>JAHQIW010001911.1:0-100341 GCA_019055375.1 Parelaphostrongylus tenuis
GGTAATATGAATAGTCAACCCTTTTCAAAATTAACCCTGCGCAAGATCGTATGCAGTTTACAAGAACTTAAAAATCAACTACTCTGCAAGGCTAGATTAGAAGGGTTAGGTAACGAAAAACAAACAGAGGCACTACCATCCATCGAGCTTTTTACAAGGAAGAAAAATCAAATAGCGAACTTGACCCTATTTTTCGCGTTTTTTCAAACGAAGTTCTGCAAATATTCAACCACTTTGGCACAAAAAATCTAGCTCCAATCTGACACACAGGCAAAAACAAGGTTGGTCCCAAACAGGGAGCTCATAAGATCAAAATCTATCCGTCTATTCGTAAGTGATATAGGTGGGAAATTTGTAGTAATTCCAAGTCAGCTGGATGTCGAAACAACGGAGAAGCATCTTCAGAATGTCTCCCTCTAACATCCATCCTCTGATAAGGAATATAAACTCCAATATAAAAATTTCAACCAAGAATGGGTCAACACGGCAAGGGCAGCGGGTATGGAAGCTTCAGTTATCTCTTGGCTCAAGAACATTGATCCATTTTGTCCGGTCCTATACCGTTATATTTAATCATGTGCCTGGAGTCATATCAGTCCTCCTACCCAATATTCAAATGTTCCTAGATCACCTACGTTGCGCGGAACCAAACAATTCGCAAGTAATGGAGTCATTTGATGTTAGCGCACTCTATACAAAAGTATATAATTACTCTGCAATACAAGACATTTTCGAACTTCTAACAGAAAATAAACAAAAAGTAAATATGCATGGCTTCTCAATTCGACAACTAATGACTCGCTCGAAACAACATCTTAGTTGTTCAATCTTTCGGTGGTCGGGTGAATACTTTACACAACTGAGGGGATTAGCTATGGGTGAAGGTTTGGCACCTAGTCTTGCCATCGCTTTCATGTATAAGGTGAAGGTTCCAGTTCTCGTTCTCCGCCCATTGCTCTAAATCCGGTATATAGACGATTGTTTCATTGCCTGTTCCACACAAGAGGAAATGGATTAGTGTTTTGAGATCTTGAATGAACAGTCAAAGCATATAAAATTTACGCGAGAGAGTCCAAACATAAGCTGGCTTCCATTCTTAAACATCCAAATAAAGTTTTGAATAGAGGCTATGGTACAAAATGACATCGAGAACCAAGTAGCAAAAACATTTTCGTCAAGCACCTTCCTCTCATCCTTCACATGTAAAAAAATCGCTATTTAAGAACATGTTTTAAACGCCTAAAATTGTGTGCACACCACTCACTAGCTCTCAGAATGCAAGGTCCCCAATCAATACTAAGCCAACAAGATCGTGTTGTTGTTTGAATAGAGTTCACAACATCGTCAATTATCGCCCATTCAGCCTATTGTCTGTTGTCTATGAACTCTTCACTCGAGTCATCCCAAACAGGATTGACAGAACACTGGAAGAAGGACAGCCATGCGAACAAGCAGAGTTACGAAGAGAATTTAGTACCATAGACTATATCCACACGATTACAAGACTCATTGAGGTTTCACGAGAGCACAAACAACCGATCTATCTCATTGTTATCGATATGAAGAAAGACTTTGATTCAGTGGAAACAGAAGCGGTTATAGAGGCTCTGGTTAATCAGGGCGTCCCTACACGGTACATGATGATCCTTTGTGAGCTTTATGAAGATTTCAAAACCAAATATCTTCATTCTACAACACTATCAACATTGACGTAAGAGGAGGGGTTCGACAAGGCGATACAATTTCGCTAAAACTATTTACTGCCACCTTACAAAACGCCATGCGAGCATTAGAATGGGACGATATGGGAGCGAAAACTGACGGTCGACGATTAAATCATCTTCTCCTCGCTGATGATATCGTCCTCACAACATTGAGCATTGGCCAAATAGATAGAATGTTAAATGATTTCGACAACACCAGTGGAATGATTGGCCTTCAACTAAATCCAACGAAAACGATGTCCATGAGGAACGGGTGGGTTTACAACGCCCCCTTCACTTCGAACGAAACTGATATCTCCGAATGATCCAGTTATGTCTATCTAGGTCATGAAGTGAACATGATGAACGACCTAGCTCTAGAGTTGAGTAGGAGGAAACGAGGAGCTTGTGAAGTGTATAACAGCATCAGAGATGTAATGAAGAGGAGTGGGAACATCCGACTCCGTGCCCACATTTTCGACTCTGCGGTTATCCTTGCCCATAGCGTATGCAGCGCAAATCTGATCGCTACGTAAGCAGGATAAAAGAGCACTTGGTGTTATTGAGCGCGCAGTCGAAAGGTCGATGCTAGAAGTATCCTATTTCTCGCAAAAAAAAAAGGTAGTATCGGAAGCTCCGAACTACATCAACGATAGAAGATTGAAGACGGCGTTTTGCAGGTCAGAGTATATGAAATAAAGTGAGCTGGGCACGTGATACGCTTCAACGACAGCCGATGGACTAGAATGGTTACCGACTACATTCCTCGTCATATCAAGCACTCTACATGAAGACCACCGACGCGATAGTCCGGTTTCTTCACGAAAAGCATGAAAGGAAGGTATAATGCTCAACAAATCCCTAGAGCGAGGAAAGCCCACTAACGTACTCTTCCACGGGACAGGAAAATATGGAAGTGCTGTTGGTGCCCGCTCGAATCACTCGACGAACAGCGGAACGACAGGTGATACAGGTGAACATTGTATTAATTGATGGAGATAGCAGACTTGGATCTTTGCCGCACTGATGGTGGCGAAACTACCAAAATTGCATATCTGTTTACGGCTTGTAAAAACATCGTGCTGTCGACGAGTACGAGAGGGCATAAGTGTAGATGGAAAATCCTATCATAACTTCGTTTTGCGAATGATGCTATCACCGTTTCTGAAGACACCACTGAGGCAGGAACAATGCTCAGTAAGCTCAATGAAGCGGGATAGATCGGGCTCTTAATTATGGACGAAACCTACTTTATAAAGAATCTATTGTAGAAAGGTAAACAAAATGAACTCAATGTTGTCTTATTATGGAGGTCGCCACCTCGCATTTACATCTTGAGTTCAATGAATATGGAATACGATGTCAAGGAACTATTAGACAAAAGATGGAGCTGCAGAGGACGCATTCGAGCCTCTCAAAAAAGCCACCATCCAGATAGCGGACATTAGGTACCGTGCTTACCTTTTCGATTTAGTGCTTCCTCCATTACCTTGATATACAACAGAGAGGTGGGCTGATACTACCTGCGCGCCACCTACATGGTGCAAGAGCAGTTTTGTGAAAATCAATCAGCGTTTATAACGCTTAGTTCGTTTGCACACTTAACTCTTTGAATGCTATCCCATATTCGGAATGCAGAAATGTCTGTATCGACAACGAAACACAGATAGGTGGCCACATAGTAAGGAGATCAGATAACAGATGAACGTGATAAACAGTTGAGTTAAATCCAAATGAAATTTTCTTGAAAAACAACGTCAACTAAAGGGGGACGTTTTTGAGGCTAACGTAAAGCTAACTGCATCCGCAAATGGTAAGTTTCCTAAACTGACGGATTGAGCCCTGCAAACGTTAGTATTCCTAAAACAGACCATTACCATGGATATGTAATTGGCGAGAGGGAAGCGGATTGAAATATGCTACGACTTGTACTATCTCTAAAAACAGACCAATGAATTATCCAAGAAAGTAATATCGTATCAGCTCATTAGCACAAAAATATATTTCGATAAGAATGAATCAAAATAGTTCGCTATAAGTGATATACTGTTTGGGATATGCTCATTCGATAGCAAAAATCTCGATAATTTGAATAATGTTCTTGTGCCTGAAAAAACCTTCTCGTGCGTTATAACAGCCAAAAGAAGATGGGGCTTCGCAAATTTGACATCGGAAAAAGCACAGTCTTATCCCACATACGGACAAAAGCACGGCGGCGTAGTACCGCGCTACGCGATACCTCATATTCTTCAGGCTGCTGCAGCTATTTTTACTGTTACAGCGCACTTAAAAAATTTTGTCAACAAAGCCCACTAATGGAATTTTCGAGATTCAGACTATAAACTGGATACCAAAATTTCGAAAAAATCAAAAAACTTGATTTCATTGAGATATCAAATTATTTTGCAAGACTCTATCATCTTCTAATCGTTACATCACACTAAGAAGTTTCATTCTGCAACCAAAAAATTTCTATCTTCAAATTTGACTTTGACGGCTCTGAAGTTTTTGAATATCTAATGAACTGTGTCTTTAAACATTCGTTTCGAGTGTTTCCTTAAGACCACAGCTCAAATTTCAATATGCCTGATAATCATTTTTTTATATATTGAGCATATGAAATAGTATATTTTATACATAAATTATTATTTATTTTCATATATAAATTTTTTCATATAATGAATATATGATATATGACACACGAAACGAAAAATATGATATATTGTATATACTGGACAAGAGCAATCGAGTCTACAACGCTCTATGTTTGGTGATAATTTCACTGGACATAGAGTGTGAAACGTTCGTCGTCGCTAACTCTTAGTGTGGGCACTGGAGCACCCACACAGGATTGACAAAAGTCGAGAAAGTGTAACTGCCCGGCTGACGAGATCGCAAGATTAAAACATGTGTATCGGACTCTATAAGTCAGCCCTCATTGATAGACCACTGACATGCGTGGCTCAAAAAAATGATTATCAGGCTTATATCTCAAAAATCTCAGTGGTGTGCTTTATTTGTGAAATATCCTCTCTTGAAGCGCTGTAACAGTAAAAATATTGTGTTTCACACTTTGCGCATTTCGGCGCATTTTTCGCTGGACAAAGGATTTTTCCTAAACTTCTGGTGATAGTTCGTTAGCACAAATTCCAATAAATCTGATGATGCATTCAATTTTTTAGAAAAAACTTTCATTGCGCTGTAGCTTCCTAAAGAATATAGGTTTCCCTCAGCGCGACACCGACGTCGAGCCACTGTCTATTGTCGTTACGAAATTTGCGAATCCCAATCTATTTTTCATTGTTACAGAGCACAAAGAAGTCCTCTCCGAAAACAATTACATCATTGAAATTGTCCAAATTGTTGTTATCGAATTGCTTACAAGTTCGAAGGAAGAACTTCGTTCAGCGAAAAAAGTTTAGGTGAGGAACAAAATGTTAAATGTACTGTTACAGGGCAAAAAAGACCTTTTAAGAGGTGTAGTACACCGTTAAAACTCTTGTGATGTAACATGAAAAAGGCGAAACATGTGTTTTCAGAGCATGATTTAGGGCGGTGACAATGGAAACGATTTTATTTTGAGCTATTCACAAGCACAGCACTCCAAGATATATCTCAATCCAAAATAACAAGCAATCGAATAATGTTTTCGATAAAACACGAAAGCCGAGCCAAAAGGGCACAGCCAAATCGTCATCGTAATAACTTGTCGACATTACAACAATCATATTTTATGGAATTCCGAGTCAAATGACTCCAAAAAGCCAGATAAGCAAAGTGAACTAATTCAAAACTAAAAACATAGCTAAACAAATATAGAAACTGAACTTATAACCCACCTTAGCAGCTGGACGTGACGACGGCTGAGCACGTGTCCGGAAGGGAGAAACTGCGGTGGCGTTTGGGGAGACGCCGGCGCGAATGAGGAGAAAAAATCGATGCCAGTCATCAGGAAGTGTCTGCAAGCGGTGGGCGGAGTCGTTAAGCTAGTGAGAATTGCGTGGAGAAGAGGGTGCAGATGAGGGCGGGCACGCATACATACCCTGTTCGTGTGTGCTCGCGTTGTATCATTATGAATCGAGGACTTCCTCTGAAGTTTGTGAGTGATTGTAATTTTGCCATACAATAAGCGATATTGAGGGACGCCGTAACAGAGTGGATGTGATGCCCATCACGGCGCGACGGGGCCGTACCCGGCAGCCAATGCTCTCCGACAATCCACAGTGAACGCCCTATTTAAGGCCATAGTCAGGTAATCCTCGAACTTGCAAGGGGACTCGCTTTACCACTATTCTACGACCTTAGAGAAAAAACTCAAAAACGATTGAGTGCTAGAAGAACTGGGATTCACAAAGTGAAAGAAAAATAAGAGACTATAACGTTCAAGAAAAATTACACAGTTAATTGAAGAGGTATATGGTAGTAATGAAGAGGGAAATTGTCTCAACATTGTGAGGAAATCCTCTTTGAAGGAAGCCATACACTAAAACACCCCTTTTTCAAATGCTTTGTGGCCCAATAATCCTTTTGAATGAAAATATATTTATGACCGTGAGAATATTGGAAATAGGGATGTAGTGGACAATTTAAGTAAGAATTATTTCTTGAGTCCATGTAGCCTGAAAATGATTTAAGATAATTTCACATTTTGGTTTCCCAAAACGCCCTGATCAAAAAATATTCAAAACAATGCACGCCTTTGAAGTGACGAAAAAAAAAAACAATTCTTGTGAAGAGTTTGGGCACCATGCTGGCTTTTTGTCTGAAGCGTGTTCGACCGCCTTATGAGCACATTAGAAAAGTTGAGGCATCCATATAGTTGTATAAGGCGCTTCACTCTCGCCTTTTAGGTAGTAGCTTTCTATTCATTCGCGCATTTGGCATCTCACACTCCAATAATTAAGCCAAATGGTAGCATACCGATGATTGTGTTAGAACAACTTAGCATATGAAGAAACTAAACCGTTTTTGTGATAAGGCGATTAACGACATGAACAACAAAGTGAAGGTTGGTGATAACAATACCAAAAACACATCGAAAGCGCACCAATTTTCTTTGTGCTGACTTTCAACGCCGCAACAGTCTCTTTAGACATCGATTAACTTACTGTGCCTAGACGGATTATGTTGCGTGCTGCACAAAGGTCAACGAACGAACTTCTTTTCGAATTCCTTTGGTCATATTTCTTACTGAATCGGAGCAAGACAGTTGGGGCTGATGCAGAAGTAAGATGCTCGAAATAAGAGGTGGAAACGATAGGGAAAAAAGACTCTCCTGTCGTATCCTTTCAAGAGAAAAGCAGCGCAAAAAGCTCTCCAAATGAAGCTTCTCCTCAAATGCTTTCTAAGGGACATTGAACCAATCGAATGCTTGTCATAAATAATACTTCACGCTGCATGCTACGCCTCTTCCTCGATAACTAATAACATATCGCTATTAACAGCACATTTTAGAAAATTGTGACTTACATGGAAACTAAGCAGGCTTTGTTCTCTCGTATGAGTTACGAGTTTTCAACCGCCACTTGTGCTTTATTATGGACCGTATTTATTGCTGCAGTGTTTGTCAATAGTTACGCACACTAGTTTAAGTAATTTGCTTTCCTTCAATCTATTATGCCCTCAAGTACTTTCTGGATCTTGTCTCGCCCCATCTCTTCATATCACTTTAATAGAAGCACGTGCAGATAGTTCTGAAATCTCATCAGAATATTTGAGACCTATCCTCCAACTTTCTTTAGATATCAATGCCCACTGCCCACCCGAGTCATATCTCCTAACTGTGATTCATTTTAGTGCAACGTATGCTTTGAAATACTTATGGTTGTTGTACGCAAAAACGAAACCGCATACTCTTCGAGAAGCCTAATACGTTGACACTATGTCAATGCTGAGGCTAAAGTGAAAAAATAGCAAGCCTTCCTAGAGAGCTTGCCTATGTTAAACAAGGAGGAGGGCCGTGTTGAAGATAAGGTCCAAGAAAACGCTTTTTTTCTGAAAGCTGTAGCATTAAAGACAGTGATGCAGATAACGAAGCACAGGGTACTATTAATGATACCGATGCCGCTGGTGGCTGGCCAAAGATTGTGATTTTGCCTGCAATCCCATTCTTCGGTGAACGTCAGGTTGGTGTTCGGGAAAGTGCTGTTAGGGTGTGAGAGATCAGTTAGCTACTACGAAATTTCCATAAAAACTATTGAAGAGGTGATTATGGATCACACAACTATTTATGGTTAGCGGAAGAATGCTGATTGGGAAGATGGAGCCATAAATGAGGTTGAGAAACTAGTTGGCTTCCGCCTTAATCCCTTGACAAGAACAAGGAAATCGCGTGCGTCGACCTCAACGTGTGGTGGAGATTCAGTGGTTTTTTATTGAATGGTCACTGAATTGTCTCGGGCAATGATCCGATCGATAACGAAAGACGGTTGGATTGCCCTTAGCGGCCCACTGTCCTTTGTGCTGTCACTCATTGAGCTTCCGGATTGCGGCGGCTTTTGCCCTTTGAAGTGGCTCGTTGCACTGCGGATCCTCGGGCTGAACTTTGGACCGCGTAATCGATTGGTCTTCCAACTTCTGTCTTGCAATGGACCGGAGCACAAAGTTCAAATTCCTTATATGGGTCATACCAAACAACCAATAATATACATAAATCACTACAGTTGTGACATAATAATAATATGCACATAATTGCGACATATCGTTAGTGAAGATATGACTGCGAATGTCATGTATTGCCGTATGACAATAATATGAATAAGTGAATGTCATTGATGAGATGAATCGTCATGTGACAATACTATAAATGTTGTAGTTGATGGAGCATTACTAGGCGGTGGAGCTCGTTTGGGTTGCTATGTTCGCCCTGAAATGCAAACAACGGCGGCAGGATCCAGTGGGTGATTATAATGTGATACCCACGACCGACTTTCAATTAACCTCGGCATTGGTTGCAAGTACGAGGTTGTTAATTTGAAGATATATTCGGTACGGATGAAAAGTACAATGCACTTGATCGTGATGGCAGACGTTTTCGCTTTTTCGTCCTCCTCAGAGCCTGAGAGAGTCAAAATGATACGCAAAACACTCAAACAAGCATTTTCATAACCAGAGCAGAACAGCTTACGTCCTTTTTTGTTTCATGGTCTGTGAGATTTTATGTAGACCAACCGCTCACAGTCTTGTATGGACGAAGACTGTGCGTGAGGGCGGGTCCCGTGACCATGGTTAGAAGAATGATTTGAGATATGGCCCAAAGTCACGCGTTATGAAGAAGCACTTGTCTCTGCTGTTCATCTTTGGGCTTCTGTCGTGGATCAAAAACGCTTCGAGTGTTTTTTTGCGCTGAGGTCTTTTGCTCCAGGGCGAGGATAGTGACTTTGATCCCAAAACCATCCTTGTTGTGAACCCGTATTTTGTGCGCTCCCAACGGAGTGTTCATGTCATTATTATGCAACCCGGTTAAATGTTCTTCTACGCGGATGTAAAGTGGTATTCACATTTTGCCAATATATATTCGTATCCGCACGTTGTGCAAGAGATAAGGTAAACTGTGCCTAAATTTATACAGTCTCCGCCTTTACCGTTTAGGCATATTATGCAATTTATTGTGGAACAGAGAAGATTTTATAGGCGGTTACGGATTAATTGGCGCTTTAGAGTCATCGGTAGTGCTTCAATGACAGTTACCGATTCTCCTAGACCTGCCCTTTTCAGAAAAACGCTTTATAGCTGTACTTACTTTTTGTCCGAAATGAAGGGTAGGATAAGCGGTATCTTGTTGTCATTGCTTCTGTCGTTAAAGTGTTTAACTTCTCCTCTAAACCGATCCTAATGTGCTACACTTGTGCACCCATTGGAGTAGGCTATTTTACGTGCCAAGTTCAATGATTCTTCCTTCTCTTCGCTTTCTGAGCACACGCTGGAGGCTGTGCGTAACATGTTTCTTATAAGTGATCGTTTGGTGTGCGAAGGGTGAGAAGAGATGGTTTTTAGTACCATTTTGTGCTGTAGCCATTTTTGGAAAGGTTAGCTTGAACTTTGAGGAATGGAAACCAATGTTCTTGGGGTTTTTCTCGGGTGAACTTTACGTACGGATTGTGCGTTAAGTAATTTAAGGCATTTGTCCATGTCCTCTTTTGTTGAACATATGATAGAGCAGTCGCCGACATATTTGTAGTTGAGTGGTGGCTTGAGATTAGGTACGGGAGCTTTGACTATGGAACATCTAGAAGACCGTTCTTCATACTGCTCATCGTCTGTTAAGAAACTTTGAAGTCAGTACCAAAAATTAAATTCGAAATGGGTCTATTTGGCAAGAGCAGCAGGTTTCAATCCATCCATAATTACGCAGCTCAAAATTAGCCAACCATGATTTCCAGTTCTATATATACTCATAAACACTCACAAGTTAACTTCCAGTGATGATTTGGTGCCTACCGATCCTTTAAAGTTTAAGACAAGACCCACCATTAGTTGCGAGGAAAGGTTAGCGGACAGGATAGCTTAGTTTATAAACCTAATACTCGCCCAGTTATTAAGACATATCCCAGCCCACCTCACCAACATTCAAATGTTTCTGGATCATCTACATAATACGCACCTCAACAATGCGTAAGTCGTGAAATCATTCGACTCAACATCTCTTTACACAGTCGTTTCGAGTGATTCCTCACTACAAGCCACCTACAAGCTCCACATACAGCATGAAGTAGCAATAAATATGTATGGCTTCTCAATTCAGCAGCTTATGATCCTCTTGAAGAACTGCCTAAAGTGCTCAGTGCTCATATAATCCGGGACATATTACAAAAAACTTAAAGGATTGGCCATGGGACAACGACTGACACCAAGCCTTGCCATTGCGTTTATGTCTAAAGTCGAGGCCCTCGTACTCAATCTTGGGTCACCACTCTACTGCAGATATACTGACGATTGCTTTGTCATATGTTCAATACAAGAGAACATGGACAAATGCTTTGAATTACTTAAGCACAATCGCAGTACACAACGTTTACTCGGGAAAAAAACCCCAAAAAGACTGGCTTCATTTCTCAACGTTCAAGTTAACCATTTTAAAAATGGCTGCAGCACAAAATAATATCAAAATCAGGTGATAAAATTATCTTGGTTCATTACCTCTCCTCTCACCCTTCTCAAACCAAACGATCACCTATATGAAACATGTCCCGCACAGCCTCCGGCATGTGCTCAGGAAGGAAAGAGAAGGAAGAATCGTTGAACTTGGCACACAGAATAACCTACTCCAGTGGCTGCAAAAGTGTAGTACAACAGGATCGGTTTAGAGGAAAAGTTAAGTCTCAACGACAGAAGCAATGACAACAAGATCCCGTTCAACCTACCGTTCAATCCGGACGAAATAAGTACAGCTATATAACGATGTTTGAAAAGACAGGTCTGGAAGACTCGACCACCGATGACTCTCAAACGCCAGTTAGTCCGTAACCGCCTATACGATCATCTTTGCTCCACAAGGAATTGCATAATATGCCCAAACGCTAGAGACGGAGATTGCACGAATTCAGGTATAGTTTACCTGGTCTTTTACAAAAAGTGCGGATACAAATTTCGGCAAATCAGATACACCGCTATACGTCCGCATAGAAGAGTGCCTAACCGGATTGCGTAATAATGACATGAAAACTCCGTTGGGGGCGCACCAAATACGGATACACAACAAGGATGGTTTTGGGGTCAAAGTCACTATCCTCGCCCGAGAGCAAAAGACCTCAGCGCAAAAAGCACTTAAAGTGTTTTAACCCACGCCAAGAGCCCCAAATGAACCGCGAAGACGAGTGCCTCGTCATATCACGTGACTTCATACCATATCTCGGATCGTTCTTCTAACCTATGTCTCAGGACCCCGTCGCTCACGCACAGTTCTTGTCCATACAAGATGTGAGTGCTTGGTCCACATAAAATCTCACAGACCACAAAACAAAAAGTACGTAAGCTGTTGTGCTCTGGTTACGAAAGTGCTTGTCTGAGTGTTTTGCATATCAATTTGACTCCTTCAGGCTTTGAGGAGGGCGAAAAAGCGGAAACGTTTGCCATCACGATCAATTTGATTGTACTGTTGATCTGTACCTAATGAATCTTCAGATTAACAACCTCGCTCTTGCTGAATAAGAAAATCAAGGAGATACGTTGTGATAGCAGTGGGGTCACAACTGATTGTATATGGGGCGAATCCTTAAACCGCGGTGATAGCAGAGCATTGCCTAAGTGAGTTTGCTCCGCCACGTAAGTGTTATATTCCGCTCGCAGTTCTATTGAGTTCATCTGGCAATTGTATGAACGCAACCTTATGATAACAATTAGAGGAACGGCAACGAGACTGTTTAAAAAAAGCAATAATGGATCGATAACGATTTGAGGTGACGTGGTCCGGGTGAAGTCAAACGGCCGTTTGGATAATGTCAAACGACCGAACTGACTGTTGAGGTTGGCGGCAGCTGGGTGCGGTCCTCGCCACTTGGACCATTTTTTTGTCTAAGGTCCTGGAACCTCTGCGATATCAATTGCTAAGGTCATCGACCATGTGCACTGCCTCAATTATCATGTAATTCCAGAAAAGATGTCAAAGCTCCTTCGGGAGATTTGCTATACAACGTGGTCAAATGAGAATGTCGTCATTTCTAAAGAACAATAGACTTTCAACAACATAGAAAGAAATACAATTGTCGCCGAATGGTGAAATACGATAGAACAAGCCCTAATAGAGCTATAAGCAGTTTTAAAATTTTCACACTCTCTATAACATCCCACTTTTTTGAAGGAAAGACCAAATAACCACGGAAAGTTTATATTTTTAACTGTTTTTGCATTTCTCATCTTCTCTTGCTTCTTGTTGTTCGTATTTCAGTCATTCATATCTTTATTTCTTGAGCGATAAGCAATTCATTCCAATATATAGCACCAGATAAAAAACTACTTAATCATCAAATGCATAACAATTTTATACTTTTAAAACCAAATTTGCACAATGTAAATCTGCCAAGCAATCGATTCATCAAAGTGCACATGTGTAATAAGGTGTTAGGTTATAAATCTTCAGTACATCCTCTTATCTCATTCAGAACTCAAAGTCACTTCAGTGATTGATAATAAGAGAACATTGAATGGTTAATAAGAATTGATACTGCATGCAATTGGTAATCATTCATAACTCTGAATATTTTCATCGATTACTAGTGTAGTTCGTGCGTTGGGACTCGTTCTTGTCCACTATATGGCAACAAATGAGTAGTCGATCCTATTCGCAGGACCGGGAGTTTTCATAGGAGCGTTAGTCATTATTCGAAAGTCTAAATCGATTACGAGAGCGTTGAATAGCCGATTTTTCAATACACCAATTTATAACGATGTATAATCCAAGAAAAATTATATTTCACTTGATCGCGTGTCTTCTTTTTCATCTCGCTGTTATTATACGCTAGACAAAACTCCTTCATCAGACTGCTAGTACACTCCCACAACAAAAGTCCCGGAAAACTCAAAGATATTCTCTTTTTGAAAAAGCTCTCTCGACGGCGTTGTAGAAGAATTGTATTTCACACTTCGCCGGACAGAGTTCTTTCTTCAGACTATTAGTAATCATTCCATTTTGCAAGATTTAATGGATTTAGCGCTGTGCTAACCTTCTGAGAAGACCGCTTCGCTGCAGAGTAGTAGGGTAAAGAAGAATTTTTTAATCACGCTATGAAATGTTTTTTAGCCCATTCGCATGTCACGTTGTTGGCGGCAAATGGGCTGACGCCATGATCGATCGAGTTTCTCACATGAAAATGAGATGTTTGTTATTCAAATGAGAACGGCTTCTCCGTTTTTAAAGAAATTTCAGATTAAACTCATGACTATGAGACTCCAAGATCTTCTCTACACGTTCAAGTGCTCTTCGTGATTTCAGCGAAGGAACAGTGGAAATGAGGGGTCGATGTAAAAAATATCTTTATCTCGAGTTTACAGCTTCACAAAAGTGTATTTTGAGGAATCGGCTAAGTATCGCGTCAGCCAGAGATTTAAGCTTATAAAAGAATGCTAACACTACTATGAAAAATTTTTGCCCAGCGAATGGGGCCGAATATTTATTTGTCTCCCTATAATGGACAGGAACCTGGGACCTACGTAAAATTACAGGAGTCCTATACCACTCTTTGCTCATAACAAGAGGTGGTCCAGACAACGTGGCGCTGAAGTGGAAGAAACCAATGGATCACTTAGATTTAGAACTCTATATACTAAATTTGCGGGAGCTTTTGTAAACCGGCAAGTGTCTAAGGCGATTGAAAGTGTGATGAATGGGGTAAGATGGCTTTAGTTTCACATGGAAAGCAAAACAAAAGCGAATATACAGTTGGAAGCACTTTCAATTCCCAAGGAATCGCATTTTCAATTAAAAAGTGTAAATTGTTAGGACGTACATGCACTTTTTCGCCATAAATACCTCTATAGATTTTCATAGTTAATGTGCTGTCTTAATGACTCGATAGTGCCATCAACTTCTAAATATGGCTTTTGTCAATGCAAACTGCGTAGTGCGTGCCCTGACAATCGGTATATCAAATATGTTTACTAATCAAATATGATTTTACCGTCATAAAGGGAAGCTCTTTTGTCACTAAGTGACAGACTGTAATAGGAGAGACCTAAATGGGTTTATTGGTGGCCGAAACAAAGCTTATGTTTTCAGCCTCGCTTATGCTTACTAAAAAACCATATTTCGAGCTGTAGTGAATATTTCTGTGCCATCTTATCCAGATTTAGCTCTATTTCAGCACTATTTATCTCTTATTTATAATGTCGGCAAGCACATCATCGTACACAGCCCTAAATGAATAAATCGTCAAATCATAGATTGCATTGTCATTTTGTACTTCTGAAATCAATTATTGCTATGCGAATTTTATATTTTTGATATCCTCTTATTCCATACAAGGAGTCACCATAGTGTTTGAAAATTAACAGACGTTTACTAGTTGAGCAAAAATGGTGCTATACTTCGCACATGAGGCCAATGCGTAGTTAAATCGCTCTATTTATGATTTATATATGCTTCAGGAGTTGGAACGTTTATAAGAATCTAGAACAGACTTTGTTCAGTTGTCTTACGCACATTAACTTTTTGTCATCAATCCATATGCTTTCCTTTAAGCATTATTCGTCGTTGTCACCTTTGGCATTGATACGGAACACCATTTTTACTTGCTCAGGTTTCTTCTTCGGTTGAATGCAATTTCGAAGCCCTTTCTAGTTTCCAACTTTCCAAATAACTTTGGCGTGACTATACACATTGCTTTGAAAGGCCAGCAGTGCATCAGAGACAACCAGGTCAGCTCAACTGTTTATAGTAAGTATGCTCTCCACTTTTACCGAGAAATAGCATTCAAAAGTATTAAATTTTTTTCAGACTGTAGGAACGTACAAAACGTAACTTGAGTTTCTTTCAATGTCCTGTTGTGGCACTTACATAATACTAGACGTGCGTTTCGGCCTTCGATCTTCCTTTGACGCGCAGTGTAGCATGTTCGTCATCAATTTCTTCATATGTAAGAAGTATATCCCTTCATAAGGGTTAGCGGAAACGAAAGGAATCGTGTTAGTAATAAGGTCGGAAAGTCGAAAACTTTATGTTAGAAGTGCCATAACACATCCCATAAAAGCTCTGGTTATGTTGCCACATTTTTGTAAATTATTGTAAACTTACTAATAGGGCGTTGAACTTACCAAAAATATCTGCATAAAAATTTCAAAGGTACCGTTCTATCTTTTTGTAACGACTGATGTGATTAGAGTTACTATATGACTACAAACAAATTGGCTGTGAAGATCAAGGCTACCCACGCAATGATGAAGCAGATTTTTTTCTCAGCGCGCTATAATGACAACGAGGAGTTTTCTAATTGAAATTTCATCTGCCCAATGATGCTGATTAACATGCACAACTTCGAATTCACATTTTGGCGTATCTGGAGGTGCATGCTCTTATCCATTGTACTAGTGGCGCTCGTTTTTTCCCATTACTCTTTCTAGGCTAGAACGAATCTCTCTGTTAGCAAGCAGTCGTCAACGGTGTGGCCTGGATAATCGATATCGACATTGTACCCAACTAAGCTGATAGATATGTGGTATTCAATGCTCAAACAGAATTTTTTCACCGAAAAACAATAGAATCAAATCTGTCAGTGGTTCTACGAAATCCGTGAATAAGGCGAAATCCTCAACGCACTCAAAGCAGATGAAATCTCCGACTGAGGTACTTTTGCATTAGACGGCATAGGGTCAAAAGCTAACCCCTTTCGTTGGACAAGAAGTTTTCATAAGATTGTTAGTAACCACTCGGAAACTTGAATCTCTGTCTAAGCGCAATACTTAACCAGCTTTTTTGAAAAAGCGCTCTTCTAGCTGTGTAGAATTGAGCATAATTTTATGTTTAACATCTGTTGCACAATTCACCTATTAGCTCACTGTAAGCACGAAAAGCACAAGAACGTGTAGGGAAAGTCTATTAGTATCAGAGTCTAAACGCATAATTTGGAGTTCTTCTTTTCAAAGCGAGAGAAACAATTTCTCGTCAAATAACAATAATTGAACTTCACTTAAGTGCCATCGATTAATGATCGCGCCCACCTCCTGCCGCTCCAGCCTGCGGCCTGTCAATTGGCTAAAGTGCACTTGTTGCGTTTGTGGATCAAACTTGTTTAATTTCCTGCACTGCTTAGAAACTGTTTTGTCCAGAAAATAAACATCGCATTGAGATCCTCTAATCGTACATTATCGAATGACCACTAGTAGATCCTAGAAAGTGCCCTGTCCTGTAGGAAAAACGCGCGTGCGAAACACAAATGTAATCCTTATACTGAAGAGTTGTAATAAAGACTTCTTCACATACCGATCAAGTAACGCACTAGCCAATGATTCAAGCCTTCAAATGATTGCTAAAATTCTTATGTGAATTTTTTGTTCAGAGAGAGATATTTTTTCTTCATCACGTGAAGTCTAAAGGAAAAGTACAGCGATGAAGTATGTAGAAAGTGCATACGAGGAAACGAATCAATTTTGCAGAACATATAATTCGCTAGTTTAAATCAATCTTAACTGAAATACTATGTCTGTGATTTTCTACGTCATCGAACAGTTAGAAACTGGGCGTCATTCGTGTCATCTCACCTATAACGAATTTAGATTCGATTACACGTGCTTCATCATTTGTCTCATCGCGCAGTGATAATGCAATAGATAGCGTTCTAGGGATAACACTTGCACTTATGGGCACCTTCTTTGATTCACCGCCTCCATCGCACTTTCTTACTTTACTTCTTGCTTCTGTTATAATACTTTTATTACATATGCGATGATGTTGAGTGTGGCAAACTTGTATTATGCAAAACTTCATCCCCGAGGCGGGTGCTGAACTGATAGTTCCTTAGCTGAGTCCGATGTCGGCATGTGCATATCAGGCGAAATTCGTCAAAGGTTAGTTCTTGACAAGTACAGTAGTTTATATTCAAAGGGTGGAGGAAAGCGATAACCTCGGTGGCAAACTGGCTGCACGCGTCCGTGACAAGGGTGCGAGGTAGGTCCAATGACTGTTCCTCACCGGTACACACAATCATAGCTGTTCGAAACATGTTTTATTTCAACCCCTCTTTCGCATGTGAGAGAAGAGCAGCGAAATAAAATCCGTAAAACTGGCTTGGGGAATAGCCATTTTCAATGGATACGAATTTCTAACCCCGACGCTTAGGCTGAGAAGATACAACTTGCTTTCAAACAAAAATTTGAATTCAGAAAAAATCCCGTTATTATCCGTTTTTTTTGGAATAAGATAAGTGCTGCTATGGAACGCTGCTCGAAAAGAGCAGATTTGGAGCAATCGGTTATGATCACTGAAATGCCACAAGGTACTCTAAGGCGTCAATTAGCTCGTAACCGCTTATATGACAGTCTCTGTACAATAAATGATTGCAAAATATGTCCCAACGGCAGAGACGGTGACTGCACGTTTTTAGGAAGAGTTTACTTAACCTCTTGCGTGCGGTGATAATTATGTTGGCGGGACGGGTAGGCAGCCCTGTGCTCGCATAGAAGACAACTAGCTAACAAGCGTCATAATAGACGAAACACCCCTCTAGGAACACATAGAGCACAGGCGTATGACGGAGTAGATTTTGGCATAGAAGTCACCATCCCTGGGCACGAACCTAGAATATCAGCGCGAAAGATTTTTGGAAGCATTTTCGATTCACACTACCCGTTCAACTATGAACCGAATGGAAGAAAGCTTCGACATCACTTGTGATATGAGTTAGTATAAGAGTGTTGTTTTGATCGGTAGGGTGCATTGCGAGCCTATGTGATAGCCTTCTGGTGATCTCCAGTTGTATAATCAAGTGGAACACATATAAAATGCGGTGATTATGATGAGAGTTACTTTTATGCTTGATGCGACTGAAATCTAGGACCAGTGACTTTTTCTAAAGAATAGTGAAGGTGTTTGCTCAGCTGTTAAATACAGAGATAGCATAACACGTGTCTGGCTTAAAGAAGAAAATGAGAAAGAGAAACAAACTAGAATCTGAACTTTCTGATGTTTAACTATTGCCTTTTAAACTGACAGTCATCAAGTTGGGGCTTAGAAGCCGTCGAATCGTGTTCAAATCGTAATTTTAACGGGTTTATTGGAAAAAATAGAGCTCCGTCATCCATGTAAAATAACTTTAGCTTCCACTGAAAATTGTCCAGGTGATTATCGATCAGCACAGAGGTGAAGAATATGTTGGATTGATGCTCTAGCCGCTCTTGAAAGGTGAACAACACACCAAGCAGAACGATAAAATATTCGAGAAGCCAAATGACGCAGATAACGACTTGACGGCCCTCCTCAAAGTTGTGGAGATGGTCGCGCGTGCGCCCAATTTATAATTGAACAATATTATACATTCTTGAACTATAAGTAAGTAGCAGTTAACGATAAGCTGTGGAAAATAGAATGAATATCTGCAAGAAACCGGGAGAAAGATCGGAGATGTTCTGCCGTCAGATGTGAAGATTTTTACACTGAATAACCTTGTATTTCTCAGCAAACGAATATCATAAGCATAGAATTGTCACAGACCGAGTGGTGATCGAAAGATGAACAATCCAGACAGAAGCCACAGCAAATAAGAAAATTTGTACGGTTTTTTTTCAACTGCAGTCGACCAAATTACGGAAACTGGACTTAAACGATACTGAGGTGTAGTACTCACAAAACTTCTTATTAGGGATAGAGAAACTCTAGCATAATTTAGCTGCAGAGATAGCTCATGGTGCGAAAACGACAGTATTGCATGAGTTGTACTTTCTATCTCACCTAACTGCTATCTAAGAGCTTCGAACTGAGTCTGAAAAATGTTCATATATTAGATGCTTATGTACCAATAGTAAAACACGAGAATATTTCTTAGAAGAACCGTCTTTGACTATGATTCAATATCTAACATCATGCGGAAATCGGGTCACAATGTTCAATAAAGGTTTTGGGAACGCTTTCAGGAATGACCATACACCTTTCAGGTCATCATTAGAAATTCATATCCAAGATCGCACCTATAATAACATTTGGAAACGCATCACTGGATTCCAAAGATTGGAATTCAACGGAAATGCGCGCAATTATCCAACCGGGGAGTAGCCAAAGAGCCCTTCACAACCATCGTTTAAAACAGTTGTTTGATGTACGCTATTCACTTCTCACTCAGATTTTTTTTCTGGCCATATAGAAGACATAGAATAAGGCAAAGCAAGTAAAACGGGCAGGATTCGGACGAACTGTGCTGAGAGGAATACATCCGAAAAGTGTCCAGCACTTAGAAACCCATGAAGGCTCACTTTGCCCCCTAAGCTTTATCGCTTTTAAAAACCCACTCGATGCCCTAAAACTATATGCAATTCTCTCAGCGCTTCTCAACGTCGGAAGGCAGGAGTACGAATTCACAAAGCCTATTCCATTTTGAAAATTCGCTGAGATAACTTCATCCGCTCTACTGTTACAAAGACTTGTTAATATGAACATCAAACTTTGATGCTTATCAGGATTTTCATCTTTGGACAAGGCGAAGAAAAGGGCAAAGATTGTAATAGTTACACGCTTAGATACATGCTACATTCACCTTTCTACAATATATTCTTTGAGCCTTTCGTGACGTTTATATATGCACTTATACAAAGCAATACACGTGCTTCAACCTTTTAGCCTCATTAGTTCTACGGTGCCTTTCGTCTGAGCCGATCACTTTTTTGAGTAGAACCGCCTTACATAAAGGAAATGTTGACGGGCATGCTACACTGCCGCGTGTGAGGTGATAATTTATTTTTTTACTGACTTTTAATAACGGTTAATCACTGCAGTGTGCGGTGATCATGTCACTGGTATACACTGATATATTACCGCCGCAGTACGTGGAGTGAATTTTCACTTTGCTTGTGGCAGTGCAACATGTTCGCTGACGAATTTCTTACTTAAGAAGATTCTTTACCAAAGGGCATTGGCTCAAACGAAAGGCATCGCGCAACCGACGAGGCTGCAAGGCCGAAACACTGTATTGCAGTGTGTAAGTCCTATAGAAGACTTCATAAAAGACTCCAAGAAATACATTGTTGCATCATGATGTTTTTAACATGGTCTAAAAAAACAGTGGAATATGAAGGTATTTATCGCTTGTGTAGCATTCCTATTGATGAGATGCTAGCTTCAATCTTCTCTTTGTACACTACTTGCTGTAGACACTGCAATGTTCTGTTTAATGTACATTAAGTAATTTACTTTTCCGCTTTTTTATTATTCTTTACGCAATAACGTATCAACTGCCAATTTCACGAGCTCTGACATAGATACAAGTGTAAACTAGTAACTCTTTCTGATAGTGGTGTTGTTTATTCTAATCGGCCCCTTACCTAATCTATAATTTCAGTACTTTCAAATGTATTGTTTTGGAAAAATCGTTGTTTCGACTGCAATCTACATATACGTGGGTGTATCCAAGGTATACGAAAGTCTGTAATAATTCTTATACTCAACTAATATATAAAAATAAAGAAAACTAATCTTGATTATATGACGCGAGGTTGGAAAACTAGTCATAGCAATTCGACTGACGTTTCGGCGACCCGCCTTCTTCAAAGACTGGGCGTATGTGGTACTGGTCCATTTGGATGATTCGGAGGACCTTATTTATATGCTGCCTTGTTTTACAAGAAACGGAGGCGGAATAGCAGAACAATGGCTGAGGGTTTGCGGATTGTATTAAACAGTCTATTATGGGGATATTCGGAGGCAAATTCTTGTTTCATATGGGTATGGATAAAACGTGTTTTGAGCGAGTTAGACGAAGCCTATAGAGCAGGGATTTGGTTAATCTGCAATAGGTATGAAATAGAGGAAAATGAAATCTGCTTCACCCGAAGTACGTTTAGTGATTTTTTTTCATTTGTTTCAAATTTTGTGAAACCCAGACATCATTCGATTGCTCAGGAATCACCCAGTTTCTGCGTGATCTCAATCATGCAAAAGAGCAAACATCACCTGTGGCGGTAGAGATCTTTGAAACTAACTTTTAAATAGGCTCACGTTCTACAATACCGATGTGCCAATGGTCGCGTAGTCTTCGAGCGTTGTTCGCCTCAAAATTGGCAAGACGGAGCCTGAGATAGTAAGTATGGATAGCCTCCTGCTGAGGAGGATATCGGCTTCTCCGATGTCGATGTTGACTACACTTAAAGTGTAATTTGCTGCTTCAATGTTCTTAGGGTTCTTCCTGATTATAAGGCGACAAATGAGAGCTCGAATCCGTTAGCTGCAGAAGAAATTTTCATAAGGGTATTAGTAATTGTTCTAAAGCTTAATTTCTGACTAGAGCTCCACTTAGCTCGTTTTCCAAAAACCACTTCTATAACGCTGTGAATCCCACACAAAACTATGTTTTAGACGAGCGAGCATATTTCTCACCGGACAGAACTCTTTCTTTTGATTACTAGCAATTATTGGATAGCGTAATCGTTTCTGATTCCGACGCCGTTCTTATATCCTGAGAAGACCGTTTTTCTGACAAGCAGCAGAGAAAATAAGATTAAAAACATGCACAACCAAGGTGGTCTTTGGCGAATGCACCGGCCGTTGGGTGTGCCAGCAAAGTCGGCTGAGACGATATCGATCAATTTTCGAGCATATGAACGTGTAGAGAAAATTTTGTAGTAACTGAATATTTTCGAGTAACTGTTGGAAACAATTGAGAAGTTCTAGACTCCTAAATAAGTGGTCATATTGATGACTGATTTAGTCGTGATCACGGCAAAGAAAGTAATTACAGTCTTTTTGCAGCAGAGTCGTACGTTTTATTTGGAGTTTTTCTTTCAAAGAGAAGATACAATTTCTAGTTGAGCAACAGCGATCACACTAGCATAAAACTGGTCAAAAATCGATCGATAGTCACTCAACCCCCATCACTGCTTCAGCTAACGACCGGCAAATTGCCCAAAGATCACCTTTACTGCAGATGTGAATTCAACTCATTATCTTTGCCGCGTTTCAGAAAAATGGTTTCTTCGAGATATAAAAACAGCGGATCAGAAAAGATTATAGTAGCGAGTGGCCACCACTAATTCAAGAAAGTGCCCTGTCCGGAGAGAAATATGCACGTCTGCAGCACATGAATTCTCCTCCTGTGGCAGGGTCATAAAGAGGGCTTTCTTACAGACCGGAAATCTAGCTGTAGCCTGAAGTCTTAGCTTTCGAATAGTTACTAGCATTCCTATGAAGTGTTCGCGTGCTGCGAATGAGGTAGGTTTACATTTATCTCCCTAATTTCATAAAGATCCGTCTTTAACTTTTTTTATATCTATTCTCTATGGGTCCAATATCCGGAAATGTGTGTGCCTTTGGCCAGCCTCATTTTCGAGATTGTTTAGATGCTGTTTCTGTTAATTCTGCTTATAAAGAAATAACATGATTGTCAATGTTAATATCAATAGTGTATCACGATGCCTACCAAGTTTGTTGCTCTTTCCAATAATCGTTTTCTAATATGTGTCACACTGTTGACCAAAAGATGGAGAGTTCGAAGATGCATATTGATAGCTCAGATGGTCATCCCTGTCTGGATGTGATTAGATGTTTGGAAGTGCTTTTTATGAGTTCATTTGAATTGCCCACCTGCGAGTACGAGTTTTTTGTGCTACGCCGAAAACAGTCACTATTGTTCTACATCGGTTTTTCCACATTCAAAGAGGCTGAAAGAATTGCATGCAATCTAGAGGTAACAAGCGTCTTTTACAGTTGATGAAGCTTAGAGGAGAAAATGCGCTTTCATAGGTCAACGAAACCCCAACACTTTCTGAACGTGTTCCACGCAGTCAGCGCGCAATTCATCGGAATTCTGCCGCTTTGTTTGCTGTGCCTCATCCTAGGTTCTCGATATGGGAAGAGAAATAATCTATGTGAGAAGCGAATAGCGTACACTAAGCAACTGTTTCAAACGTTGGTGGTAAAGAGCCCTTTGGCTATTCAGCGCGCATGCCCGCTCCATTCTAATCTTTGGATTGCAGTGTGGCGTTTCCGAATGTTATTATAGGTGCGATCTTGAGATATAAATTTCTAATGATGACCTAAAAGATTTATGGTCATTCCTGAGGACGTTCGCAAAATCTTTGTTGAACATTGTGACTTGATTTCGTTATGGTTTGATGTCGAAACATAGTCAAAGATGGTTCTTCTAAGAATTATTCTCGTGTTTTACTACTGGTGCATGAACATCTAAAATACGAACATTCTTCAGGCTAAGTTCAAAACTCTTAGATAGCAGTTAGGTGAGATGGAAAGTGCAATTCATGTGACATTGTCGTTTTCGCACTATGAGCTAACTCTGTCGCTAAATCTTGCAGGAGTTTCTCCATTCTAAAAAGAAGTTTTGTGAGTACAATACCTCGTCGTCGCCTGAGTGCGGTTGGCATAATTTTGTCGACTTCAGTGAAAGCAAAAACCGTACACATTTTCTCATTTGCTGTGGCTCCTGTCTAGATCGTTCATCTTTAGATCACCACTCGGTTTGTAGCAATTCTACGCGTATGATATTTGTTTGCTGAAAAACAAGGTCGTTCAATGTAAAAATCTTTACATCTGTCCACAGGAAATCTTCGATGTATCTCAACCGGTATCTTGCAGATCTTTAATCTGTTTTCTATAGCTTGTCGTTGACTGTCATTAACCCAATTGCGCTGACAGTTATTGTAATAACTAATATTCTAAATTTCTAGTAATTCTGTTGGCTTATGAAGCGAAGTGAGCGCATGTAGCGCAGTGCTTAAAGGTGATCTGCGTCGCACACGAGGTCATTGGCTCGATCTTGCGCTCACGGCTCACCAACATATCCATACCTCCGCGGTCTGCAAATTGGTACCAGACTGGTCTCAGATTTGTCTGGGAGGATAAGCAGCACTGACTCGTTCAGCGGGTGGCCACCGCGAGTCTTTCTAAAAGCCGGATATGCATTCAATCACCATAAACGAAGTGGAAAATTGAATGCGAATGCATGGCGCATCTCTCAGGGATTGATCAACACTGAGAGCTTTTTCCTTTATCATTTCTACTTCAGAAAGCGAAATCGCATAGCCGACATAACCTGTTAAAGGTTGGTAGCTTTCAGCTAACATAGAGTTGTTGAAGAATGAGTGGTAGCGCAAATGTACCTCGGTGGTGTAGTGGTAGTACGTGCTCCCTTTATGAATGAGACGCGGTTTCGACTTCGTCTGAGGTTGTAGTCTTGATCACTACCCACTTCTCTTAGGATATATAAAACACAATAATACTTCGAAAAATTCAGCAAAAATACTAGAATTTCCAAAGGTGCTCATTTTCTGAAAAAGGCGCTCCCTTGCAGTGTATTTTCGGCTGTGGGCTGGGCGTACGCAGGAGAAAGGGAAAGGGTGGGGAAATGAGTGCGCTGACCGTGAATTTCTCGCGGCAATCAGTCGACCGCGTTGGCGTGTTGCGCATGTGGGATGCAATGCTTGTTATTTGATCAAAGATTATTTCTCTACCTTAGAAGAAACTCAAGAGAACGCGTAATGCACTGGTACTGAAGGATTTTCTCCAAACGTTCATATGCTTTTCCGCTTTCAGCGAGTAATAAAGTGCAGTGCTGGTGTAAAACACAATTCTATTTTGAATGCCACAGCTTTCTAAAAAAGTCTTTACCAAAAAAGGAGTTTGTAGCGCACCAGCCGGAGACTCATGCTTTTAATGTTTACGAACACTCTTACAGAAAGTTCTAGTTCAACCAAAAAAAAATTATGAAAGAAGATTTAGAATTACTACAGCAGTTATTACCTCAAATAACTGCTATTTTCCTTTTTATCCACGCGTGCTTTTATCGCGTCTCATCAAATGTTGAATATGCTCATTATAGATAATCAAAATAATCAGTTAATGAGCCATCGCGGCCTCTAGTGGCTTCGGCTGGGGGATGGTTGATTTTTCGGCTTGCAGCTGGTGGCGAAAATTTAGACAGAAACTTAGGGAAAAAGATTTGATGAAACTCCTTTATGCAAAGACGCTATTGGCGTTACCCGTTTCCTGTTTCGACTCTTCAGAATAAAACTTAGTTTTTGTCGTTTATATTTGAACAATCATTCGGCAGTCAAAATCAAAGCAGTTTGAAAGATCTATTCTGTTTCGAAAAAGGATATATTGACAGGCTGAAGGAGCAAAAACAAAGTGTGATTTCTCATTCATACATTTCCAGCATTGCAGAACTTTTCTTTCGGAGTTCAAGCGACTATTCGCTACACCCAATTTTAGTAGTTCCAACAGTGTGTTTAGTATAATCCCTGATTATCTTCTTTAGGCCAAGCACGAGGTGTTACATTAAACTTTATTTCACAGCTGACGTTTCGGCTGTTCGCCTTCTTCAGAGCCTAGAAAGGTCAAATCGTCCGCGATCCAATCAGTCAAACACCTCCATTACTTCTTTAGAAAAAACCAGCAGACCTAGATTCTGATCGCATCAAGCACAAAATCAACTCTCAACATACTCACTGCTTTCTATATGTGTTCCACTGAATGATCCAAGTGGAGATCACCGGAAGGAGATCACACAGGCTCGTAATGCAACCTACCCATCAAAACAACAGTCTTATATACTATATAAAATCACGAATGATAACGAGGCATTTCTCCGTGCGGTTTATAATTAGATTGGTCGTATTAATCCAAAACGCTTTCAAGATCTTTCGTGGTGATATATCTCGCTCCTGCGCATGGATGGTGGCTTCGATGTCAAAATCAACTGTACCTACGCTCATGCAATCACCGTCTTTGCCGTTAGGACATATTTTACAATCTTTCGTTATACGGAGGCAGTCGTATAAGCGGTTGCCAACTAATTGGCGTCTTAGAGTATTCGATAGTATTTCAGTAATGGCCACCGACTGCTCTGAACCCGCTCTTTTCAGAAAACGTTTTATAGATGTGCTAATCTTATTTGAAAAAAACGGAAGGATGAACGAAATTTTCCTTTTATTCGAGTGTTTGTTCAGAGGCGTACTTTTTACTCTAAACCTAAGCCGAGGGGTTACAAATTCGTATCCATCAAGAGTGGCGATTTCACGAGCCACTTTCACGGATCTACTTCCTGCTCCTTATCGGTAAACACATTGACTGCTGTTCGAAACATGTTTTTACCAGCGCCTTTTTCGTATGCGAGAGATGAGAAGAGAGATAGTGAGCCAGGATTTTTACCACTGGGCTTTCGATATCACTTTGCTATGTAGCCGTTTTCAGTCAAGCTTATTTGCCCGTTCAAGAATGGAGCCAATCTTCTTTTGGTATCCCATGGGTGAATTTTATATACCCTGACCGTTCATTCAACAATCTAAAACAATTATCTAGCTCCTCTTGAGTGGAACAGATAACCAAACCATCATCTATATACCTACAGTAGAGTAATGGCCGAAGACCCATTACTGGTGCTTCCACTTTAGACATAAAGGCAATCGCCAGGCTAGATGCCAATCGCTGCCCCATTGCCAGCCCTCTTATTTTAGCATGATATTTCCTAAGCCACCCAAAGATTAAGCAGTTCAGACACTCCTTTGATGGGACCATAAACTGCTCAGTCGAGAAGCCATACACGCACCCTGCCGATCTATCAGAAGCTCAGAGAGCACGATATTATAATTAGGTCCAAGCTTATCACCATTTAAATCCATTTCTAGGGTGTCCTTGCGTAAGGTTGCATGTGACTTACATGATTTGCAAGATCAACTCCGTAAAAAGGCCAGAGCTAAAGAGACTAATAGGAATGAACAGCAGGTAGAGGTTGCACCAATGCCACCATTTCCTTAGGCGTTCTATTGACAACAAGTCTCCAAAAAGAAGGTTGATAGGAAATTCCGGAAATTTGCGGACGAGATTTTTAGAATCCTCACTCACTATCGCTCGAAAAGATTTCGATCGAACTTCACCGAACTACAAAAACGTGGCATGAAAGAGGCTCGAAGGTTGATAAGGGAAGGAAGGAACGATCATCTTCTGTAAAGGAATTCAAAAGACAAAGCTGCAAATTAAACAATGAGTGGGTCCATACGGCAATCCATACGAAAAGTCGCAATCCATCGCAATCCAATCCATACATACATCCTTACTTATGAAAACTCATAAGTTAATATCCACTGTGATCTCATGTCTAACGATATCTAGATTTAAAGTTCGACCCATCATCAGCAGTGTAGACGGGCCAAAGGATAGGATAGCATGGCTCTTAACTTTGTTAACACCCCAGTTGCTAGGACACATTGCAGCCCACCTGGCGAACACTCAGATGTTACTGGACCGTCTACGTAACGCTAATCCAAACAACGCGTACGTAATGGAGTCATTCGACGTCACTGCTCTATACACATCATGTCGAATGGCTCTGCATTGCAAGCCACACATGAACTACTGATACAACACCAGGGAGATGCAAACATGTATGACTTGCCGACTGAGCTGTTCATGGATCTATTCAAAAAGTGCCTGAACTACTCAATCTTCAGATGGTTTGAAAAATATTGTGCTCAAATGAGAGGGCTGGCAAAGGGGCAGCGTCTGGCACTTGACCTGGTTATTGTCCTTATGTCTAAAGTGGAAGCACCATTGATGGATCTAAGGCCATTACTCTGCTGTAGCTATATAGATGATTGTTTGGTTCTCTGTCTTCAAGAGAAACTGGATAATTGCTTTAGACTGCTGAATGAACAGTAAGCGTATATTAAATACAGCAGTGAGATACCAAAAGACAATTGGCTACCGTTCTTGAACGTGTAAATAAACTTAACCGAGAGCGATTGCATAACAAACTAATAAGAATATCCTGGTTCACTATCTTTTTTCTCATTTCTCACATGCGAAAAAAGGCGCTAGTAAAAAACATGCTTCGAACAGCAGCCAATGTATGTACTCGGGAGGAGCAGAGAGTATAATCCGTGAAACTGGCTTGGGAAATCTCCACTTCTGATGGATACGAATTTGTAGCCGATCGACTTAGGTTTTGAGGAAAGAGGATGCCTCCGAACGAAAACTCGAATGAAAGGAAAGTCCCGTTCACTTCCGCTTTTTTAAAATGAGATAAGTACAGCTATAAAAAGCTCTTTGAAAAAAGCGGGTTTAGAGCAATTGGTGGCTACATTTAAAGCACCACCGAGTGCTCTAAAACGCCAACTAGTTCGCAACCGCTTATATGACCGTCTTTATATAATAAAGGATTGTGAAATATTCCCTAAGGGCAGAGACGGTGATTGCATGAGCGTAGGTACAATCTATCTAATTTCCTGCAAAGCGTCGCTATAAATATAGGTGGAACGGGTAGGCCGCTCTGTGTCCGCATAGAAGAACACCTAGCTGATAAACGTCTAAATAGATGGAATACCCCGCTAGGGACGCGTAGAGAACAGAAACACGAAGGAGTTGATTTTGAGATCGAAGTCACCATCCTTGCGCAGGAACAAAAAACATCAGCGCGAGAAACTTCTGAAGCACTTTGGATTAATTCCAACTATAAACCGCAGGTAAGAATGCGTCGTTATCACACGTCCTTTGATCCAGTACATAAGACTGTTGTTTTGATGAGTAAGTTGCATTACTAGCCTATGTGATCTCCTTCCGGTGGTCTCCACTTGAATCATTCCGTGGAACACATATGAAAAGCAGTGAGTATGTTGAGAGTTGATTGAGAATTGAGGAACACGTGTGGCCGGGTGTACAAGAGCTCCTCAATAGATCACATGACATGTTGTCTCAAATGATAATTATGAGATTCGTAGGATAGTTTAGCGTTCTTCTTTACGAAAAAACGTTTACAAAAGTTCTTCCGATGATGATAAAAGTTTTCTTGGCAAAAATAAGTCTGTAGTAACTGAAATCTAACTATATAAGCTCAAAAAATCCTCTGTGAATTAAAAACTAGATTACGATTGCAAAACGTAATCTTTTGTTTGTTATTGAAACCTAGTACGAACCAAACCTGTTGAAGGTTGGTGGCTGATAGCTAACATAGAGATGTTGAAGAATGAATGGTCGGGCAAATGTGCCTCAGTGGTGTAGTGGTAGAGCACGCGTCCTCGGATAGGATGAAACGCGGGTTCCATTTCCGCCTGAGGCAGTGCTTTTGCTCACCATTCAATTCTCTTAGTTATATGAATAACATCATAACACTGCGAAAAAAGCAGAAGAAATACTATAAATTCAAAGTCTTATTATTAGAATCAAAACTTTCCAAGCTATCGATTGACTACATAAACATCAAGAAGATAGGAGAAATTGTTTAATAACAATCGGGAATCATCTTATTTGGCCGCCTGCTGTGGTATTATGATGTCCCAATAAATTCGAACCCAGATCTTACTCTTTCCGGGAGTATTTGCTAACCCGTTGCACCACCGGCGCTCGTTCTGCACTCCACTCTTCCTACGTTACAACGCGTTATCTGTCAGCAGCCAACCGTTTACAGTGTGGCGGGCAGTCATTATCGGCTTTGAACCCACTTTTGTTGACAGATATTAGATTTAAATAATCAATCGTAGAGAGAGTGGAATAGTAGAGAGAGTGGAGTGCAAAACGAGCGTTGATGGTGCAACGGTTTAGCACATACTCTCAAAAAGAGTAAGATCTGGGTCAAATCAGAGTAAGACCCGGCTGACACAAAAGTTTTTGCACACCGCTTTACATCATTGGGTTTATTGGAACATAATAACACCGCAACAAGCGGTCAAATCAAATGTTACGATTGATTACCCGATATTGAACTGTCGCATAGTAGGTCGCAGGTACACCATTATTATACCTGCTTACAAAATGGTTATGAGCTTGTCGATGAATTGTAACAGAAAACGAATACGGAGATGAGCTCTGATGCTGCAGTAACTTTTTAGTTTCCTCTGTGTCATAATATTAACTTCAACGAAGTGCAGATTGGTGATACAATTATTTGACGACTTATTCATTCGCCATAGTCATGAAGGCAAACTTTTGTCGATAAAAAACATGAAATGCAGAAATTTTGGAAAAGCGAATGGATACAAATAAGTATTACACCAATATTTAGTATAATTATATCAGCATTTGCAGCACTCTGCGTTCGTGATAATTCAACTAGACACAGAGTGCAAAATGTTCGTCGTCACTACCCTTAATGGAGGGACTGGAGCACCAACAAAGGACTGGCAAAAGACGAAAGGGTAGCGCCCGACTGATGAGGCTGTCATAGTCTAAAAACGCCTATCGGGTCCTATAAGTCTGCCCTTTTTAATATATCACATGACAGATGTGGCTCAAAAATGAATATCTGTCAATATTTGCTAAGCAAAACGACTTTTTTGAAATTTTCTGGGCTCACTTTTTGGGAAATGTGGGGCTTCAAAAGAAGCGTTGGCGTTGCTTCTACCACGGCCAGCCTGACTGAAGTCTTTATTTCTGTACAACTAGTGAGAAAACGTTTTATAATAATGTTAAAAATTCAAGCCTTACTAAAGAACTACTACATTCTAGTGGAATTCCCAGGCCAGTTGATTACCGCACCCCGTGTCATGCGAGAGCACAACGCAGTGCCCAAAGGGTTTAGAAAAGTGTCACACAGAACGTAATACATATCTTGATAGGATATACTTTCGGATAGAGCTCTCGCATTCTGCAAAAGTCTCAAGTCAAACTCACCTCGTGCAACGCAGATAAAAAGTGCTCGTTATCATGAAAGTATGCGCAGCCTATGTGACATTCTTGAGTACATCGCTCTCGCGACTACAAATATATGCATACTCGATAGGGCAGAAGATCAAAGCGTTATCCGAAGCACGAGCATTTATTAGTATCGCTTCCTCTACACAGGCATCCCTTAGCTGCCGATCTCTACTACATGCTTTCTTGGTGAGTGTGCGTTGTTCCTTTTACTATCTACATTTACAGTAACACGAATCATTGAAAAGTTCCCTAGGATATTCTAGAATCAACGCGAGCAAAACGAACTTGAACATGTATGCATGTTTGCCCACATTTTGACTCTCCGATAAAGTAACTTTCTCTAATCAGCTCTGGCTCAGTGACCCCGCCCACTGAATGAAGGAGGCCATCTGATAACCGTTATTGTTTTCTCGCCGCTGTCGCTCCAGCACGCCCGTGGGCACCAGCCCTTCTGAACATGTGCTCTACCGCCGTCACGCCCAACTCCTAAGGTACAAAAAAAGAATTTTTGCATTTTGTGCGTTTAATTGAATTTTCGGAATTTGTTGAGTTATTATTCAAAATTTTTTGAGCTTTGCGTTAGATCTAAAAATGACTTTTATCAAATTATCAATATTAGTTTTTCAGTGGTATTACTTCATTTATGCTTCAGTTGCTTCGAGATTTTTTGATAACTGGGGTTTTCGTAGAATTTTTTTTGTTGAGTTCAGGCCCATCATATTTTTTATTTGTCATTCTGAGGTCTCTCACATAGGTAGTGTCCCACCAAAATTCTCATTTCTTTCTAGCCAGCTTTTTTGATTTTGCTATGGCTTTGTTAAGTCATCTTTACGGGATTAGAAAATCTATGAGAGCGCTAGATTTTGAAAGGTGACAACGTAAGGATATTATTGGGTTTTTTCTCATGACTTTCTCTTTCCATCGGAAATTATATTCGAGTCATTGGTCCTTTGTAGTGACATGTTTATAGTACTGGGCCTGTTAGGAACCGAGAATGTAATCTCAGTCGTGAATTACGAAGTAGCGAGTGTAGAAAACCAAAGTACTCTTGAGGTGGTAGAGATTGCGGAAGTGCCGGTATTTCTTGTTCACCGGCACAATCAAATTTGATTGGTGGCATTGATTCCGTGATAGTTTGGAGAACAGTTAACTGTAGAGAATAGCTTTGCAATTTTTTAGCATAGTGGTTTAAATGTAGCAATATCACTGTACCTAGTATTTTCTTCGTTTGTGCGCTTTGATTGTCTTGGAATGAAAAATTTGAACATACATGCCAAAAAAAAAATGGTTTTGGTGTTCAGAAAGCTGGTGAAGCGTTTCCATTATAAATATCTCCCGTTCATTTAGCCCAGTGAAGCCGATGTTTATTGGTTGTCTTCACTTGTTTCGGGCCATTAAGTTCTGATATTATTGATCACCTAGACACTTTTTTTATGAAGTAATGTTTTATTCTATTTCTGCACACCATATTTTTTGTCGATGAGCTAGCACGAAATTTCTGTGAATCTTAAGTATGATTAACGTTACGGCTGTTTTGTCGTCATCAGTGTGGCGACGATTTGAGTCTTGTCAGCACTTGTTCTTTTTCACCTACTGATCGTCGTAGTCGTCGAGACGAATGCGGCATGTAGATCACGGCATGAATGAATAATGTTCTCAGTGTTGCTCCCATATACAAAATTTCAAATTACACTGAAGTGACTCAAACTCACTCGGCAATTCTCCAACATACAAGAATTTCTCCGGGCAATTATAAATCTATATTGTTCGGAATGCTATGAAAAGGAGACAGAAAAGTTACATCTCTTGCTACGATTTTATGTTGAAAAAGGCAGGAACAAATCTGCAGAGAAATTTCTCTCCACCGACTTCTGCGATACATATTATATGATTCGGCTAAGCATAGTGTGAAAATCAAAATGTGGTGTAACTTTTGTGATGTTCAAAGCGCGTGTTAAGAAAATTGGCATCATATAGTGCTATTGTCATCACCTAAGTCGACGTTGTTATTTGGTCGCTGTGCCGCATTTCGAAGGATGCCTAAGCTCTCTTCTATCTCCTAAGATTTTCCATACACTAGTATAGTTAAACTACCATCAGATTTAATCACTGAATTTTTAGTTGTAAAGCGTGGAATGGTAATTGGCCACGTCTGAAGGCCCCAGCAAGAATTGCCTCCACCACCTAAGCGGTGCTCTAGCAAGAAATCGTGTGGCACGATCAGTGGACCATCAGAGCATTATCGATGGACCAGTAGTATGTTTTGTTAAATTCTAATCTATGAGGTAATAAAAACGTACAGTCAATGAAGAATTTTAATAGATCCCAAAAATATTGCGGAAGTGATGTTGATCTTGAAAAAAGCCGCTTACTACTTTTGAACGTAGGTAGGAAAAAATCCCAAAATACATAATAGAGCAGAATGAGAACTGAAGCGAGTGGTCTACAAAAACAATTGGAAACGGATTTGTTATCCTAACGCAGAGGGTCTGGAGTAGAAAGCAGTTTTCGAGATGCACCCAAGATTAGCAAATTTTTTCATATAACGGATGTGACTTCCACCTCCAATCGTCACCATTCTGCCAATGTGCTCTATGTGTATAGAGAAAGGTGCTTGACTAAACTCTAGAATTTACATCAAAATTGGAGTCTTTTTTGTGGTAGCGCATTTTGGTCTATCCTCTTTGGGAGTGTATTCACCACTTCATGTCTTGCATGAGACCAGATATGATTGTGCTTGAAATCACGCAGTCCTTTTCTTTTGTTTCATTGTAAATATTGTTGTTCCATGGTTTTCCAAGAGAATACTACTACAAATCTTTTTCACGTTATTTGTGTACTATGACTTGCCTAATAATGCCACTCATTGTGTTCCGAAAATTTGACCATTCTCAGATAGAAAAACCAGGCCATGAATATTTTGGACGTCTCTGTCAAACAGATATCTGCAATCGTCTTTGCTCGTTGGCTGAGATCAGAATACAAACGCTATGAGAGGACCATTGTTTAATTATCGCTCATCCTGCCATTCCTTACACAAATTCACTAGATAAAGCCTCTTGGGTAGGAATATCTAACGCCGCTTAATCCTTCATGGCTACTCGTGATAGCGAGTCACTAAGGTACTTGACTCTACTGTTTTTATTCTCCGTTATCCATATCATTTCTATTCCAGTGGTGCAACAACAGTGTAGCAAAAAAACCTCTACAGTGCCTTCACTTTCGACTGTTTATATGGACCTCGCTGAAAGTGGTGATAATATGATTTTTGAGCCTTTTATATGTTTTGACATAAAACTTATGCATAGCTAGACAGACTGTTTCGCCTTTCCATGCTCGTCAGCAGTACCTTTCGGTTCAGCCGGTCCCTTTTAGAGCTATGTTGAAAAGTACCGTCCTACTGATGAGCCTGTGTAAAGTACTGCATGAGCGCTATAACAGACCTCATAGAAGGCTGAAAATACATCATCATATTGTCAGATTATCACTATTTTGGGCGAGGTCTATGTAAACAATTGTAAGTGAAGGTAAGCTTTTTTTTAGCCATAATCGCTCGACTGTGGTCTCTGCAACGTCAGGAGATTTTGTCACTCGACATGTCGTTAATCAAATAATTTAGCGTCGATTTCTTTGTAAATAAGGGTATATCTTCCTGCAAAAACTAAGCTGAACCGGAAGGCAGCGTACTACTGGTGCGCTTGGAAAGCGAAACTGGCCTGTCATGATTTGTATAAATGCCGTACCATAAGTTATAAGAGGCTCAAAAGATGCTCACATACTTTCTACAGTCTTTTTTCAATAGATTACTTCATCTTTTGCCAAAATGCATATATAACTGACCACTAAAATATTTAACCCTATCAACTTGTCTCAAATGATCACGTTTCACACTCAACGCGCACATTTTCGGTTTTTTCTTAAATAGTTAGTAGTCATTAAATAGCAAGAATCGCGGTGACTTCAGTACCTTCCTTTTTCGAAAAAGTTTCTTGAAAATGCTCCAGCGCGAAAAACAATATTACCTTTCCCACTTGGCGCGCATATCACGTCGGCTATGGTGTGGGTGGTTGTGTATCGATCGCGCAATTGATCGACTGCGCAGCATGGCTCACTTATGACAGATTTTTTCCAATTCAAAATTTAGCGTTTTTTCAAATTAATTCTGGATAAATCGCCTGATTCTAATACTGCAAGAACTCTTCCACACTTTATACGTTATTGTGCGCAGGAATTGAATGCTTAAGCTTAGGTTTATAGAGGATTGTTCAGCAATATCTCTTATCTCTTAGCAGATATATATCATATCCTTTCAGCAATATACTATAGATATGATATATTGAATATACTAGTCATGAGCAATTGAGTGTACAACACTCTGTGTTCGGTGATAATTTCACTTGACCTAGAGCGTAAAACGTTCGTTGTCGCTAACTTTTAGTGCAAGGACTGGAGCTCCTACACAGGGTTGGCAGAAAGCGAGAAAGGGTATCTGCCCGATTAGCGAGACTGCAAGGTTGAAACACGTGCATCGTGCTCTATAAGTCAGACCCTTTTAACAGAGCACTTACATGCGTGGCTCAAAAATGAATATTTGACTGTTAGAATGTTTAATGAAAATGAAAAGCCGAAGGCAATGAAGCGATAAGACGAAGTTTTCTCTGCGATCACTACAGAAACCTTGGAAATCTTCCAGAAATGAAGAAAATATTTTGCATTTTCATTGCTATTTTCTTGGCCAAAAGGAAGTCTTTGATAACCCAATGTGCTTTTGAAACCTCGGATATTCAAGTTTTTGAGTAGTTTTTTTGTCTCCTTTGTGTCAGTACGATAACAGATAAGCACAAAAAGCAAGCGGTGTCATAAGTAGTGCATGCAGCCGATTTGGCATCCAGAAATCTAATCTAGCTTCTTAGTCATTGTTCGCCAAATATCTTATTTGTCCTGATATTTCGGCATTATTATCGGTGCAATTCCATTTTCTTCTTGACAAAGTGATGAAAGCATCGGAGTGAGCTCACTTTAGTCCTGATCATGATAGAATTTCGGACCACTCTTCTGTTCACGTACTGGGTGTCCCATAACTCCTTTCTCACAATTAGTTCATTCAGTTTTCTTGAAATCAACTCGGATCATTTCTAGAAGGCGTGATATGTTGAAGAATGTCCTGGTAACTTGCGCATTCAATGCGGCCACAGCACCATCGCTCAACTAATATGGGCTACCGTAGTGTTGTAGTGATGTCACCAGATGCATCGATCGACCATAAAGCATATGAACATTTAGAGAAATTCACGGATATCGGAGTAAACTCCTGAACCACAGTGTTTTTTTCTGTGAAACTGGAAAAAAACTTTATATAAGTGACGAAATTCGCGAAGCGCTTTGTACGCGCGTTTACGCGATCGATACTGTCTCCCGGATCAAGTTAACACCTGGATCTGTCAAGCGCTGGCGAAGTCACAGAAAGGCAATTCTCTTTCTCTCTCTCCCTCTCTCTCCTCTCCGCCTCTCTTCCTCTCTTTCTTTCTTTCTCTTCTTCTCTCTCAGGTTTTTCATCATTCCGGTGATAAATAATAAAAGGAATCTTTGGAGAGAACAGCACTCGATGACGAACACCAAATTTCATATTGATCTGTTGTTGGATGAGGCAAATATTTTGTCTCGAGTTAGAAAAATAGCTTTGTAAATTGTCGACTACGAAGGATAAGTCCTTCGAAGTAGTTCTGGCTTTTATTTTCCCTCATCCAACAGCAGCTTTGCTAAATTACTTTTCGAATTTCACTACTTTACCATATTTTCAATTTTTTTCCTGTAGTATCGTCTATTTTAACAGCACTCAGCACTGTATTCTTCTTAAGACCGATTTATCTACCAAACTCGACTTAAAAAGAAAAGAATTCTACTATTCTCTCAATGAGTAGATTTGAGATTGTTCTCGGGAGAATCTCTCAAACACCACTTAGTGGAATATAAATTTTGCTCTATAAATAACCTCTCATTTGCTTCTCAAGAAAGGCACTGACACTTCCAGGGCCGACTATCCACTAAACCTTTAGACGGTGGAGGTCATTTTGACCATCAACTTTTCGAATATTCTTTTCTGCTCAGCATAACCGTTCTTCTGGAATATTTCCAGCATTTTTTTCAGGAGCTTAAGGCTTGGCGATTTGAATACTGTGCTTGGTTAGTGCAAAGACCACCTTAATTCGTTGTAGCAACGAAATGAAGTTATGTCTCACACTCAAAGCATTTTGTACGGCTAGGGTCTGTGGATGGTATTTATTAGTTTAGACTAGTGCTCAATCGATAGCACATATTTGGCGATTTCCAAGCTAAATTTTGTTTTTGAGATGCTGTCCTCAGTGCGATGTTTATACGAAGGGAAAACCACGTTTTATACTAAGGATATTCTTTGCGTATGAGTGTTGTATATGCACAAAAAGTTTTTGAGCCACCTGAGATGTTGAGTATCAGATATGAGCGAAAAATTCTTAGATTTACATACCAGAACAAAGGAGCAAATTAGTGGTTTTTCTTGGTATGGTGTTCCGAGGTCGGTAATAACAGTATCCATTGAAGAGTAGTAATGCAGTACAATACACAGCACAGTCATGCAGTTCAACAATACAATAATACGATACAGCGATTAGTGCTCCGACAAGTCTCGCCTTCTTTAGAATCTTACTCATGCACTGGCTTTGAGTGGCTGGTCTTTGATTAATAATTCAAAGATCTAAAACATCTAAACGGCCCTGAAGCAGGCGAGACTTCCCGGAGCATTAGCCAGTCTATCAGAATATTCTGCTGTTGTACTGCAGTATTGTACTGTGAATTGTATTACATTACTACCATTTAATAAATACTATTATAACCAACCTCGAAACAGCTTATCAAGGAAAAATCACCGATTTAGTCTTACTATGTCAAGGTTAATCGATATCCGGTCTTGAGAATTGCAGGCAACAAATCCTCATGAATTGACAAAAATAGCGCGTCGCTTGCAAAATCGATCATTTGTCGTCCGCAAGGGTTAAACTCGGCGTAGATTAACCGGCTGACTCTATTCATAAGAATTTTCTAATTCACTGCTTTGTACTACTATTATGGTGCTGTGAATGCACCAAAGGATACTAACTGATACGTAGAAATTGGACCCCCGTTGGTAAACCCGCGTTTTACCCTCAACCAAGGAGATGTGGTACCCCTAGATCACCGAAGACACACACTTGACTACCACTCTTTCTTCGTCATGAACTATAGTAACCTTTTTCTTTGATATCGCTCCAATCGACTATCAACACTTCCGCTTCTTGATGCAGCATTTGCGAGCAAAGAATTTCGAGTAGTACAATCAATTTAAGGGTGACCTCATCGACTGCTATAATCGACAACCCCATTCTTTGTGGAAGGAAAGCATACGATCTTAACTTAGCAAATGGTGGCATAACCGTCGATCGTGATGATGTCTAGAATGATGATTTATTGATTATTTCCAAGATCGGCTATCTATTATCCTTGGCATGCTTCAATAATTCCTGATTCTCTTCTTTAAGCCAAACACGAGGTGTTACATTGATCTTTATTCAACAGCTGACGTTTCGGCAGTTCACTTCTCCAGAGCCTGAAAAGGTCAAGTTTTGTAATATAAGCAGTCAAACACCTCCGTTACTCCTCTAGCAAAAAATTACATTTCAGTCGAATCAAGCACAAAATTGACTTCAAACATACTCTCCCTTTTTGAATGTGTTCCAATGATTTAGGTGGAGAACACCAGAAGGAGATCACATGGACTTGCAATGCACCCTACCCATCAAATTAGCAGTCTTATATACTAACTCATGTCACGGATGATCACGACGCAAACCTCCCTGCGGTTTATAGTTGAACTGCCGGTGTTAATCCAAAACTCTTCCAAGATCTTTCACGCTGATGTTTTATGTTCCTGCGCAAGGATGGTGACTTCGATGTCAAAGTCTACTCCGTCATGCTTCTGTGCTTAATGTGTACTAACGGTGCGTTTCGCCTATTGTGATATTTGTCAGCTAGTCGCATGGAGCGGCCTACCCATTTCGCTAATATATTTACCGTTGCACGCTTTGCAGGAGATTAAGTAAACTGTGTCTACGCTCATGAAATCACCGTCTTTGCCGTTAGGACATTTTTTACAATCTCTCACTATACAGAGACGGTCATATAAACGGTTACGAAATAATTGGCGCCTTAGAGTAAACGACGTTATGTCAGTGATAGTTACCGATTGTCCTATACCTGCTCTGTTCAAACAATGTTTTATAGCTGTACTTATCTCATTTGAAAAGAACGCTAGGATAAATGGGATTTTTTTCTTCTATTGAATTTTCGTTCGGAGGCGTGTTGTTTCCTTTAGACCTAAGCCGAGGAGCAACAAATTCGTCTCCGTTAGAAGTGGCTTTGTCCCGAACCAGTTTCACGGATTATACTCTCTGCTCCTCCCCGGTGCATGCATTGGCTGCTGTTCGAAACATGTGTCTTACTAACGCCTTTTTCGTAGGTGAGTGATGAAAGAAGAGATAGCGAGCAAGGATGTTCTTAATACTTGGCTTTCGGTATCATTTTGTTATGTGGCCAATCTCGTTTAGGTTTATTTGGACGTGTAGTAATGGGAGCCAATCATCTTTTGGTATCTCACGAGTGAATCTTATATACTCTAACTGTTCATCAAACAACCTAAAAAATAATCCAATTCATCTCAAGTGGAACAGATCCAAACAACCGTCTATATACCTGCAGTTGAGTAATGGCCGCAGATCCATCACTGGCGCTTCCACTTTCGACATAAAGACAATAGGCAAGTCAAGTGTCTGTCGCTGCCCCATTTCCAACCATCTCATTCGAGCAAAATAATTCCCGGACACTCCGAAGATTAGCAGTTCAGACACTACTTCAATAGAACCATGAACTGCTGGATCGACAAGCCATACATGCTTGCAGCTCTCGGTGTTGTATCAGAAGCTTGTGCTTGCCTTTTTTACAATGCAGAGTCATTCGACACGCTGGTATAGAGAGCAGTGACGTCGAATGACTCCGTTACGTACGCGCGCGTTACGTAGACGGTCCAGAAACATCTGAGTCGTCAGATGGGCTGGAATGTGTCCTAGCAACTGGGATGTTATCAAAGTAAAAACCATGCTATCCTGTCCGTCGGTACGCCAACACAGCTGATGATGGGTCTAACTTTGAATACAGATGGATCGTTAGACATTAGATTATCGGTGGGATACTAGCTTATGTGTTATTATAAGCAAGTATAAGAAAGGACATGTTGGTGAGTTGATTGGGAATTAATTAGTCTAAATGAACAATTAATTAGCCTCAATAAACAACAAACAGTCGTACAACCGCCCAACAACCCACATGCTAGATGATTGAGCTATCTCAAACTATTTAAGACTCCCGCACTCACGCGAACACGTGATAGAACTCAACTGACATTCAGCTCGACCTCGCGCTTGGGACCATCAACTAAGCAGAAAGGAACAATTTCGTGAGCTTGAACATATGACCCTCTCGGGAATTCAAAATTCAGTCTACACATTTGTGACGATATCCGATATGGCATAAAACTTAGGTTGCGGAGAAAATTCGAAAATCTACTGCGGGAGCGAAATCCAAGTTCAAATTCAGGCTCAAAAAGTATAAGAAACCCCAATTCTGGCAAGTTCGAAGGAGAATCCTGAGGTAAAAGACGCGCTAAAACCCTCCAGAGTTACCACATTAGGAGGCATAACCCTCACGGATAGTGCACAATCGCTATTGGAATTGGGGCCAAGTTTTTTACCCTGCTCAATCCCTTTCCAAAACATCGTTGCGCGCTATCGCTTGTAATTTGCACGAAGTCCTAGATCAACTCCGTTATAAAGCGAAACAAGAAAGGTTAGGTCAAGCACAACGTAGAGAGGCAACATTTACCACCATCTCCTTTCCACGAACGTTTTTTAAACAACAACAACCTGATAGCGAAATTCACTCAGTCTTCCGCACATCTTCAGCTCGAACTCTTCCACATACTTAATCGCTACCGACAAAGCAAATTCAGCTCAACTAACCAAAAACAAACTGGATAAAAAGTCCGAGAGCTCATAAACTCAAAAAGAATCCGGTTATTTATTAGCGATAAGGGTGGGGAATTTGTAGTTATTCCTCGTCAGCTAGATGTTGATATAATGGAGAAACATCTCCAAAATGCTTCTGTCTATCGACCTTCTTCTGAAAAGGAATATAAATCACAATGCCGAAAATTGGATGAAGAATGGGTCCGGACGCAAAAGCTGCGGGTTTACAACAATCTCTTACCCGTCAACTAAAAATTGAATCACCAACTTGCCCCGTCCTATACACACTCATTAAAACATAAAATTTCTGCTAATGATTTCGGGTCTACCGATCCATCCACGTTCAAAGTTAGACCAATCATTAGCTGTGTAGGCGGGCCGACGGATAGGATAACTTGGTTTCTTGGCCTCATTTTGTCGCAATTACTGAAGTTCATACCAACCCATCTCCCCAACACCAATATATTCCTAGAGCACCTTAAAAATGCGAGTCCAAATCTTACGTATGTAATGGAGTCGTTTGATGTTACAGCGCTCTATACAAACGTCTCAAATGACGTCGCAATACAAGCCACTCATGAATTACTGATAGAAAACATAGAAAACGTAGATACGTTTAATTTGTCGGTCCAACAGCTTATCACACTCCTTAGGTCATGTCTATGCTGTTCGATATTTAGGTGGACGGGAAAATATTTCGCTCAAATTAGATGGTTGGCAATGGGGCAAAGACTAGCACCCAGCTTAGCCATAGCTTTCATGTCATAAATGGAAGCTCCAGTTCTCCATCGGCGTCCAATACTCTACTGTCGCTATATAGACGACTGTTCCATCATCTGCTCTACACAAGAGGATATGGATAAGTATTTCGAAATCCTGAACGGACAGTCAGAGTTTATTAAGCTGACGCGAGAACAACAAAATTCAGAGAGCTGGCTTCCCTTCTTGAACGTTCAAGTTCAACTTAATGAAAGTGGCTATAGCACAAAATGGTATCGCAAGTGTAGTAACAAAAACATCTTGGTACATTACATTTCTTCCCATCCCTCACATACTAAAAAAGCACTTATCCGAAATATATATCGAACAGCTGTAAGTGTTTGTATGGGAGACGATGAAAGAATGGAATCTCTAGACTTAGCGCGAAAAATAGCCATTTCTAATGGGTACAAAGAAAAAACAGGAACTAGCGTTAGGCCCAGAAGGAGCGAAAAGCCTCGCAATGGAGCGACAGGGCGCCACACCTAAACAATAAGGTACCTCTTAAACTACCTTTCATAACAGACGAAGTCAGTACCGCTATTAGAAAGTGTCTGAAAAACAGTGGTCTAGAAGATTCTGTAGGAATTGTAGAGATTCCACCTAAAACACTGCGTCGTCAATTAGTTCGAAAGCGCTTGTATGACCGTCTATGTAATACAAAAGACTGCGTTATTTGTCCCAGCGGTAGAGACGGCGATTGCATGAGCGCAGGTACAATAATCCTAATCTCTTGTAAGACATGTAGTGGTGAATATATTGGCGAAATAGGCGGACCACTTCACATCCGCATTAAAGAGCACCTAGATGGGAAAGCAAATAAAGACCCAGGTAAACCTCAAGGTACTCACAGGATTCAAAGACACAACGATGATGACTTCGAGGTATTAGTCGAAATCCTAGGGCACGAACCAAGAGACAACGGCGCGAAAGCTTTTTGGATAAATTCCAAAAACCCGCAAATGAACAAAAAGGGAGAGTGCCTTAACATAACCAATCATATGACACCTTATCTTAGATTAATTTTCTAGCATGGGTCCCAGCTGACACCTATACATAATTTGACCAGTGACATGGGGGCGGGTTCATACGTCACCCTGGCGCTAACAACATAGGTAGCCCGTAGATTAGATGGTAAGGTGAGTGGTTTTCCCTGAATCGATTGTCGCTTACAATACCTTAGATTTTCAAAATATTTTTTCCCTTATTATATAGTCATATAAATAAAGCTACAACGAATAATACGTTCAGGCTCTGAAGAAAGGCGTATTTGCTGAAACGTCAGCCACAAGCAATCGCGAAAACCCATCGACCGCAAAGAAGAACAATCGATTGGGAAAAGATACCAACCTCGTGAAGCTTTAAATAAAGATTAGTTTTCTAAGCTTTTCTTCTTATTTTTAAAGTGTTAAGAAATTGACTTTTTCCCTGAGAAAAATACACTTTTTGCAACAAAAAAAGCTTATTTTCAACTGATATCAATGATTTTCTCTTTACTTTATTCTTGCTTTAGTTTATACTCTTTGTTACAATATAAGCGTTAAGAAGTGGTCGAATCAATTCAATCCTTAGCTCTTATCTCTATTTTTGACGGCGCCTCGCAAATGCTGAATCTAAAGGCTAACTATGAACTATATTCGTTCCAGTCCTCTTTTTGAAGCCAGAGAAAGAGGAAGCCATCGCCGTTTATGAAACTGTATGAAAACTTTTTCTCAATTTCAGTAAGTTTGTATCATGTTCTTAATCTCACAAATCTGACATGGTCACAATATGACATCTTTCTTCTGTCCAATGAACGAAGTCAGAACTCACGATGTTCCTTCATTTCAAACAACCATCAACCATTTGGGTAACATAATGATTTTTCGTTGGGCGCGAGACGCGGTCGACCAGCTGATGGCGCGCATTCAAATGGCAGCTGTAGTTTTTTTGGTGAATTTAGATATTTATAGGTCCTAAAGACATCACTAAAGGTTTTGTGATTAGTGAAGGACAAATTATAACTGAGGATGAAATACTGATTTAGCGCCATTAAGTGATTAGAACTGATTTGAATAGAGATATCGGTAGTAGAGCAGCGCCATAACTTCTTAGTGAATAGTGAAACAATTGGATTTGAAAAATAATGCTATATACTGTCATGATATTCATACTCTACAATGCAACCGTATGTCATTAATCCTTATCAAGAAGTGCTTGTGCGTGTTGCTCTGAAAAATTGTCAGAAATTGAATGATGCTATTACGTTTGCGATTCCTATATGAAAGACGGTTTTTCCCCCAAAAAATAGGCTCATACGAAAAGCAACGTGAAATCAAAGGCAGAGTACATGTGTTGCACGTTAGAAGTGCCCATAACAGACCTCATTAAAAGATCAAAATACGTTGTCAGATTATATTGTTTCAAGCGCGGTCTCACAAGCTGTTGAGAACATATGTGGGCCAGTCGAAAGTACGCAAGCCACTGCCGATTCGTGCTGTAACTGTTTTCCTCTCAAATTGCTAGCATTTTAGGCGTCATATATTTTAAAATGCTATAGTACCTCAGAGGACTCGCAGGCTAAAAAACAATCTGCAGTTGACTGCCGCTTTTTTGGCTCTTTATTGATTTCATATGATCGCTGAATAACAAAGAGTCATATTCAAATAACTATTGTGACACAATTTCTGAAAACGACCTTAACCCAATAATGATGAGGTTGGTGTACAGAGACGGTAATGAAATGGTTCTTTACTGATCCCTAAAATTCGTACTTTGCAAAAATTAAACGGCTCTTATATGCAGATTTTTGAGGCAGGAGAGGTGGATCGGAAAGTATTTTTTCCATGCCTTGCTTATGCAGTAATTATGATAATAAATAACGAAAGAGTTTTTAAAATGTGTTACAAATTATGATTTTGGTAATGTACAGGTCTTTTTGTAAGCCAAACACTAGGCTTTCATATTACAATTTATCCTGACAGCTGACGTCTCGACTGCTTCGCCTTCTCCAGAGCTTGGAAAGATGAGCTTATTCGCAACACAGTCAGCTAAACGCTTCCTCAGTTTCATTAGAAAAAGCCATTTAACTTTGTTTTTGAGCGAATCATCTAGAACAAATTATCTCTCAACATATGCTGCTTTTATAAGTCCTTCTTGCATCTTCCAAGTGGGGACCAACCGGTCAGAGATCACATCATTCAAATGCACCTTCCTCACCAAAACAAGTCTTATTTACTGTCTCGTACCACTTGTGATTACGAGGCAATCCTTCCTGTTAGTCATCGATCGATCTGTAAGCTTGATTATGATTCGTACCTTTGGTATTGCTGTACAGGTAAAAAAGCAAGATGTTATAGGACAATTAGCTTTACAGGCATGGAAGCAAAATACGGCTACGATGCTGGGAATCACTTCGGCATAGAAGGAGGGAAAGGAAGGTATCTAAAACGTAAATTTCTATTTTCCGGTACTTTTCTGTTACACGGCGACAAGTGCAACACCGATCTCATATACTGAATTTTCTGTAGAAGCGTTAGCAATCATTCGAAGGCTGAAATTTCTGGCTAAGCTGTACGTTTCTGCTTTTCCATAACGCCCCTTTCATAATGGTAAAGTCCGAAATGATACTATGTTTCACACAGGCAAATTACTCGCCAGGCACAGCTCTTTATAGACTCTTGTAATTATTCGATAGCGTAATAATTGCTGATTCCAACGCTTTGCTTATTCTCTTGCTTTTCTTCGCTGCCTCTGGCTTCACAGCTTTTCTGCAATGTAACAGGAAAAATAAATGAATTCATAAACGCAAACAAATGCTTTTTAGCCAGTTCCCGGGCCGTTGATGAGCTGGCAGGGGGCTCATGTAATGAATGATCAATCAATTTAGACCGGTTTTAGGAAAGCGCGATTTCTGTAATTCAATTAGAATTGTTCCTCCATTTTGTTAGAAAACTCCAGGTAAAGCGTATGACTGTGCTACAGAAAGACATCAAATACTTTTATTTTGCCATGAATTATAATCAGCCATCATTATGAATACTTTGATGGGATTTAGGAGGCGAGAACTTCCAGTTGCTTCCAACAGTGACTGAAAGACCTTCAGCTACTAAGGAATTTTCGCTGCACGTTCATACGCTCGAAAATCGATTGATCATTGTTAAAGCCTACGTTGCCGCCTATCCCAACAGCCCCTGAACTGACTAAACAACACTTGACCGCACATGTGATTTTAATCTCATTTTTTCCGCTGTCCCACGAGTAAGCAGTATTTGCAGAAATTAAGCACGGCATTGGAATGAGCAAATATCATGCTATTGAATGATTATTGAAAGCATAAAGTCCCTTCAACAAGACTGTTGGTTTTCGACCATTATTTTCTCTCTTCTCATCAACACTAGTTTTAACGTATATTGCATAAAAATACAGTTTTCTCCAAAACTGTTCTCATTTTTCATGTTGGAAGTTGATCTAGAGAGGCCGACGGGCACGCAGTGTGATGAAGAAATGAGCGAAGAAGCAGGAAATTAGTTTGGAATGAAACAGAAAGGAAACATAGATGAATGCCTGTGGTAATCACCTTTTTGTCATTACATTTGCCGATAGGCTTACTTTATGACGTTCATGATGACCCGAAATTATTTGTAGGGATCCGGAAGACATGGGGTCGTATGATTCACTGAATGGAGAAAAGAGTGAGGATATGGTAGATATCTTTTAATGAGTTGTCAATTTTTCATATATCATTAACCCTTTGGCTCAGTGTTAATTTTAGTGTCCTCCGAATAGATGTTGTAATGCTTGTGAGCTTGGAAGCTAGCAGTTATGTGAATGGAGAGCAAGCCTGCTAATAAGTGTCCCAGTGAGAAAGTTCAACGTTTCTACTTTTTTTTGTATAGTTCTTTTCAGTGAATTTTTTCATTTCAGGGCGTGCTATCAGTAGTATAGAAAGAAGAACGGATCGCCCAAAGCGTCTTTGACGGAGATCGGCACTTTGAGGTGACACGAACAAGATCCGATTAGAATTGTGTAGTATATTAAATGTTCATAGCGAGATTCAAAAGCAGTCGACGAGGTGAATATAATATCATCACTTAAGTTGCCGGCATCGGGAGCATCTTCCCAGAAGATTATGCGAATACGGATTCCCTATTTCAGCCTCAAAAGAGAGCGCGACAACCTCCTTTACCTTTGCATCCAAAAATAAGTAGTACTGTAGAAAAAGGTGCCCTAAATCTTCCTCTCAAAGTGAACAACAAGCGCCCTCGGGTGTTTTTAGTTGCCGAACGGACGAAAGTGGTTCGAAAGATATAACGAAGGCTGCTGCGGTTGAGTTGCCTAAATGTGAAAATATTAATCTTCAACATAGTTTCACTTATTTATTCATCAAATATTTCTACTTCTAGTAAACCAAACACAGAGATGTTTTGTGCATTTGAAATTTATTAGTCAATACAATGCATAGGTGTAAACAACATTCATAGCGCTTTGTAGTAGAGCGTATCCGGCTGAAAATTGCATTTTAACTAGTGGGAAGACGTAATCGAAGCTGTTAATCTGGAAAATGGTGCTTTGTGATTCATGAAATCAAGTTCTGCTCAAAACAGCTAGAAGTCGTGATTGGCAATAATTCACGAACAAATTCCGTATCATAAACTACTTTTCGTCGTTTTCCTATCAATGGCGCTAAATTATTTTACTCTCGACTCTCTAACAGTTAGTTTGATTGACGTTTTTTCCGACAAAGAGTTCGACCTTGTCAATGCTCTAGAATGATCTGCTATGGAATATAATTTTATATTCTTTCAGGATTGTAGTTCTTGACTCAGTACTAGATTATCGATTAATTATTGATAACCTCTGAATATTCTACTTTGATTATCCAGTTGTTGGGTGTTCTCCAATGAAATAGCCTTTCATGCGACGGCGACTAAAACATCACTATCATTAGTTTTAGTTTTTGCTGTCTTTTCGAAATCTGAGGCGAAGTATTCCGTCTTAATAGTGCTAGGTCATTTACTGCATTTGAGGAATGCTATAGATTTTCATAATGTCGTTTTAATTCAGGCAACAGTGAAAGCGCCTTACAGATGTCAATCTTCATGTGAAAACCTCTTATTCAATAAACATTTCCTGGTTCGATACCGATGTGGGGTCCCCCATACGTTAGAATTATCTTGGGAGTAGAAGATGTTGTTTCTCTATTATCTCTTTTACTATGATTCCATTCACAGCAATTAAGAATTTGACACTCGAGCACTGGCTTGAGTTGTCTTTGTACAGTCTGCTTAAAAATCTCTATTTATTCTCGCTTTCATATGTTTCTTAATCATTACCATTTATTCTCTTGGTAATTAAGAGCTTGGATATGTAATGTAATCATTTTAAAATTGTAATCAAGACTTTACCCCCACACTGACCTTTTCTTTTGATATGAGATTGGTGTTAGTAGCTCTCGTTGTCATTGTTGTTATTGGTGTTGTTTTTTTTTGTCAATTAAGTTGTTGTAAAGTGATAATTGACATTTCGCGACTTCTACATTCTCCAAGCCTAAACGTACTTTATGAATTACTTATTGTTTATGTCGGTAAATCAGTATGATATTTTTATCATAAATAAATGTCAGAAGAAAACTGCCTGAGGGATGGTGAGAGCTCACAAGTTATCATAATACACTGCTCCTTGCGGTGCAATAAACTCTTAGCGTTTTCACGCAAATGCATTGAATTACTCTAAAGGATACGGACTGTTACATCAAAATCTTTTCTATTATGTTCTTGATTCCTATGCAGGCCTTCTGAGATGCCTCGTTTGGTTTTCAGAATTCCAACTAGGCGCTCTTTCAAACTGACTCAATAGTGGGTCTACTCGTTTTGCTAATGTATCCATCCCCACATGCTTTACAGGTGATTAGTATACCGTAACAAATGCAAATAAGAAAGCGATGACTGTCTCAAAAACGGAGCTGTTCACTATGAGAGCTCTTGAGGCAATGAAAGTGCTTGACTGAGTAGATTGCAAGTTGATTTGACCTTTCCAGGCTCTGAAAAAGGCGATACCGCCGAAGCGTCAGCTGCCTTGTGCACTATTTGTTATGCCCAGAAAGCTAAAAGGCAACTTAAAACCGTACCATGTGCTCATCAAGAAGCACACCGAATCATTCAATCAGTGCTGAAGTAAATAGATATTTAGTGCTAGGAATTATTTTACCACCTTTTTCTAATCTCTTTCTTTTTCCTGCAACCCTCCTTTGCTGTTCCCTCTTTCTCCTTCTCTCTCTCTCTATCTATCTATCTATTTATCTATCTATTTATCTATCTATCTATCTATCTATCTTCTATCTATCTATATCTCTCTCTCCCTCCCTTCCTCTTTCTTTGATTCTTCCTTCAATCTGGCTTTGTCTCGTCAAACTCTTTGTTGCCTGTTGTCCGTGGTTATATCTATGTCTGATGGCTTTACCACTGTCATCCGTTTTCTTTGTATTTTTATCTCCCGTACACTTCTCGCATTTTGCGTCATCTTTGCTCTTGCGTATTCCTGTGATGTTATCTATTTTCACTTCTGGTTTTTTGCAGCCTCCCCTCACTTTATTATTCCCACCGCTTCTCCAGATATCGTATGTCTACTAACAAACAAATGGGAACGCTTTGAGCGGTGAAAAATCCAAGCAAGCAGCAGTGCGCAGTTTAGAACGCAACTCGTCCTTAAAGGGTTGAAATTTTCCAGTGATCTAGATAAACTTTATAAGCATTTTAGGTGACGTCCCTCAGAATGTCAAATTTGAACTGTTCCTTTTCAACTAGATACCCACACAGGATTAGCAAAAAAGGCGAAAGGGTAACTGCCCGACTGTCAAGATCGCAAAATCAAAACACGTTTCTCGGGCTCTATAAGTCAGCTCTCATTAACAGACCACTAAAATGCGTGGCTCAGATCCTCTTAGAACAGTCTGAGTTATGACGTTCACAGCTGTCAAAACTCTAAGGAAACTAGAAAATGCGTGTTTTCTGAGGGGTCAAAATAGTAAACGGATATGGAAAGTGATTCAGAGTATCAAAACCGAATACTCTTTCGGCTGCAATTATAAATTGCCAGGGTGACCTTTCGTTCTCGATTAGTGTGGACTCCAGCATATCTTTGATTCCTTTGGCACCTAATTAGATTATGATACGTTTAAGTAAAAAATATATGACACATGATATATCATATTATATATGTATATATGTATGTGTATATAGATAATATGCGAAAGATAAAGCTTCTGGTCTTGATCAATTCCTGAGGGATGAGCCATGCATTCGTCTTAAATTTTAACCTTCGTTTGAGGTGATTGAATGCATATGCGGCCTTTACAATGACTCGCGGTGGCCCCCAGCTGATATGAGTTAGTGCTGTTTCGCCTCCCAGACAAGTCTGAAACCAGTCTGAAGGACCAAAGAGTAATTTGCAGTGAACAATGTTATGCTTCGTAATCGTTGATGGTCATGACGGCAATTGCTGCTTATTCTGCTTATTCTTCATGCTATCAATTTCACCTTGCTATATCTTTGATGCATATATAGCATTGTCAAATAATTGAACTACGAAAATGTCTCTTCAGTAATACTAGCGTGACCAAACCGATGAAGATTTTGGCAGGATTCCCTTTGAGAAAAAGATTCCGTTATATTTTTACATCTCGTCGTTCTTATTTAACACTTCCTTTCCGCATTTATCTTTATTTTTTTCAGTAGTCATAATGGAATCTAACCGAAATTTTTCAGCTTTCACGACCGCTCCACAGTCTAGGAATGTGCGTCGTCCTACCTTGCACCCTTGCCGTATTCTGCCCGGTTCGATTTTTTGAATCCGCTATTGATGAAAAAAATTTGCCTTCACTGTTGTTGAGAATTTGAGCATCTTTTGGGCTATTGTTAACTGCATAATCGACAAGAGCTTTTTTACTTAATTGCTCTTTTGATCAGTGATGTTGTTATTGTGAATACATATCCAATAATGTTGTGCGATTTTCAAAACGATGAACCATGAACCTCAGACGCGACTTGAACCACTTCTTACCTTACCCAAAGATGCGCGCTACACATTGCACACAGGGGCTCTTGATCGGCTATCACACTTTCTACGATATGTATATCTCAAAGCGGCTATGCAGCGCTGTAGCCAGAAATCGAAACTTTCTAATGATTACTTCCATAAAAAAACTCATTTCCAGTGAAATAGGTCGAATATTATTTGCATTTAAATAACAGAGAGGAATAGAAAAGGGTGTGTACATGGTGAGGCTAATACACAGCCAAATGGGTCACTTTAGGTGGTTTTTTAATTAATAGTAGATTAAAGAAAACTTTCCTTAACGCGAAGAATAGAACATCAAATTTCAATTTACTTTTCGGAAATCGAGTAATGACGATGAACAAAATTGAGCTTTTTTTGGTATGCAGTCTCTAAAGGCGACAATCTTCTACGATGCTGCAAAGGAGCTCTGTGGCACCGCAGAAGGAAGGACTGGGAGCCAAAAGATTGTTGCAAAGTTGTACAAGCGATTTTGTAAATAAGGTGATTTCACTCTCGAAGACTGACTTTGTTCCCATAGTCGAAAGCCGTTTCAGCAAGACAATGCTAAATCACACGTCGCGAAAAAGGCTAAAGAAATATTCAGTAAACTGGAGGGACTCGAGCTCTTGTCGCAGACAGCCTACAGTACATATGCCACGTCGTACGATTATGGTATTTTCCGCTCAATGGAACATTTCCTGCGCAGACGCCTATTCGAGAAATTTGATCAAATCTTGTGAGTTTTGATTCGAAGTTTAAGGAATGTCATATGGAGCAGGTCCAGAATGTTACAGATCGTCAGCGGAAGACTTATGGTAGTGATGATGTCTGTTTTAGAAATTGATATTGTTTGAATTTGCACATAAACTTTGAATTTTTAGCGGCTGGTAAGAAATTTTTTCCTCAACCTAATATATGTAACAGGTATACGGCACAAAATTCAGGTTATAAAGTGTCAATAAATTAATATCACTTTCTCTCTGCCATTAGAACAGATAGGATAAATTTCTATGCGACAAAACGATCATATAGGTCATTACTTACTAGGTCATGGCAATGGATGTAAAATAGACGTCCATTAGCTGTCACAGACAAGGCTATTTCTTTCGAGACAGTCTTTATAGGACTACTATTTCGCATGCCAAAGATGCACCTTGAAAGTGATCGTTGCTGTGAAATATTCTTTTGGCATAGGTCTCAGCTTTTGGTTTGGCATACGTGGTTGCAATTTGTAGCCATTGATAATGATCACTTTTTGTATAGTGGTGCCCTGAGGTTGTACTTGGCAGACTGCTAAGCTTGCAGAATGAAGTGGCGCAGTACGTGTGCGCTCACAATATATGTTGAGATGGTCTGGTTTTCCGCCTTTTTGGGAAATGTGATTAGCTAAACGTGCATGCTGTGTAGTTCCGTTTTCTGGGGCATGATTTATTAGCTTTTGGAAACGTTTCGCAGTCGGTTTCTTCAACTTCAGTCGTCGAGCAAGCCGTATCTACTTGACTACATAACCATTTGAGATCTTGTTACTTATCTGGAATAAGAGTGTGCCTTTTTGAGATGCGTAAGATCGTTAGCATCTCATTTTGCACTCCATTGATGCAATTTCAAGCTTCATTTGATGAGCTTTACATATACGTATGTCTCTGATGTCAAACCTTGAACCAAAGTTTTCTTACTGTGAGGTTGTGCAGGTCCGATCGTTCTCAATAAAACTTGCTTATGAACTTGACCTTTTTATAACCATTCCACAATAAGACACGGCTCGAAAACTCAATCTTTTATAACAGCGTCTCTATTTGGACTAGTCTTTCACAGTGTTCTACATTCTTTATGAAATGTTAAAGTACGTCTCGATGTCCTATATATCAACACTGAAGATTTTTAGAAAGCTCACAGTCGCTCCGTTATATGCTTTGCCTCAAGCAATCCGTTTGTACGTTGTCTTCTTCCGCTAGCAATTTTCATGTAATCTGAAAAGTTTCCTTTGCCAGTGTATTTAGTTTTGCGAATGGCTGCCTCAAACGTCACGCATTCCATAGAGTCTTCTATGCGAATTTTGTGTTATTTCCTTTAGCGGTAAGGATGCTAGACATGTTCTACAACACATTGTTGAGACGCCTTAATATCGTCATAATTTTTTCGAACAAGGTGAGCACTGAGTAGTCTTCAGATAGCTAGAGGGGTTGTCACATGAAACAGTATATATTATCGTTAAGCTTAGAATATGTTATGGAAGCACAGTTCATTAGTAGAATAAGTAATATAGCATAATATATAAAGCATAGACGCTTACGAGTTTTGCAGAGCATGAAAACATAATTTCTACATCTGTTTTCGTTCGTATTGCATCTTTTTCAAAACACCTACCGTTATGTTCTCCAAATGTCTTGAAGTTATCATTGGAGATCAGCAACATGGAATCTTCTGAAAGTAGGGAAAATATCTCGTTTAGTCGAGAAATTTCTTCCAAGGTGTGATGCGACATCACTCGTAATCACATAAGCCGTTTCTGGATTTTTGGGCGTTGTCTAAACTTCAAAACATCGGCTTTGTCTATACTTTAGCGCTTTTTGACTACTTCGTATCACTCGCGCCACAGCTTTTTTTAGTGTACGGATCGAGCACTAATGGCAACCAGTTCGTTTCTTACGTTCATCGCTCGACTGAAAATTTGTCTTTTCATGACGTCCACAAGACACTGGTCAAGCACATCTTGTTGTGATCTAGAAGATAGTGAAGCGGTAACCTTTCGCAGGTCCATCCTTACCAATTTCCAAAAAGTGACAAAGTGTCTAGAACCAATCGGATTTGAGACGAGACACGCATCATTAGCTACGCCACCACAGGTCCCCTATCCTAAAAATAGTATATCAGATATGTAACTCACAAAAATCCGTTGCTTAGCCTACACAAGTATGATGGTAGTTGCATCAGCATCATCAATAGTTAGCTAACGTGCTGCTGTTACTACTACTGCTATTACAACTAGTATTGTCAACCTCGAGCCGGTGAAGCGACATAAGTATTCAAGATTTGCACAGAATGCTTCGGGAACTTTTCGCCCAAAGTCTTAAGATTACCGCAAAAGGCCAACATAGCCGTATAGAGCAAAATAAGGCTGAGAGAAAGACAAAGCAACGATGATGCGTTAATTCACTCTGTTTCTGAAAATTGCAGGAGGTGTTCATGTCTACAGCAATAAAAACAAGCTGTTTTGATTTTTGCTCGTATCGCATCACCGATGTGAAAGTACTTTATATCGTACTTTGCGTTTGGACTTCCAGATAAAGCTCTTAGCGTTGGTCATTTTTTGAGAAAGCGCCATGCGTGCATCTCTGAAGCTTAGCGCTTTTTGACGTGTTTGATTGTATATATGACTCTCGCAGTCACGTGAGGTGACCCACTGATGTTTCTACCCAAGGATGCAATCTACATCTATTAATCGCAAGGCAGCTTCAGTGAGCAAAAATCGCAGCTTAGTGAATGGCTTTGCCCAAAGCTACTTTCCCTGAAAAGGACGAAAGGAAAAATTTTTAAGTACCGCTTGGATTGCCTGTTGAGTGCACCCTGCAAGATTATCAAAAATCCTTTTGCTCATGCCCAACATTTTTAATGATTCACAGCCAGTGGAGGAAGCAGGATTTGCAAATGGACATTGTTGCATGGGCCACAGCTAAGCAGCTCACGAGTTAATGGAAGCAGGCACCGTAAGCCTCTATGAGCTCATCATAGCTTTGATAAGCGCATGTGGCGCAGTGGTCAAAGGTGCTCTACGCCGCACACAAGGTCGACAGTACGATACCGCGCTCATGGCTCACCAAGCCTTCCGTTCCTCGGGGAATTTCGAACTGGTGTCCGCCTTAGTCTCAGACTTGTATAGGAGGATAAGTGGCACTGACTCGATATGACGGTAGGCCAGCGCAAGTCACTGTAAAGACCAAATATATACCCGAACAACTCAAAAATTGATATGTTGAAGATGAATGCGTGGTGCATCTCTGAGATTTTGATCAACGCTAATAGTTCTATCCTTTATCCATGGTTTAGCTGACAAAAACAAGCCCTCACCACTTCATGCGAACCAGGGAAATGCCTGACTAGAGTGCTTGCTACGTGTAGCTAGGAGAAGAACTTCAATAACTGAAAAGAGAAAGAAGACATACTTTCAGTATATAGTAGTTTCAAAGACAGTAATGTAGAGGAATGACAACAAAGCACTCTAGTTAATATCGCTGAGTTGGGAATGAGTATCGGGCTGGTGCTTGGGGCCATCAATGGCTTAGCTTTGAGAAGCCAGGGCTTCTCGCTGAACTCTAGCAGCCATTCGATAGTTCAGATCTCGACAGTTTAGTGGCAAAGATTTTTATGGCATGCCCTGCTGACAAATAGAACATGACGTTTTTTCCCGCTAGAATCAGTCCAATGCTTGTGCTTTACAGCGGACATTGCTCTTCAGTAATTAGAAATTCTGTATCAGTAAATGGTCAAATATGGTAAAATGCATTTCAATAAAGTTGTTTCTATTAGAAATTGCGTCACTGCTCCATGTGCAATCCACACTTTCTAAGAGAAAACCCGAGTATTCATGACTAAGCATGCATTTAAAACTTTCATCGATCATCTCTGTAATATTCTATCCATGCTTATCCACAGTTCAGCCAATTTTACCTTCTACTTCCTTCAGTTTTCATACACTTTATTGCATAAAGTACATAAAGTTCATCTTAATGAATGGAAATTAGAGCACAATAAGTAGTCTGCCAAAAATAGTGCTGTTTATTGCATGCGGTTCCACTTCATCGCAATATATAATTCTTAATGTTTTTTTGATTATTTCTTCATATCAGATTTACATTTTTAGAACAGTGGGTGATTTTGTTCGAATTAGTTATTCACAGCTATGGTATGCGCAGAGGAGATGGAAATATAGCGGTTCTTCTCCGTCTTCCTCATTCTGGTTGAGCCCTTTCGTTGAAAAGATTTTTTAGTTTTGTAGCAATTTGCAGTAGTTATTCGATATTCAAAATTAAGTGAATTTGAACGGTGTATTTCGTTTCCCTAATGGCTCATTTTCTCCCCTGTAACGGCCAAAATAAGATGTTTTTCCTTGATACTCAAGTATTCCTCACACTTTAAAATTTTTTTATAAGTAGTTAGTGACTGCTAGATAGGGCGATTACTAAATATTTCAACGGTGTGCTTGTCTTTCGGAAATAACTCCAAGAAACGCTGTAACTATTGAAAGAAGATAAGGTTTTGCAAATTTGGATTACTTCCGATGTCTGCATCCTGTTTTGATCTCCTGCAGAACGTGTTTTCCGAACTTTTTAGCATTTTTAATAACCGTGTGATGGCTGAAATTCGACAACTTTGACGAATTACCCTATTTTGGAATAGCTACCCAAATGTGCTTTGAAGTAGAAATAAAAGCATATTTAGATGATCGATCATATGAATTTCATTTCTCATTTAACCGCTTCCAGCTGGTATGATAATTGCGAAACTTTTACGTCAAGCGGGACTCGAACCCACATATCATTCTGATTGGGATGGAGTGCTCTAACTCGCTGCATTACTAACGCCCGTTTTTGTCACCACTCTTTCTGCTGTGCAACGCATCTATCTGTCTCAGCCCTCAACGGCCTGGCCCAGACAGTAGCTTATCGACATTGAAAATAGTCACTCTGGCAGACAGTGGATATTTGACTATCAAATATATTTGCCTTCTTATTACACCACTTCTACCAGTCGTGTGACGATTGAATATACCCATTGATGTAGAGTGATATGCAGAACCTTTGTCTCGGCGAGACTCGAACCCACATCTCACTCTATCTAGAAGCGCGTGCTCTAACTCGTTGCACTAGCGGCGCCCTTTTTATTCATCGCGCTTTCTTTTCACACTCAAGCATTTTTTCCTGAACAAATAAATTCTGCTAGACTTTCAATAGATTTTTGATGGTATGAATTTCGACAATTTTTATAGCACCTTTATTATCGAAGAGAATTTCTTACTTTACTTTAGCACTAAGAAAAGGACTACATTTCGGAGTCAACTACTAAAGGTCGGCTATGGAACTCGATGCGCGCAGAGAGCATTCTGCTATTTTCGTGGATTAATCAATTTTTTCTTTCTTAGGTAAAATTTTTCCGGATTTCTGTGAAAGATCGAAATTGGTCAATTTGGCCGCCGCTTGCAGTGGCATGATGTTATTATATACCCATTTCCGGAAGCGTGTCTTAACCGTTGTACCACCGAAGCTCGTTTTACACAGCACTCCACATTATTGGGTATATTATAGCATCATACCAGCGCAAGCGGCGGTCAAATAAATGAATTCCGACTGATTATTGATACCCAATATCTGTCAACATAAGTGGGTTTAATGCCGATAGCGGCTACTCTACCAGAGTGTCGCTTGTTGGTTGTTGATAAATAACGTGTTGTAGCGTAAAAAGAGTGTTGTGCAAAACGAGCGTTGGTGGTGCAACGGTTTAGCTAACGCTCCAGGAAAGAGTGAGATCTGGGTTTGAATCTCGGCTGAAGTAAATGTTTTTGCACAGCACTCCACATTGTTGAGACACTGGAAGAATCCTGTGCGGTAAGAGACAACCATGCTTGACTAAAAGGCTTGGAACACCGGCACCATGCAAATTATTGGTTAGAAATATGTGTTTGCAAAAAAGTATTCTCGGTAGTTTTTCCCTATCAGCACCCACATTTGGAAAAGGTATTTCTCTATTTTTCTTTATAGCTTTTAGTAAATGCTCGATAGCTTGAATTGAGAATCTGAAAAGTGTTTTATAATTTTGATTTTGAAATGGTTTTTATACTACACTGCAAATGTTGAGTAAAATCTTTTCCCACAGTCAAGCATCTTTCGCTGGAGAGAGGTTTTCTTTTAGACTTCCAGTGATTATTCAATAGCACAAATCAAAATAATCTCAAGGATAAGCTCAATTTTTAAAAAGTGCGTTCTGGTGCGTTGTCACAGCTAAAAGATTCTTGAGTTTCAAACTCGGCTCCGCGTCGATCGCGAAGCGTAATTGACACGTGGGGTGCGGTGTGCGCCAAGGGTTAAACCCAAAATTCTTTTCGCCGCAACGACATACTTAGAAGTCTTTCACAAAAACTAAGCATAGCCTTGGAACTGTTGAATTTTGCGCTATGAAATGCATGTGAAAGCCTGAGAGAAGAAGCCGTGCCTAGCGAATAATGCTTGGATGAGCAGCATAGTTTTATTCTTGTTGCTACAGCTTGCGAAGAGACTTTTTTCCAAAGGCAAGCACACTATTGGAATCATTCTCCAAGATTTGAGCTACCGACTACTTATTGAACGGCGACGGCTGATGCTGATGCCAATGTTGTAAAATCCATTCATATGCAGGCGGAAGACATACGCGCCGCATGTGAAGGTCAATCTTAATTTTAGTGTTGCAGAGCAATAAAGAGGTTTTTTTTTGGAAAACCTAGAAATACTGTAGAATTTGCAGTAATTTGTGCCATAGAATAACAGTCGAACTTTTAAGGAAAGGCTTTGTTTATCGAAAGGCGTTTGAGTGTTAAATAAGAATTTCTTTCCACTGTTACAGCTTAATATAAAGATCTTTTAAAAAATTGAATGAGCCTTGCGATTTCTCGGGATATACCATCTAATAATTATTAAAATGCCTAGAAAGAATGGAAAGTATGTTTTTTCTATTATGGGTGCTGCTAGGGTAGGCGTATCGTGCGCGATGTGGACGCACGCTCTTCCCGCACTTACTTGAGTTACATATCAAAATTATTTTCGCATATTCCTTAATTAGAGATGTCTAGTTGCAGAACATGTGCTTTGGAGCCACGTTCGCGCAAGACAGGCGATACAAATGCACAATCGGTGTTAAAAGTTTGTTTATTTTCTTACAGTGACGTGGTGTCACAGCCGAAAAAGAATTTCGAGAGGAGTAGTCTTTGTATCCGAAAACTTTTATGAAATGTCCATTCGTGATATTCTGCTCTTCATATAACAAAGATATACCTCTGACGTATGAGATTTATTCGAAATTACCAACAAACCAACTACCACGTCCAAACGGCTGCTAACATTTCAAGCTAACAATTTAATCTTATTTTCGCCCTTACGACGTTCTATGGCAACCTCTTCAAAAAACCACTTACACCATCAAAATCTCCGTGATATGAGTTATCCAATGACCTGTGAGACCATAATGAAGAGCCATACCGAAGCCCCAGTCGAGCAAATGAGGCAAATTGAGTGTGAGATATAATGTTATTCTCGCTAACACAGCGTAATAAAAAGCTCTTTTTGAAAATCTGGCATATATGTAAAATTGCAAAAATTTAAGCTCTCGAATGATTGCCAACTGTCTGAGAGAAAGTTTTATCCTGCGAGAAAGGCCCTCAAACGTTCGTGTACCTCAGCTGGTACACATCGTCCCTTAGGGATCGAGGTTGGCGTAGATTCGATTTTGGATGTTTAATGTTTGCTTATGTAGATATCTGTCTGCTCACATCACGACAGATACTGATTAGATTTAGTATAGGCAAGAAACATACATTCTAACTACATATGACGTACCACTACCTGCATGTATTTTATAAGTGATAAACCATCCACTCAGAATGAACAAAATTCACATAGCATCGGTTTTTCTCTAGCACAATTATAAGAAGATACCGCTGCCACAATCTGTGATACAGAACATTTTTTGCTTATCCGATGAAAATTGTACATCAGTCAATCAATTTGATATATCCGTTATCTCGGAAAGTCATGTGGCATCTCGCTTTGAGTTAAAGCTCTGTAATTATTCCATTCGGCCAGAAGAGACGTCCGATAGAGATTCATTTCACCCTGCTAAACAAGTCTCTACAAGTAAACAAGATCTTTGAATTGCACTTCAGAGACAGTACGTCGGAAACTCCAGGAAATGTGAAGACTAACGGTAGAGGTAAAGTTATGAGAACTTCAAGGCAGAGACACAGCTTTCACTCTCTTCTTCCTCAAAACCGTTCAGTGCTTGTTAATGCACTATTAGGAGCAAATGCAATTGACCATTACAAAGCTCGTTAATTTTCACTTTCGCTTTGCTTGTAAATTAACTATTACGTCTCGAGACTGCTGTATTACCATTCAGGTGCTAGGTGGCTCTGCTCATAACATAGTCAAACAAATCTGGACTATTGTCATGCCAGACGTTTTGAAGTAAGGTTTGCCTTGCTCACAAATGAGTTTAAACCTCTGAGACCGCTATTATGCTAAGCATTCTGATCGACTGTATTTAAAAAAAAAAGGAGTGGACTTGAACGAAAAACCGCTGAAACAGGTGAGAGCACGACGGATGCAATTAATCGAAAACTCCCGCATTGAAAATTTCTAAATATGAGGAAAGTTGAAGGCGGCCTACTGTCATCCTCGATCATCATTCGATAGAGCAAATCTACGATCAAGCGAGCGAAAGTTTGTGCGGAAGTTAAGTGACAGTAATACACTAGAGGCATAATATTTTGAGTGAAGTTAAAAGATGCTGGACTAAGAAGTAAGCGGCACACTAATGACATAACAAACAGAGTTTAAGAGCACATTGTAGCAGTAGTTAACGGTGCTCGGTATCACACACATGGTTTATGGTTTAGCTTCAGGCTTATGGGTTACCAGCCACCCATCGCCCCGAGGTCACTACGAAATGTACAGAACCTGCACAGAATTGCAGGCTTGTTGGACTCAAGCATAGCAGCTCGTTAATTTTAAGTCAATTCATTGTTTTTATTACAGGCTAGAGGTGAAGAAAGACATTACAAAAATTCCAGTTTGAACGCGTCGACAGGCTTTTCCTCGTCAACTGTCCGGCTGCACCTTTTTAGAGGTCGCTGTGGAGCTGATAAAATGATATGATACAATTGTCCTGCTCTTGTATAATATCAGAATTACAGAAACTTCTCTCATGTGCTACTTGGCTTGCTTCATTCGGTTCAATATCGATCTTAAATTGCCACACAATGCAAAAGAGCATTTTGTATTAGTTTAATCCAGCGATATGTCAGTGTCGAAATTAGACAGCGTTAGAATGAGTTCCCTCTTGGAGTAAGCAGACCTCTTAAATTTTGTTGGATTTCCAAGAATTGCGTTATGTAAGTGTAATTTGTAGACTTTCTGTTTCTTATGCCTCTTTGAGCATATTGTGAATGAATTGTTGCGCAATGACAGATGATGCTTCGTCTGTATAAGGACGTTCTGGAATAGGATATCAAGACGTTTCAGAGCTTTGCGGATTAGATGTAAGTTAGCACCATTGCCAACCCTCTAATTTGTGCAAAATATATTCCCTACCAACTGAATATCGAACAGCTTAGGCATGACGCAAGAAGTATGATAAGCTGCTGTACCGACAAGCCAAACATATTCACGTATTCTATGTTTTCTATCAGTAATTCATGAGTGGCTTGTATTGCGACGTCATTTGAAACGTTTGTGTAGAGCGCTGAACATCAAACGACTCCGCTACACACGTATGGTTTGGGCGCTCATTTTTGAATATATGGCCTAGGAATATATTGGTGTTGGGGAGATGAGTTGGTATGGACTTTACTAATTGTGACGATATTTAGCCAAGAAACCATGTTATCAGTCTTTCATTTTGTTTTGTTTACCTTTAAGTGATAGTCGTATTTTCTCTAAAACCTGTAACTGCTCCAGATCACAAATCATGCTAGTCTTAAAACAACCGCATTGAGACTGATTAACTTCAGCCATTATCCAGTATTTACGCTTTGCACTCAGGATCCACTATTTTTTAAACCTTTCCATGTCATATAAGGGTCCCGTTCTTCAGGCGATTTCGTTTGGAGCGCAGATCCTCTTTTAGTCCCACTTTTTCTAACTATTTAGTAGCTCATTAGTGGCAGAACAAAGTTGAGGAGGTTGAACCGAAAAAAATCATCTCTCGCTGCGATTATTTTTGGCGCTCTGATTATTATCAATCAACTGTTATTTTAGTCATTGCTCTAACTGATCATGATTTCTAAATAGAACGTGTGATCACACTAGGGCTGAATAAAAAAGTTCTACGAATTTCCTAAACGTTTTGTTTTTATGAGCAGATTAACAAGAAAAACAACAATAATTACCCTTCAAAGCATAGAACACCATTACCCACGACTCTCTGCTGTCGTTCTGCAAAATTCCACTTTTGCTCGAAGGACCATTACGACTCTCTTGGATTGAAAGACTTTTGACATGCTTCTTTACCTTCGCAAATGATTCGAACCGGCAATCGTTCACAAGGCGGTGTTAATCTAATAAAGCTATAACTGGATAAGGTTCATGCGGATCCCAGTGAGGCGTCCTGTGGACAAAGTCGAATTAGTGCAACTTGTTGATAGTGGCCGGCTGCGCAACATCAAGCTCTTTAGAAAAATCACGGGTGCTCGATGAATGCTTAGCATCTAAAGCGGCTTACGAGTTACTTTCACTCCAAATAAATGGCCGGCCAGGACGAGGCATGTCTTCGAGATTAGAATTGTTTTGTTTGAATCGCTTAAGCCGTCTGCTAACAATGCCATACTAGCACTCATTGCTTGCCGACGACTTCAAGAATCTTCAAACCTTATCTCCAGGATTGGCGGATCAACACAAGCATATCATACTTCTCAATAGACGTTTTCAAGATGAGATTAATGGATTAGAATATATACAAAATTTTCAATCGGCTTATGGATGTAAAAAATAAAACTTTCGAAAATTTTTCCGGAACTTCTTGCTCAATATAATAAAACCTAGAAATAAACACAGAATAAGTTGCGTATTGCATAGTAATTTCGACTTCGTCGTACTTCTTTATGAACCATAGTGACATATGAATGATGAGCAGCATATATAGATCGTTCACCAATCTGCTAATGGGGCAAAATCCTGACAAGTTCGAACTCCTTAAATCTTTTCATGATCAAAATTCATAGAAGCTCTCATGTATCAGCAAGTCTATAAACGCTAGGAATACGTTCAGATGCTAGTGGTAGGACTGTCGAAGCTCTCGTGTCCGCTATTTGTTACTGCATCACATGTAGTTTTATCACACAAAATTTCATGAAGACATCATTTCAGTTTGCGATGTTCTCACCAATCCTATCAGTTGCTTCATCGCTGCGTTTCCCGCAATCCAACACTTGTTATTATTCTATATGCGTCTTCTAAGGTCTATGGACTAATCGAGGCTGGGAGGTGTTCGTGTTGGATTGCAATGTACAGCGAGATTTCATCTCATTACTAGGGATTCCTAAATTAGAAAGAGAACCGATGTTTTACTCGAAAATCAAACTATGAGCGAGCCATACCGGAGAAGATCACCGTTTCAGCATCAAGCAGTCACAAGGGGACAAAGCTCTCTGATCCCCAAGGCCAGCGACTGCCTGGTGTGGCAAGAGGAAGGCTCCAGCATTACTAACATCGAGACTCCAAGATAACACGAAAGCACCTAAAAATGCTCATCCGAAAGTCTTCCAACGTCGTCCCTTTTGCAGACTCAAAATTAAATTATCCTATAATGAATAAAATAATTTAGCATTGAGAAAAATACTTCAAAGAACGCCGAATGATAGAATTAGTGAGATCTTTTGTTTCGAGTGTTTTCTTAAGACCACAGCTCAATTTCAATATGCCTGGTAATCATTATTTGAGCCACGCATGTCAGTGGTCTGTCAATGAGGGCTGACTTATAGAGCCCGATACACGTGTTCCGATCCTGCGTTCTCGTCAGTCGGGCAGTTGCCCTCTCTCGTCTTTTGCTAATCTCTGTGGGTGCTCCAGTCCCCACAGTAAGAGTTAGCGACGACGTACGATTTACACTCTATGTCCAGTAAAAGACTCACCAAACACAGAGTGTTGTACACTCGAATGCTCGTGGCTAGTATATTCAATATATCATATCTTTCGCTTCGAGTGTTTTCTTAAGACCACAGCTCAAATTTCAATATGCCTGGTAATCATTATTTGAGCCACGCATGTCACTGGTCTGTCAATGAGGGCTGACTTATAGAGCCCGATACACGTGTTTTCGATCTTGCGATCTCGTTTGATCGATTAGTGAGAGATATACTGAGCAAACGACCTTCGTAAGAAATTCGGTGATAAGAAGCACACAAAACAAAATTGACATTTTTTCGAATGAAAAAATCGCTAGTTATTTGAAGTGCAGTTAGGAATACATGGTTGACAAATATGAATCATGTATTTTTTTAACCTGTCCATTATCATTGGGATCGGAAACTCTAAGGAATGTAGGAGTCTCAATGGCTTGAACACCTTTAGTGACATTATTTGCTTGATGAACCTGTATACAACGTCGTATGCTCACTACCGTTGATCATGAACAAGCGATTCTGAGAGAAACGGAAGAACTCGCGAAAGAACCAACGTAGACTTTAGTCAGTGTTTCACGAAACGCTTATTGTTGATCGCAAACACATAAACCAGTCGCTTATTTGAGAATTCTTACCAACTAATTTGAAATATTGTTGCAGATTTTGTGTCACCGTCTAATAGGCAGTGGAATACTATCAAGAAAAAACGCCTTTCAGATAGACAACATCCAGTTTCCGTCAACAATGATCACATCAGAGGGAACATCAACAATGCTCCCAAACCCTTCCTTCAATTTCCGCATCTTACCAGAAGCTTTTGAAGATCTGGTTAAGAGAGTATAACATTCTGCACTGTCTAGTGGGTAAGGTGCTAGCTTATAGCTCTTTTCAACAAAATATCAACATCGTTTTCTGATGCCTTGGCGTGATTTTGAACAAAAAAATTATTTTTTTTTGCCGATATTATTTTGAAGCTGAGGTAAACTGCGTATGCCACGACCAATGGCATGTAGAACAAAAAGTAGGAAGACACAAATTTTTGTTTTAGCCAATATTCTAGAGACGTGTAATTAAGAAAAGTGCACTAGACACATTAATTGATCTCCACGCCCTCTAGGTACCACATCGCTGTGGTTGGGAATTTGACTTGAGTTTCACCACGATAAGAACACTGAGGTTTATTGGATGGCCAGAGCAAGTAATAGTACACGCCATATATCCATTCAAACACCACTTTAGGATCAAAAATAAATACATGGTGCATTTTTGAGAGACTGATCTACATTGGTTCTTTATTTCAAATTTTAGTGTGAGCTATTGATACTTCTTCCAATACAAAGGTCTTCTCCTGTTAAAAATTCTAAGAAAACATAATACAAAGTTGAAACGGTTTTTAATAGAAACAAAGGCCTTTTTCCTGAGTTCTAGATAGAATATAGGCTCGCGAATATCTCACTACCAAGAGATACACACCTATGAACAGCGTTAAAAATTGGTGAATAAACCAAGCGTAAATAGAGTAATGGTTCTAGTCTATCTAATCACAGAAAGGATAAATTGCTTTAACAAATGTTAGTCGTATTATTAGAATGCAAGAAAGGTTCTTCGATAAGGACTATACCGTGTGCTCCTCTGCGCATCGAAAGCGACTTTATTTCATCTACATTGTGAATCATTTGGGTAAAATGAATATGCACCACAACACATGTCGGCGGTCTCATTAAATCATAGCTCATGAGCAAATCGCCTCAATGAATATTTTGGAAACATACGCAATTAGTGTTAAATTATTCAGGTCCGTTCTTCGACAAGTTTACACGTTTTGTATGGAACTCATGGCATTGTAAAACTGAATACTATGATTTTCGCGATCGTTGACTACGACGCCATTGTCGAACACGCACAACGCTTCGACACCCTTCAACTGGCCGGCGTCACCACCCAGAAACCAAAGATGCGCACCAAATTGCTTTCCTATCACGTGAGATCACGTGCAAGCGACAGGGTTTACTGAAAGCGATGCTTCCGATAATCGAATGTCCAGCAGTGGTAAGAACACAAGAATGTGGCTATAAGTGGAAATTTGTACGAAGTTAGAAGAAAAAATCTAGCCTTAATAAGGAAAGTATTAGAAATTTCAAAAAAAGGTCGGTTCCATGCGTTCAAATGATTGACTGATGATGTCGAGGAAACGGATGGAGACGTTCAGGTTAATGTGCTGCTATTCACCTTGCTCACCACCTTGCTAACTACTGTGCTACCACGCCTCCATTGATCAATCAAAAAAATTAGAGCTCTCGGCGTTAATCGGCTCCTAAGAATTGCGCAGTACATTCAACTTTTCATAACATCGTTTGGGGTGACTAAATGCTAATCTGGCCTTTATAATGACCTGCTGTGTTCTACCAATATTGATGCTGCAAGTGAAGCATTTCGGTACAGATTCGCCAACACCAGGCAGACAGAGAAATTGGTGAGCAATGGGCGTGAGATCAAAGCACCGCAAGGAGCGCGATCGTAGTATCCATCTCAGCACGCGCGCCCTTAGGGCATTGGATCTTAGTAAAAATATTAGGAGCAAACGCTAGGCAATATGGTCCTATATGTACTTACTATAGACTACTGATAAATGTTGCCTTCAAAATGATAGAAAGTTGTCCACATTTCTCAAAACATTTGTCGCTGTAGCTCGACTTGTCAGACTTCCGTTCCTCAGCAACAACCGAGATGTTATAATTGTTTGAAATGTTAGAGGTTAATGGTCACAGAATGTTAGAGGTTGATGGTCTTTGTGAATAAAATGTAAGCAACAGATTGCAGGTTTGAGTTTTGCTGCAGCCGTCAGTTCTCTTAGCCTCCAGATTTGAAATAAATGTGTTGCAAATGATTTGTATCTATAGAGGAATAGGGGTACAAACAAGGCAGAGCATAAACCCTTAGCAGGTCTATCTACGAAACTGAACACAATGCTCATTACCTGCACGAGCTGCAGTGTCGTGATCATCGAGTGACTTGAGCGGGCAAAAGCGAGACTTTCGTTTTTTTCCGTACAAGGCAAAAGTAGCCCCAGTGGGTTCTACCAGCTCTAATAATTTATGGAGCACTATATATCTCTTATCCACTTTTCGTGGTGATAACGTACCATCGAGTCAATGGTTTCTACTGTGGTGCGTTTAACATCGCGAAGAACACAGTCGGTGACGAAAATTACTTGACGTCATTGTGCTGCTTTTGTTTCGAGGAATAAAGTATTCCAACTCAATCCACCATTTGCGAATTCTCCAAAATGAAGCAATAATGCGGCCAGTGTTGGAAGAAAAATGAATTTGGCGAATAGTACGTATATAAGATACATTTCAGAAGGTGTTCAACGAGATGCTTTTTTGTGCACTACTGACTGATCAGCTTTTGTACATCCACGATGGCAAATTACCAAAAAATCAGCTTTGGATGCTCGTTTTCAAACTCAAAAAAAACCAAGAACAATTTCTATTTTTGAAGGATGCATGAAGATGCACCTGAAACAATGTAGACCGACGTTTCATTGGATTCTTGCATCGGTTTCTAGCTCCATGTTACATAAGCTACATTGCCCATCTTTGGTGATGACACAACTTGACATCACGATCGTGGTTCGGACTCATAAAATTGTCAAGATAGGGCATCAGTTTCTGTTCGATGGAGAACTATCAATAGTATTGTTAGCTCCAAACTATTATGGAATTGGTGGACGAACAACCTTAGTGGCGAAGGTTTTACATGGCTTAGAAGTCCCCTTCAACACACTAAAACCTCGCTTCGACACTACTTGCTCAAGTGGAGAGAACGACTTTTTATCAGGGAATAATTTTTTTATTGGGAAGGGTGACGGTAAATTTTAGGTCTAACAGTCTATATCCATGCTCCCGGCTTTTACCACCAAAAAAGTAGCGAAGAATAAGTGTGCAGTCATCGATGATAGTATCATCTACACGAGTATTTCAATTCGGGCACAATTCAAACCCATAGTCAGTTTGGTCTGGAACAAGGTGCACAGTGAAAAAATCTACCTTTCTGGATTATTCAAATGTCAGCTTAACTGATAATGCCGATAGCAGTGGCCTCGGTGGTGTAGATCTTAGGTAGACCGCGGATCACCATAGATGTGCAATTTAGCTCATGTCACATGGAGCTGGAAACCGGTAGAAGATTCCAATGAACAGTCGGACTACATTGATATTTCAGGTGCACCTTCATGCCTCCATCAAAAATAGAAATTGTTCGTGGTTTTTTTTTGAGTTTGAGAAAGGGCATCCAAAGCTGATTTTTTGGTAATTTGCCATCGTGCATGTACAAAAGCTGATCAGTCAGTAGTGCACAAAGAAGCATCTCGTTGAACACCTTCTGAAATGTTTCTCATATACGTACTATTCGCCAAAGTCATTTTTCTTCCAATACTGGCCGCATTATTGCTTCATTTTGGAGAATTCGCAAATGGTGGATTGAGTTGGAGTACTTTATTCCTCGAAACAAAAGCAGCACAATGACGTCAAGTAATTTTTGACGTCCATCAACATAATCACCCTAGATAGTATTTATTTCTGCGGCGGAGGCTAAAACGAGTGAAGAGTTTGGAGGAAATGGCGGAGTATGCCCATGAATATCGCCGATGATGAAGATATGTACATCGATTTTCAATAATAACCGACTGCGGTTTTAATGACTGTTTTGTATGCTTCATGAAGTAAAGACGTGAAAAGCGACTTTTGCTAGTAAACCGTATAATCACTTTGGTTGATTAGCTTGAACATACATGTTACTGAAACCAGTAGTATTAAACAGATCGTTAATATGTTGCAGCGAAAAGCGACCCCGCAGTCATGCAGTTTAGCCACGCTACTAGTACGTTTTATTACCGATAGATACTAATTACTAGCACCTGAGGTGCGTTATATCAAAAGAAAGGATAGCGGGACCAGTAGCTTCGGTGTAGTGGTGGTGCGCACTTCGTAGGTGGATGAATAGCAGACTCAACTTTCTATTAAGGTCAGATGTTTTGCCTATAATTCAGCACCCTCAGATGCATAGTTTCAACATTCTAACACTGCTAAAAAGTGGTAAAGCAAAGAATTCTTATAGATTATACAGATACGGTACCACTGGTGCAGTAGTAGCACACGCCCCGCTATAGGGAAGACGCTAATTCAATTCCCGTGTTGGATCTAATTCTGTAGCTTTACAAAAAATACTTGCAAATAGGCTTCATAATTGTTTCGCCCTCGATTAGCGTAGGCATTGGCGACATAGAGTGGCGTTGTTAAAGATATTGACAGATTGACGATATGATTGGCATGCGTCAGAACGTGAGTCATTCCCTCCAGCTTGTCCATGGGCAGATCGAAATCGTCAACAAGTGCTGTATATCGAGGAAAGGAGGCAGACCCCTGAAGCCTGGATTTTATAAAACAACCTGTTAGAAGGCATCTACAGTTTTTTACATACCTGATATGTGATGTAGCAATTTAGAAAAAAACTCTTTGAAAGCAGGACAGGTCACGTTCGTGTCCACAGTTAGCCATGGAGGGATATTTTGATTGGCCACCTTGCGCCATGTATCTATCTGAAAGAAGGTACGCGTAGATAAGCAAGGAAATAGTGCAAAAACAGTGGCACCCATGTTTTGCAACAGAAATTTTTTTCAACATCCCTGAGCGATATGCAGTGCATTCAACTCCATTTGTAGCATTCCTGAGGTAGTTGAACGCATATCTTGCCTTTACAAAGATTTAGGTACTAACCGATCTATCCAGTCGGTACTGTTATCCTTTTCAGACAAGCCTGGTACTGAGTTGCCGTCCCGGAAGAGAAGGAAGGTCTACTGAGCCTTGAGGGCTGGATCGAACTATTGAGCACGAGTGTCTCGCAAGCCACCTCTGACTACTGTACTATAACCCCCTCCCCACTTTCGTGAATATATATATATATGTATATATATGTATATAACTTGTATAAATATGTATATATATGTATATACTATAAATACAATTTTCAATGTGCAAACACTTTCGAATTTTCGACTACATGTGTGACGCAAAATACCTCCAAACGCTGCGTCACGCGTGTCTCTTTTCAAACGATTATTCGCTAAATATGTGTAAAATTATAAACTACAAGTCAGACGCAATTTCAGCGTTACCCTAGGTATTACTGAAAAAGAGATCTAACAAACGAAAATGTGGCTTACATGACTGAGCATGAGTCAAACGTTATGCCTTTTCTGCACAACTATGAAGGTTATTCTGATGTTATTTCAGCCAAGTGCTGAAAGAATACTCCGAAGAAGAGGAATGTCGTAAGTGAGCACCTGAACATCTCATATAAACCTGAAAAAAAACTTCTAACCTTTTACAGACGACATTTGATCGATTTACATAAGCGGCTTGCGATTTTTCTTATTTGATAAGACTTTTTTCTTCGTTTAGGAGAATTTGAAGTTGTTGTGCTACTCTGTTACTACATGATTACATTATAGTAGCACACGTTCATACTAATTCTGAGCACATTCCATTCGGGACCATGGACCTGACCCTCTACTATCTAGACCCCAGTCTAACAATGGCGCGCCTTTATCTAACAATGGCACGCTGTAAATAGACTTCATTGCTAAAAGCAACCGACTGGGCGTTGGAGTTGCAGGATGGTTTGGTCCATGCTTTGAAAGGATATGTGACTCCTTATCTCAAAGAAAACCACTTGCGCAAAACGTAGTCTTTTCTCTCCTACGCGTATCATGAACACCTAAACGAGTTAAAGTTTCAAAATCACTGAGATTTGTGCCGTGAAATGAGTTTTAGTATAACCTAAAGAAAAAGCCATCCACGAACCCTAACCTTACAAAACGAGCACTTCCAGTGTAAGGCATAGTCACATTTCCGTTGCTACAGCGCATTAAAAAAGTCTTCACAGCAACTGAGCATAGTGTTAATAAACGAGATTTTTAGTGGGAAATCTTTATTCTGCAATGCACTGTGGCAACAAAATTACGAGCTATGCTTCACACTGAAAGTGCCAGTTTTGTAAGGTTGAAATTCGTGAATGGCATTATATTAGATTATACTAAAACTCATTTTTACAGCACAAATCTCAGTAATTTTGAAGCTTTAACTCGTTTAGGTCTTCATGATGCGTATAGGAGCGAAAGCACTACGTTTTGGCGCACGAATTTCCTTTGAACCGAAGAGTCATATATCCTTTCTGACCTTTGAATATTCAAGTGTCAAAAACTTTCATAGTCCTCAAAGGGTTAATTGATATTGGAAACTTACATTTTTAAATGAGCCATCCGCTATGCCACTTCTGCAAATAACCAGATCCCCTGGAAATTTTACATGGTGATGTTCAGCAAAGTTCGGTATGGTATTGCTGACAATCACTGATAAATTTTCAACATTCTGGAACATCTAAGCCATAAGCATTACTGGCACAAAGGGACAAATCACTTAAGGACACTTTACCTCTTCTTCCTCACAGCTTCGAAAAAGGTTCTACCCAATAAACTCTAATGGTTGTTTCCTTGAAATTCAAAGCATACTGTAAATATTCACACATATAGAAGAAGGAAAAAAGAGAAGAAAGAAAAGAAAAGAACAGAAGAGGAAGAGAAAGAGATGCAACAAAAGAAGCACGGGGTAGAAAGCCTAGAATGAACGCACTCCGACTGCTGCGGGAAAGTCGTTTCTGTCCGAATGTTGAGGGTGGTTAACTGTGATTCCAAGGAAAAGGCGCCCTGACCAAATCCATCTTCTGAAAATGAAAATTATTTTCATTAGTTTTTCATTGGTAAGAAAGGAATCACTAGTAAATCAATTAAGTGTATATATATACGTAAGTGCATAGATATGTGTGTGTGCATAAGTGCCTGTGTACGCATACACAAGCACAGATATGCACATGTACGTGTATATGTACATGTGCATATATATATATATATAAGAACATCATGAGCAAGAATATGAATATGGTAGGAGAGAAAGAAGGGTGTGGCGAGTGGTTCAGTGACACAGGCTGTTAGGAAGCGAGAAGCTGGTTCCACTCTCCTCCCCTCAGCACTCTCTTGCAATCAATCAACAAGCGCTTTCCGAAACAACTTTGACGGGTCATATAAGTAGATAACATTTCAGAGATGCAGAATAAAATACTGCTGAGTTAGATCTTCAAAGAAAGACATCTGAAGAAGCCCTGAACACGGGGCGCTGACAACACGACTTACTGTGCATTTGGATTTCCCGTCATACTATTCGAGTCTATCACATAGTTTAAACCTCCAAGTTTTACATCTGCTTTGAGGATAATATTCTCCAATGTTACCAGACACCTTTTTACCACTTACAAGTTAGATAATAGAAATTGTGAAGAAAAAAGAAAAGAAGAAAGAAAACGAACTATCACTCTATTGGAAGGCTTAGGACCTTGAACATCACCTTCAACTGTAGACAGTCTTACGTCCTTTGTAATTATTTCATATTCTCTTTTCCATAACTTCATATTTTTTGAAATAAGTAAAAATACATACTTGGATAAAGCTAAATGCCTGTAGAAGAGTTATTAGCACGTATATAGGGCTTTGTTCTCTCGATTTGAGAAAAATTGTGAGTTGTTTCCGCGTTTTTCTCAGTAGTTCATGACTTTCTCTAATGCGCTCATATGCGTCAAGTGCACATTATGTCTCTTATGTGCAAAGATAACCCCGACTTGTGAAGCAGAATTTTGTCGTAGTTCCTACAACGTGCTACAAAGAGTACTCACTAATTAACTATTCGCTGAGATTTAGGCTGTCGAATGTATACTAAAATTCAGTACACGATAGAATTTTCGAAGCCTTTCAAAGGTTTTTTATGGTATTTTCTTGCAGACCATATTCAATTTTGAAAAACGAGGTCTTCAAACACAGTCAGTCAGAAGGTACTGCTGCTATGTGCCGTGTTACCCGTTGTGAGCCATCGACTGAGAATCACTCTAAACCGCAACTTAAAATGATCGTTTCTTTCACGTTAAAAGAGTGATGCATGTTCAGTGAAACTAGCCACTATCATTAGTTGTCGGGGTTGAACAGAAAGGGATGTGGCACTGATGAGGCGTACGACAATGCCGAAACTACGTCTATCACTCAAAATATCAAAACAGACCTCTAAAAGACTTGGAAAATCTTACCAGACTATATTTAATTCCGAAAAGCGAGATTACAAACAAAGTCGATTGTAAGAATTCACTGATTACTAAAAGTTTAGTGAATATTCACTTATAGATACTAGCCGATCAAACGGAATCTTCAGGTGTGAAACGTGACTTTCTTTTGGATGCTACACGCACTAGCAGGTCATTTCTAAGCCAAACCGAATTTCAGAATCGTCGAGACCGAAGCTCGCTATCGGATGATTATCAAGAATTTCGGATAATGCTCTCTACGATTAGAAAAGTAAAGAAGTAATGGTCCGAAAACGGTTTATGCCTTCCTTAAAAAATTAACTCAAAGTAAGTGATTAGAAGAAGCTGTGCACAAATGTGATATTGTCCGCTGAGACGATTAGACAAAATTTGCAATATTGAAGCGACTCTTCTCAAGCGATCTTCTAATCCAGAGTCGTCCGATATAACCTTAAAAATCTCAAAAATTGAGAAAGATTCCTTATGGGCTTGCTGCGTAAGAATGGTGTGATAAGAAAGCAGTAAGATGAAAAGATTACTATCTCCTGAGCAAATACAAACTTATAAGGGAAAGAAAATAACTGACTACAAACTTCTAAAAATGAAGCACAAGTTTCAGAGCAAGGAGAGTCATCTCCTACATCTATGACAAATATTTTTTTGGTTGATTCAGAAAATCTTTCACGTTGCGACAAAAAAAAGAAAATCATACTTACTACTATTTCAACTGGAGTTGTGAGCTCCATCCCACGTTGCGTTGCCTTATCGCTAAACATGTCTACGAAATCCTTACAATTACGAAGTGCCTAATTGACTCTCTAGTAGACCGTCATGCACCCCTTTAGATACACAATTTTTCAGGGGTCCTCTTCGTTAAACAAAGGGTTTTTCACTGAGATTCTAGTGACTATTCAAAGTTTGAGTCGTGACGATCTCCAACTATTCCGTGTGCAAAAGGCTTGTTAGTGTACTGCAGACGCTAAGAGAAAACTACGTCTCATCTTCGCTGTATACTTTTGCTATGCTAGGGTTGGCAGCTGTCTTTCACTGGACTTTTGTTTCTCGTTCGACAGCTTATATCTCGATGATTTTAGAATTGAGTATGCTTTCGGAAAGTTTCTACAGAGCGCCCTGAGATCGAAAAAAAGATTACGTTTTACACTTGAGTTGCATTTAGAATAAGAGTCTTATACTCAGGGAAAACATGGAACGGTACATAGTAAATCATGGAGTACCAAGTAGCCTGAAAAGCCGCAGCGTTCTATTTAACATAAGGAAAACAACTTTAACAGAATACGAAAATTGCACGTAACTCACCCTATGTGATGTCTGTTCATCAAAAACACATCAACTCCTTATTTATTTGTGTAATTTACGAAATCAAAACTCAATATAATTGTGAAGAAAATTTTTCTGCTGCAATTCCGTGAACACCATTTTTTGTTCTTATTTTATACTGCCATATAAGCTCGTTAGAAAGTAGAAATATTGAACTAATCACTTCATGTGTGAAACGTATCCATTTCTACGTTGTTTTCAACGCAGTGAGAGTACTTTCTCAGAAACCAAAACAATTATTAGAATCGGCATTTCTCAAGCTGTCGAATGACTAAAAGCTCAGTTAAGAAGTTTTGTTCGGTAGCAAAAGTAACTAAATTTTAGTGTAACAGATTACACGCAATTTTTAAAAGATTAAAAAACTTCTAATAGTAAAGAAAAAAGCAACCCAAGCAGCTGTTCATTGAAAAGATATCTCTCACTTGTTATCACAATCGCCTAGACTGCCCATGTCTCACAACGCTCAGGCATGAGAAGGTGCCCTGTTTCCATTCTAAAACAATAAAGCTTAAAAAATAAAAGTAAATAATTTTTTTATTTAACAAAACCACCTCCACTGTCCGCCCTCTGCAACAGTCGCGCTATCGTAGTATCTAATTTTAAGAGGAGACAAGAGTCTTGCTGTCACCTAAACTTTATACACTTGATCAACCAACTTTATTTCACGTTCATACATACAACAGTTCTATGATGCGACAACTATATATGCAAACATACTGAGTTATAAGTAAAAGTCTGACTAAAAATGGAATTGAACCTGCGTCCTCTCCTATATCAGGGGTGCTATATAACCGAGATCATCGGTCTGCTAACAACTAGCCACTAACACGGCCTTGTACAGCTACGGGTCTCATTCTTGTCACACACCACAACAAAAACAAGAAATGCATTCTTATTGCATAGAAGAAGCTTGACGATGGCGATTGCAAAACAAGGGCCTCGTGGTATTACGGAACTACAATTCCCGCCTCGGTCGAAAATTTGGCATACCACTTAGTATTCATCTGTTTATACATTGAAACGAAGTATGGATGACGCAGTCTCAATCCTATGGCTACGAAGTGTATTCTTTCTAACATTTACAATACTCTTGAGAGAATTAGCACTCATGAGCAGCATACAATTTATATTCACTTCTCACATCAATGTACGAGAACAATTCTAAAAACGGGATTGATTTATTGTTCATTAGAAGGAAGCATTGACATCGCTCCTGCTATGGACAGCCTTGCTGAAGTTTCTTCAGTGATATCCTATGATGGCACTAAAATTTTTCGGAATGGTTAGGTGGTTTTCGCCATATTATATTATATTCAGAAAACAATCCAGTGAAAAGTTCAAATATTTTCTTCCTTCATAGGTTCCATATAGATGTACAAACTGGCATTTGAGACAAAATGGTTGTCATCTGATCCAAGTAATTTCAAGGTACATGCTCCTTTCCTTATATCAGCCTGGCGTTCTCCCGATGGAACAGAGCAATACTGAAGCGGAGCGCATATATTTGAAGAAGGATTAATTACACCTGAGAGGAAAGAATAACTGAAAATGTTAACTTGCGTTGTTTTATGACTTTGGGAAGGTGTTTGTTGTGCAATGCTAACTCGTTGCATCGGTTTGACAAATCCCAATTCCATAGGCTAAATGTTAAAACGACCACCCTCACGAACTTCAACCAGCGGTGCATTTGCATATCTACAAAATTTGATAGTAAAATAGTCCTCCAATTGTTAATTTATGTTATCCCAAACTCTAACACAATTCCGTAAAACTCTTTGGAATACTGGAGTACAGAGACCGTCGTCCCGTCTTTCAGCTTGAACCTGTATTCAAAATAGGATTGGTAGGAGCATCTTGGATAATATCTGGTCGCTCAATTGGTTTTGGTACTAAAGCAATAAACACCAGATTGAGTGATGAGAAGTGCTTGAAATTGTATAACTTCAATGCCGTCCAATTACGCATTTCTGAACATTTTGGTGTATGACTTGCCTATACTTGCTTCAAGAAGAAACTGTCGTAGGAGCGAATTCGTCTACTACTCATGCACGAATAGCGCATGGGAAAAATGCTAGTGAAGCGACGGGCAGCTTTAATAAAGTTTGAGGCAATGATATGGTTGCAAAAGAAACAGCCAGGAATTGGTTTGCGAAGATCCAAACTGGAGAAAACAGTATAGAGGGTCAGTAACGTTCGGAATGTCCACATGAATCTCCATTGAACTGCTTGACGCTTCGCTATCATTTTCCTTTATGCTCCACTGCGCATAAGTAGCAAACAAACTTGTTCCCACAACAGCTCCTTTTTGAAGCAAGTATAGGTAAGTTATAGAGTTAGAATGCTTGCAAGAAATTGCGCAATTCAAACGGTATAAAAACAATACGTTTACTCCTGGTGTTCACTGCTCTGGCACCAAAACTAATGGAACGCCCTAATAATAACGTCAAAATGCAAAAAGATGTGTCATTTGTAACCATTCCTTCTTTTTTTGCTTATTAGAATTCTCATGACGTTGAACAAACAACTAAGAATGCTTAGTGGTAGCAGATTGTTTGTTTGCTATCACTTTTTCTTCAATATAAACCATCAAATTATTCTCATGGACCATACACATTCAGTAGGCGTCGGCCTGAGTTTAGTGACGACTACCTGACCGAACCCATAAGAGTATAATGATATTGCTATAGTATTGCTAGTAGTTACGATAGTTCATGTTGAGGAAAAAGTGGTTAGAAAGCGGCAGTATCGGAATGCAGTGGTAGCATTTACCCTACATAGATAAAGAACGGTACAACACCCCCCTATGGTCGAATGTTCTGCATACCACTCAATATTACTGAATGTACATGCACAACAAAAAGCTGTTCTATTGTTCTGCATTGATTTGCACTTATCAAGTGCTAAACATTATCCATGGCGGTGAATGAACGCCTCCGAAACGGTGCTATTAAATTTAAAAGTAGTAGATTACCTGATCAACATCATATTAGTTTTATCGCCATGCACATGGGGCGCTCCACTCTACGGTGTTGAATAGTCCTCTTACGGATTCCAGTACTTTTCCACTGATTTCTTTGCATTCTTTCATCACAAAGATGTTCGTATACTTCAAGTGCTTCCTCAATTGCTGATTGATATGTTCGCCTTCTTTATAAACGTCGTAGAATGTGTGTAAAGGCGAACTTCTTGTAACTATGAAGGAAATCGAGTTGAAGCGCTCTTTACGACTCTCTTTGATTGATTGCAGGAAAGTGTTGGGTAGGAAACTGAACTACGTTCCGCTTCACCAACCACTACATTCCTGTTCCCGGGGTCAGACTGCGACGAAATCTGTTCTCGGCATTCCATGACACCTCAAGTGCACTGAAACGTCGCATTCCGACACATTGTGACTACAGGTCGTATATTTAGAGTTCTAATGCACCTTTTGAATCACGTCCTCGCTCCTCAAAAACTGCAGATCCTGCTTATGCAAATAATGCACGCATTTCTTCTTCCGGCAGAAAATCATCTTAGCATGCCGCCTGTGATGTTTGGATCAAAATCAGTCGCATAAAAGGTAGACCTCCTAGACCATATAAAATCACAACCGACTGTTTCGAAAAGAAGGAAGCTACAATTTTCGAGTTTTTATGACGCATATACAATTAGTTATATCATTTTTTTGAGTGCATCATCTGTCTTTTATCACATCCCTCCGATTATAAGGCGTGAAAAGAGCGACAATATCTTTTATGTACTGAGAGCTTCATTAGAACTGTAGTCGACTACTACTATAGTCAAAAGTACATGATTAGTTCTTCATAGAACGAAACAATTCTTTCTACAAAAGATTCTCATGGCAATAATAAAGGAACGAGAAGATATGTACTTGAATGAGAAAAAGATAGAAGACTAAGCTAAGGTTATGAGGCGTGAGAACTGCAGTAGCTGAGAATAAGATCTATAGAAAAACTTCACGTAGTATTAGCAGCGGCGTGCTTCACAAGCAATAAACTTGATGGTTCCTTTCGTCATTCGTGTGATTTGTGTAGAAGTATAGCCCCTAAAGTTATAAAACTAAATGAGCTGAATGCAGCGAAACGGCTAACCTCAAACGCTGCGCACCTTGCAAGCCAGTATTCAACCTTTCTAAAGCGATTTCCGAACAGTTCTCAAAAAATTCTCGTCTACATTCATTTTTGCTTTATCGATAAGCCGACACTCCTCGTGAAATGCAGCTTTCTTGGCTAAATAGGTAGGAACAATTTGGCGAATTTTAGACAATTTGAAATATTTAAATAAATTATAGAGAATGAAAGTGTTGAATAATATGGTCAGAACTGGTATCATTGAGAAAAAAGCTCCAGCTTTGTGTTATGGTTTTTTAAACATTCACGAAAACATAACCTCTATGCAGGTAAGTTTATTGCCGAGCACAGTGACTGATATGACCTCTACAAGTCTTTTTTCTGATGATTTATCTTATCAAAAAAAAATTTATCCTGCACTTTTTGTGATAACTGAAAGCTTATCCAGTGCAGTAGTAAAAGGATTGATTATTGAAAAGGAAAGCCCTTTATTGATTCCTTACTCAATCTTTGGATATTGATGTAAGCATCTTGGCTAAGAAGAGCGCGGTTAGCGATGAGACGCTAAAATCCCGCGGTCCCCATGATCTAACATCGGATTCAGAGTACTTTATCAGATCATTACTAGTACTCCAAAGGAGCTCTGTCCAGTGAGAAGTATGCGCGTCTTAAACACAGTTTTGTGTAAATTTTACAGCGTTATAACATGGTGTCTTAAAAAAAAAACATCGTGAGGCTGTAGCCCAAAGTCTCAGCTTTCGAATAGTTAATAACATTCTTTGAAAAATTTTCTTTCCATCTTGTCGTTATCTAATTTAAACTCTACGACAAAGTATCTACACATATTTTGCCTTGAATACGGATGAAACATTTATCATTATGGTCATTTTGATGGAACTACGTAAGCCAGAACGTTCTAATTTCTTCCAACAGTGGCTCAATTACATTAAGATACTACGAAATTTTTTCAACATCTCCATATGCTCAAAAATCATTCAGTCGTCGCGTGAGCTCACCTTGCCGTCTCACTTATCGGCCCGTGAATTAGTCAAAGACCACTTGCTTGCTCATGCAAACTCAATTTTCGAAACCCTGCTACATTGCATTTTTTTTAGAAAATAAGCACCATTGGAATCATTGGAACTCACGCTATTAAACGATCACTAGTAGTCTATAAATGAACTCTGTCCGGAAAGAAATCTCCGCGTGTGAAGCATAATGTTATGTACAGTACTAATCTAAGATTGAGACTTTGCGGTGATTACTAACACTTCCTTAAATATCAACTGTTTAGCGAATGCAGTCCAATAATCATTTGTCTCCTTATGGCAGAGAAGAACCATTTCAATATATTACAAATCGCCGCAGTGTTTCAAAAACTGTTCATCTATACATATATCAATTCCAACCAGAATTTCTTTCGCAAGATGGCTATTTAGGAAAAATATTTAAGTAGTGCCACCTCAACAAAACCTCGTCCTTTTAGTCCTTCGATAAACTGAACGCTTTTCTGAGTGCCAGGGAATAGTCGGTATCCATCACGAACCTCCGGGCAATCTTTCTCTTCGAAGCCGCACAACGGCGGACGGCAATGATAGGCTTTTCCATTTTTAAAAATAACATGCTTGACTGCAAAAAAAAGTGCATATGAAGAATCAATCACAAAAGACTGGTAGATATCAGCCAACGGATTCATCACGGCCAGCTATCTGAACACGATTTGCGTAAACTGAGTCATAGACGAATCACATTCGGAGAACCCAAAACGATGGGCTTAACTCATTATTTTTTGCTTGGTAAGGTCCATTTGAAACAAAAGCCCAAATGGTGAAGAGATTCTTATAAATTTTCCGTTATATTGTGTTCTTAGAACTTTACCTAAATTGACAATACGTAAGCCTTTGTAAAAAAAAAACAATAAGAAAGAGAATATGACAATCATTAACGCTTACAGGACGGCGCGTACCACTTTTCAATGCACAGCCTTTCAGAAACTTATCTGCACAACCAAGTTTTTACAGTGCACTAGAAAGGCCTTTAAAAAAACAAATATTCTGTTGAGATATCCTTTTCCGAGGTGTCGAGTGAATATCGTAAGTCTATTGATAAGCGAATCACATACGCCAGCCACGCGGCTGAAGCAATAGGCTGTACTGGAAATGTAAAACGCGATGTTTCTTTCGCTTCTAAAGCACTCCATAACGACCTTCTCGGGAAATAAACCATGTTCCACAATAACCAGAATTGCGCGATCAGCGTACTGTGAAAGACGATGAAAAATCTGTCACGAACTACGTCTGTCAAAAAAATGCGCGCTGAAAGTACCATTCGATTTTCCCTCGCCTGCTACAGTCATGTTGCTAAGAAGGCCTTATCAGAAATCAGGCACACTACTATAATTGCTGTCTTTCAGACTTTTGAATGAGGCTAGAGGACTAATGAGAACTGAGTTAATGAAAGAAAGCTCTAATCAATCATGTAGCAAAATCGGCACACAGCGTTCCGAAAGAGTTTATGATTCAAAAGTTCTCAATAAATGAATGTTCTCATGCGAAAGCCCTTCTCATCGGGTGCGATATCGGGAACAATTGACTCAAACATTATCAACGCATTGTCACGGCACTCGCTGACAGATATCTTGAAAGTTTTTGGAACTTGAAAGACGTCACAGTTTATCGTTTATTGTCACAAGACTAGGAGACGTTTCAGGCTATTCCTAATTTCACGGAACACAGGTTGAGTATACTAACATCTTCGACAAGATAGCGAAATAAGAATTTGATAATTCTACGTGAAAGCATTGTGAAAAGTAAAATTACTTCTATTTGTGATGACGTTCCACGATTTATAAGAGACTTAGGAAGAATTCCGATCTGAATTTCTGGCAGCTGTCTGCAAATCAATATTTCCCATAATATATTCAGTCCACGCTTTTCTTTATTCTATACAACCTGTTATCACATTTGTTTTGTGCATCATGGTACTTCTCTCTTCCACTCGTTCCCGCGCAGCCATGGTCCCACGAGTTTGAACATTTCGCGCGTTGTTTCGGCTGATTCTTGAAGACTCCTAACTATTTCGGAATTAACTAAGCTAGGCAATTCCAAGTGGTGTGGGAGTGTTGTGAAGGGCGTCCAGCAAGAACGTCTGCTCCTGATAGCTGGCACAATAGTGAACCAGCCACCTTTTCTCATGTCTGACACCTCATGAACGCTGAGTCATTGATTCGATTACATGCTCTGTGTTATGTTTTCACTATTGAGCTCATGTTACGCAGTGGTGAGTGGTGCTCTGCGTCGCAAACAAGGTCGATGCATAAACATCGCGTTCATAGCTCATTAAGCCATCCATCCCTGTTGGGTCAGTGCATTAGTACCAAACTGATCTCACATTTGTCTGGGAGAATAAGCAGTACTTAATCGATGTAGCGGGAGACCTCCGCAACTTATTCTAATGATTAGATATGCATTCAAATCACCTCAAACGCAGTTAAAATCTGAACACGAATTCACGGCTCATCCTTCAGGGATTGATCAAAGCAGAAAGCTTTATCCTTTCTCACTCTCGTATTAGGATGTACATATTGCATATATGTATGCACACATACGTAAACACATTCGTGCATGTGCGCATTGTTACATGCATAGTTGAGTATATTTGTAAGCATATACACGTGCGCGCAGATATAGGTGCATATTATATGCATGTGTGCGTATGTACGTGTGTGTATATACGCATATATACTTATGCATAGAGTGAAAAGGATCTACAACGCGTAAGGATTTATGTTGATTTGAAACTGAACTGCAGTCTACAGTCAATGAGCCGTCAGTAATACTTTTCAATGTACCAATTTAGTTCAAACTAATCACAGAAATTAGACAAAAAGTCTTTTCTTTGTTCAGTAAAAAGAGATATGAGGTTGATTGTGTTTAGTCAAGAATTAAGCTGAACTTTAAGCAAATTTCGCCTACTTGAATGCCTCTAAAAAGTTAAAGTTACAAGCAGTACATGAACCAGACACTTCCATAGTCTTAGCTGAATAATAGGATAATGACACAACAATGTCGATCCCTTATAAACATCGTTTAAGATAATAAATGGGATAATCAGACAAAATTCTTTTTACTCAATCGCTTTTAGCTGTGGTATGATGCTTCTGGATAGGGCGAAATGTCGGTTCAAGCACACCTGACGCAAAAGTTTTGCACATCACCATACATCACTGGGAATGATTAGATAGTCAATAGCTTGGAAAAGCCATCACTTTCCTGTGTCGCTCATTTACTTGGGAAAACAAGTGGCAAGTTTGAATGAGATTAAAAGTGGAATGTTTTTGTCTTAGATAAAGCACAGCATGAGGTATGGAATAAGGTTAGACGTGAACAACAAATTTTTCCAGGCGCTTCATTAGAGAATTCTCATAAAATTATCAGAAATACTTCAGGAATCCGATTTGGGTGAGATTTCCGACGCTGTTCGTGGTTACAATAGCACCAGGCTGAGTAAGTGACATAACAATGTGACCCTCATAAAGCTCCAAAGAACGTGAATTTCGCAAGACAGCTGCATTAACCCTTTCAAGGCCACCGTTGATAGACAAGGCGTCTTGTGCTGTCACTCACGCGGCAGTGCAGACAAGCGGTATCAGCATGTCTGCGCATGCATGTCTGGCTATCTGCCTGCGTTCCCACGATACGCGACGTCAACATTACAGCAGCTGAGTGAGATTTGACGCCACGCAGCTTGGTACGAAACGTATCGTATGGCCTTTGAAGGGTTTAGATAAGCACCATGTTCGCTACCTCGCTGTTTGCTTATACAATTAACAGAAGTTTATTAACATTTTTGTTATTTATGCTACAATATCCAAATATGCCAATATAGAGACCGAAATGTACACCTATGTTACAAAAAAAAGTAAAAAAAAATCACCACAATATCAGGTATTTACATCATCTGACTTGCACTGATTTTTTACTCAGCGCCGATTCCTTTCTACGGGATCATTTAGCCTCAGTCTGCTTAACCGAGGAAGGGTGATATTGATGAGTCCCGGTAGGGCAAAACAGACGCCTGTATAGCACTAGACCTAACAGCTCAAAACATGCTATATCCTTATGTCGCAAAATTAAAAAAATAAACATACCTTACCGTCGCATCCGAACAAATCCATTTTCGCAAATAGTACGCTTTACTATCATACCAAAAGTCGTTCGGATAGCCAAAGAACTCTTCGTACTCTCGCATTACGACGTCAAAAGTCATTTTACATTTGTAGTTGCGACTAGTGACAAGAAAATTGAATTGGGAATAATTTGGCTATAATTAGGATTTTAACTGCAATAACATCACATAAAATTCTCCTATGAACGTAGCATATTTCCCATGGTTAATGAACCCTTTCCGAACCGTGTATTTATGTCGTCTGTATCTCCAACCCACAGCTGCTCGGGAGTGCTATGGATGCATTATTGTGTTACTTCAATTATATTATTGTTGCTATTTTTTTAGTACAACAAAATAATATATTTGCACATAACATGACATAGAAAAGCAACAGAAACAATACATGTGAAATGACACAACAATACATTCAACGCGTTCTCACGCTAGGGGTTAAAGGTGCAGAAAAAGTGGATTTACGATTCTGAATGGGTTAACAGTACAAATCATGTATGACTTCGCAGTTCTTTGTTTGATCGCCTTGTAGCATAAATATTGGCGCTTTCAGACATAGCTCAAGAGGACTTTTGCTCTTCTTCACTCTGTCACTACCACACTTTGCATGATCCTTGTACGGCATTTAAAATAAAATCAGTCTGCGTCAAGCACCACTAAGCGCTTAGCAACCTCCTCTTTTGAGTTTATCTTCTACTCTTAATAGATTACGAATAGCGTTGTCTAATACGGTGATGAAAAACCACGGAATGCGAAAAATATTTTAGGATGCACAGAAAATGGTAAAAAGTCTATGCTGTACTTAACCCGTTGGGGACGGGAGGAAATTGCTAAGCGCAGTATGACAAAAGCGCCATGAGATAACATTCACTCGACTATACAACATAATTCTCTTCTCGATCTTACACGTATTTTAATTTTTTTTAAAGCAAACATAATTTCGGAATCGTCGAGATTTAAGCTATAGAATGTGTACTATAAATCAACTGAAAGCCAAGCGCAGACACTAACCGAGCTGAGAAATTACACCAGACGTGCGAAGTAACTGTTGTTCGTTGCTACATAGTACAGTAGCTAATTTCTATTTATAAAAGCTATCAAATGAATACCAAAAGTCTCATACCAAAGCTATTTAGCAAAAAATCTAAAGACATGGAGCATATGCCGTTCCCGAAGGATTAACGGGAGGGTTTTCTATGGTTGCCAAGCATACAGCAGGAAGATCATCAATCTCACGGAGCGTTTAGAAACGTCTTGGCTCAGCTTTCTACGAGATTGCAGGCAAAATTGTCGCCATCAGTACTCCCGTTATCTAAAGACAAATCCTCATCTAACCACTGCGCCACACGTGTTCTCGCTTGTACGAGGATGACTTTCAATATCATGGATCCAGGAGCAGCGGTGTGGCAGACAGAGTCCACTGAATCAGTCGGGCAAACACGCTCGCATTTAACCTACTGCACTCACTCGTTCAGCAGTAACCTGCGCACACTTACCAAACCCTTGACCTTCTGTGGAGGAGCACCGTTGGCAGGCAGGCGGCGTCGCTCCGTCGCGCCGCGCCGTCGCTGGCGCGGCAGTCAGGCAGGCGGCATTTGCGTGTCCGTGTAGGCATGTCTGGCTGTCTGGCTGCCTTCTCACGAGACGCAACGCCACCATTACGGTAAACGAGTGAGATCTGACGTCGCACGGCTTGGCAAGAAAAGTACCGTATGGTTTATAAAGGACATCAACACCCACTCTGCTATGGAAGGCGTTTCAAAAGTGTTCAAAAGTTGTTCGACTGTTAAAGTAAAGAGAAAAGAAACGAACTCGTCACGGCTTCTTTTAGTGAAAAAACACTAGTTGCTTCTCTTCGAATTCTGCGTAAATCGAAAAGTTGTATCTCCAGATAGAAGCGGTGCTTCCAATTCTGTGCCAAAGATATTCGTCTGTACTTCGAGGGTGTACCCAACGTTCCAGCCGCGACATTCGCCTCCATCAAAGGTTTTTCGGGCTCTAGCTGTAATTAGTTCTCAGTGATATAAGACAACAAAGATACAAAGCCGAAGGCCAATGAAGCCCTCACAGTGATATTACCACAGGATTTAAAGACTGATGTATGAACTTGTTGAGGAATGTGGAAAATCGAAAAATCCGTCGTAGTCAAAGTAAAAGGGCATCATCACCTACTCGTTTAACATGTGCATATTTGGACAACCTTATTTTAGTTGGAACATTTTGCTCAGAGGTGTCTTTGATTTATGGGGATTGGTGGATAGGACGCGTACGCTATAGAGTGCATTCTGACTTTGAGTAGACTTTGAAATGTTCTTGTCATCATTAAAGATAACGAATGGAGCTTTAGACGCTGATCAATAGATGGATAACGCCATGAATTCGATCAGATTCATGACAGCGCACACGTGATTGAACGCCACAATTGGTTCCTTACAATAATCCAGGGTGGGAAACCAATGTATTATATCAGTGCTGCTATCCTCCCAGGCAAGTCTGCTACGAAAGCACCAATCCCAAATGGATGGAAGACCTTTTGAGACATAGTCGTAGGATCGAATCGAATCATCGACTACATGTGTGTCTCAGGGTACCGCTAACCACTGTGCCACATTGGCCCATTTATCACGATGCGATATATAGTCATTTGTAGCATGTCGAAGCAGATCAAGATGAAAAGAGAGATCAAAAACGCTAGACAAGCTCTAGACTTTCCATACTCTGCGAGAAATGACGAAACCACCGACAGCTAATCTAATAAAATGATGTCGAAACTGTCATCAGTAATGTTGTGTGACGCAAGCAACTTTGAACCTCGGGCAAAATTTGAACGCGCATCTCCGCCTTTACGGTGGCTAGTGGCTGCGCTACCTGGGATGCTGGGCTGGGCTATCACTCTTAGATATTGGAAGATAAATTTTCATATGCCACTGAGCGAGACAGCGGGTGTTGTCGGTTGGAAACAAAAAAAGGAGCTGCAATAGGAGAGATAGGCAGTGGCAGAGATCGCGATCATTATGCGCAAAAAGCAGATTCTACTCATGCGCTAGCTGGTTCATACTGCCACGAAAAGCCACAAGCCATTCTGAAGGGTGGTGAGAAATTTTCAAATAATCAGCGACTTGTCTGCTACATGCTCACTCCTCCTGATCCACATGGTCGAGGCGCCAGCTCTCTTCTTCAAAGAATAATCTTAGTCTACAGGACATTATACTCGGTCATTATCCAGTAGAAATCGCAAAAAAAAAAACACTCAAGTAGGAAATAAATCGATAGAAAAGAGAAAAAGTTCAATGATCTAGAGATGATGAAAGTGAAGAGACGCGAGTCGATGGTGAGAACGGATAAGTGGATCTTCAAAATGAGGGATTTTAAGACAAAGGGATTGTCAAGTCATCGGTAATAATTGCCAAATTAAGGAAATGAGAGAAACAGAAAAGGCGAATAGAAAAGACAAACAGAAAATAAGGGAAAGAGAAAAGAAAAGAAGAGGGAGCGCTCGTCAACGAAAACACGAGCGAGGCTCATATAGAAGACGCTCAAGCGAAATGGCGTGAAGCGACTCTGCTTGAATTCTAAAACACTCGATAACAAGTAGATCTATCGATCGACGACACTCTATGACCAGTCATTCTGTCGATCGAAGACAATCAATGACGAGTCGACTCGATCTACACTCGCCGCGCTCGGCATATGGTAGAATCGTGATGTACCTGTGAATAAAGATGCTAGGTCCTGTGGGTGGACGTAAATGTGTAAATGTTTTCCCTCAGGTCAGCCAAACATCTTTCTAGCTGAAAGAGAAGGAATAGAAAAATATAGAAAAAAAACACAATAACCTTGCTTAATTAACTTTCTATTTTTGAACTGGATTGATCCTTGTCGAACTGCCATCTTGCAGTGTGGATCATCATGGCCGCTCAGAGTCAGTTCTTCTCGTTTGGTGCCCCGCTTAAATGATTTATCCTCACTCTGCGAAGCGCTTCTACCCCAATCGGTTGTCTACAGGTGGAGCACTCGTTGATAACGCTTTTTTCTTCTGTCAATCAAGTTGTATTGCTGGTCAAACGGGTTACTCAAGGCACCAACGTTTCACGGTGTAGTGGTAGCTGGCGTTCCCGGTTTGGATAAAACGCAGGTTCGACTCCCTCCTGAGGTCATACTTTTGCTCACCACTCGATTCTCTTAGGTATATATGAAACATCACTTCACTGCGTAAAATGCAGTGAAAACGGTAGAAATAACGAGTACTACTTATCACAATGGCTGCCAGCTGAACTGGGTTTATAGAGCGAAATCGAACACCCGATCAAATCTGTCAAAGCTTGGTAGCAGAAGCTAACATAGAGATGTTGAAGAATGAGTGATGGAGCCAATGTGCCTCAGTGGTGTAGTGGTGGCATGCTTCTCCGGTATGGATGAAATGCGGGTTCGATTTCCGCCTGAGGTAGTATTTTTGCTCACTACTCAATTCTCTTGTTTATCAATAGTGAGTATTTTCAGTCATAATACGGCAAAACAGTGACTTTGACTACAAAAACTGAGAGAGAATATCCTAGGCTTTTCTATCAATCCACATGCAAACAAATATTTTGAGAAAAATTTATTCCTTTTTTGAAATTATTTTTAAAAAGTTGACTCAGTAGGCCTCTCCTTCTGCTACGTTGGCAACCAGGATGCGCCTGTTCTCGTTACCTGCAAACGAAAATACTAATATTCATTGATATAGTAATAATATGACATTAATAATGGACAAAAAGCAATAAACATAGAAAAAGACTTCAAAACAAAGCGCGGAGTACAAACAGCAAATCTATTCTCGCACACGTCCGTCCATGTATTCAATTATCGACGTTTAAAACCACTGCCTTGCCTTGTTGCCAGCTTCAAGGACAATATTGTTGTTGCAAAAATAGAACGAAAAAACATACGCGCTATTCGGCAATGAAATATTTTTCTCAAGATTTTCAAAAGACAAGGCACCTAAAACGAGAAGCACGTGAAAACTCAAAAGTAAGGAATAAGTGGCTCTAGAATATTTCCTGAAAAAAATGTGCGCATTGCACCTATTTTCCTGAGGGTGAATGGTGGTGCAAGAAAAAAAGCGATTAAATGTGGTACACTGGAGAAAAGGAAAATATGAAGAATTGGAGCCGAAAATAATCACACAGGCAACATGTCGAAACCGTCGACATTTCTGCTAGCTTTCAATCAGCCGATTCGAAAAGTTATAGTAAAAGTGCCCCTAAATCACTTACGCACATCTTATTAGTATCGAGGAATCCCATAGAGCACAACATTGAAGAAGTATGAATGTTTATGCCCAATGATATTGAGTGATGTGCAAAGCTTTACCTTCAGTAGGAACTGGAACACGCATCTCACCCTTTCCGTGAGAGAGCCTGCTTAACCAACTGCGCAGCCGACGCCTGTTTTGCCACCACTCTTTCTGTGATACAATTGGGCTCAATGTCGATATTGACTATCAGGTCTAACCGTTGACGGTCGGTTGGTGACATATTGAAGGTTGTGATGAAGCAGTGGTGGTAGGACAGACGTCACTAAAGCAATTTGTTAATCACGCTCCCACGGAAAGGGTAAAATGCGGGTTAGAAATTTGTCTGACGTCAAAGTTTTGCACATCATTCAACATCAAATTGTTGTGTTTTGTCAAACTCTTTCTTTACCCAATAGTTCGACTGCTTGACCGATAAGCAGAAGAAAGCTTTATTAGCATAGAAAAAGGAATCAAACGATAGACTGATCAATCACGACACTCAACAGTCACCAAAATCTCGTTTGAGATGTCTCTATATAGCGTTAACTATTTGTTGACTATATTTACAGGAATTTCTGTGGGACAATCATTTCATTTAAAGACTTATGGGATTACTCAAAAAGATAGAAAAACTGACTTGTTTTCCATGGAAACACGTACTTTTGACAAGCTCTGTGAAGTAACCAGAGAATTAAATTTGGGCTCACATAGTCTTCATCAAATTCCAGTCAAAAATCAATCATCTGAATAACTATTATTAACAAATTTGGCAGCAGATAAGTCGGACTCGGGAAACCCAGAGGATAGATTGAGTACTATTCCCATTGACTTTATGAAGTCACCGGAGGCGCGGTGGCCGAGTGGTTGTGATGATCATCGCAGAACGCATGGGGCCGACCCCACTCCGCTATTGTTCAACAGCCTCCAGAAGTCAATAACTAATGCCTCATAAAACGCCCCAGCAAGGTTCACCTCAACAATGCAAGCAGGTGCGCTCAACTAGTACTCCACGAAGTTCGAGAAGAAGATGAATATCGGTTGAATGCAAGAAGTAGTGGGATCCGCACAGTGAAAAAAAAACACTGTGAAGAAGAATCAGATGAAGTACTGACAAATTGTTAAGCCACCACACAAAAATGCAAAAACATGATATGCTTTGCATTGGCGAAGAAGTGATAGCAGAGCAGGAGTTCCGGTAGTGTGTTAGTTATCGGAGGTTCCAGTAAATGTGGGAGACGTCTTTAGTTCTTACCCAAGGTTCAAAAATTTGCGTTTTACTCGACATTCTTGACATTCAAAAGAATGAGATTTCTTTAAAACCCTAGACTCTTCATCACCACATAATTAAAGGATAAAATATAAGAAGACTTGAGCACTGATCATTCCCTGAGGAATGCGTATTGATTCAACTCCATCTAGCATTGTTTGACAAAAGTAGATTTACATTTGGTCCTCACAATGAATCAAGGTGGCCTACTGATGTATCAGATGAGCTTTGCAATCCTTTCAGATAAGTCCGGTGGCAAATACCCTACTCCGAAGGGATGAAAGGCTTGATGCGCCTTGAACACGTGACCAAATTATGGACCTCGTGTGCGTCGCGCCACTATGTCACACGTGCTATGTCACAGCAGGTAATATAAGCAAGCGTTGAGAAAACTATCTAATGAGTACAAAAATGCTAAGTATTATGTAAAGCTCGAACTCATAGACCGCCTAATATCAAATGATACGCAAAATTTCCAGAAGCCTGAGCTGAACCGCTTGTCCAACATTTTCCGGAGGCGTGAGCCAATCACTTTACTACTTCGGAGAAAGAAAAAATAATACAACCCCACTGAGGCGAAATAAGCACCCAAAAAAATGGTGAGTTCAGTGCCATTTGTAACGTTGTAATGTATTGAATTCGCTCCAAAGCGCCCCTGTTATCTCAGCAAATTTTAGTTTCAACTGTATCATCACCGGAGTAAAATCTCAAATTGAGCACTTCCGAAAAAGATCAACAATTACTTGATAGGTCACTGCAGCGCGAACAACACCCGCTAATAGATCATTGTCGCGTACGATTTATGTGCACTGCAAAGCTTGCAATATTTTTTCCAATTTTGCCTTCAGCATTGGCAAAAATTTTCCGAAAAGCTGCGATCGCAATAGAATCAAAGTGCGTTTCGCTCAACTCAAAAACATGTAAAACCAGAATATTTAGGCGGGAATGTTTTTACCGAACGAAAATATCGCCATAGACAGAAGCGAAATTTTCTGTACAAAGCGCACAGAGGGGAAATTTCAAGCGAAACTTTATTATGAATACAAGAACAACTGGTACTCAAAGGATTTCCAAGATTGTACGCCATTTCATCAAACGTCTAAATGGTCCATCAATGACGTTAGTGTGACCATGTTACGTAGTGATTCGTTGTGAGACTGCCTTACTATGTGTATAAACGGTAATGCTGGACTTTTTCTGGCAGGTCTGAGGATTAAGCAAATGCTAATATCGTTGGATGATAGATCATCACTCAGGAGACTTCAATATAAGCATTTAAAGTAAGAACAGCGCCTGCAAATTCTGCACATATTGCATATTTCACCAAAAAGATCGATTCTTTGTATGATGGAAATTATTTATAACAATTTTAAACATTTTCATCCTTTTTCATTTATTATTATTTACATATTTATTCATCCAATTCTCCTCTTAAGTCCTCTAATTGCTTGAGAAATGTCGATTTTGATACAGAGCTTGGCTTCTTGAATGGTCTTCATTGTACGTTACACTAATGATGAGAAAGACATATTCTGCTCTTAGAGTAGTTATCTAATGCTTGTTCATATACTACCGCGGAGTTAGTGGCACTTATGTTAGAGCTTTGATTTTGGGACCCTTTATAGCTGTCAAAAAATGGAAAATTGTTGGAGCAGCTCAATATAAGCGTATTTTCTGTAGAAACAACACCCATTTGCCTGAAAGTTCCACCATTTATTAGGAACTGCGTGGAGTGCAAATCATTTTCTGCAATGTACTCTAGATTTCTTGTCTTTTTCACTGGACAGAGTTTTCTTAACACACTACAAGAAATCATGCGACAGCATTAGAAATGGACACCTCAGAACTCGGCTTGGTTTCTGAACAGCTTTTGTAGTGGCTGTAATAACTGAAAAGAAGACTGCGTTTTGTCATTAGAGTAGATATTTGTTGCTCCGACTTCACAACGATCTATCGGTGCTCATAAACGAAGGTATTATTCTGAAAATCTCTTGCTGCGAAAGTTGAAAACAATGCTAAGTGGATCTTTTACAATTTTTTTCAGTAGAAAGCATTTGTTCGTGTCCTAAAAAGTTTGTCAGTGCGGTACCTACGTCACAGAAAAACAACGCAGTTCAACTCTCATTGCCCATTTCCGAAGATCTTGTAAAATAGTAGTTTGAAAACGCACCATATACAGCGTAGAGCTTTTAGGAGCAACTTATATGAAGAATTGATTCCTATTTGTTAGAAGGCAATAAATAAATACTCGACCTCATTTACTGGATAAGGTTTTTCTATAGAAGTGTTAGTAACCATGCCACAGCTGATATTCTTGGCTATAGCCGCACGTGGCCGGTATTCCAAACATCCTTTCATTAGCGCTGTAAAATTATAAGTGAAATCGTACTCACACAACAATACGTTTATTTTCTTATCTCGCTTATATTTCGCTGGACAAAACTCGTTTCTTAGAGTACTACTGTTTTTTCCGATGGCACTAGTCTAGAAATACTTAAAAATCTATTTGTTTTCGAAAAGACTCTTTTGATGGCGGTGTAGGAAAAATAACGATTTGTTTTTACAACTCGCCGGGCATAGCTCTTTTTTTACTATCGTTAATCATTCAACAGCGTAGGTTTTAATGATTGCAAGAGTGTGCTTCTTTTCTGGAAAAGACCGCTTTACGGCAGTGTAGCAGGAAAATAAGATTGGACTTCACGTACTCGACGTGCTTGCTTACCTGTCGATCAAAAGAGAGGGAGTGGGAGCCGATCGATCGGCACTGGTCATATATGTGGGGTGCAACTTGGTCCCAATCGGGATCTTTTTTCTCCTCTTTGAGGAAAACTCCATATCAAAACGATTGACTCAGGTACTATGAAATTTTCTGTACACATTCGTATGCTTTTTGTGCTCTCAATAATTTTACGCGTAAGAAAAATGAATGCTCGCGAGAAGTGTAGAATATTGGCTCATTCTGAATGACACAGCCTTATAAAAGCGTGTTATGAAAAACCGGCCAAGAGCAACTCCAGCTAGAGATTCAAGCTTTCGAATGCTCACTCACAATCCTATATAAAAGTCATAATTCTTTCTATTTTGACTGCCACTTGCAGTGGTATGATCTTATAGTATACTCAATATGTGGAGTACTGTGCAAAAACGTTTGCGTCAGCCGGGATTCGAACCCAGATCTCACTCTTTCCGCTCACGGAAAGTGGCAGTCAAAATAGAAAGAATTATGACTGATTATCGATACCCAATGTCTGTCAACTCAAGTGGGTTCAGTGCCGATAGCGGCTGCCCCGCCAGACCGTCGACGGTTGGCGTTGGCAGACAACGCGTTATAGCGTAAGTAAGAGTGCTGTGCAGAACGAGCGTAGGTAGTGCAACGGTTAGCATACGCTCCCGGAAAGAGTGAAATCTGGGTTCGAATCCCGGCTGACGCAAGCGCTTTTGCACAGTACTCCACATATTGGGTATCCTGTATAAAAATTTTGTCCACCAATGAGGTCGAATATTCATTTATCGACGTCTAACATAGAAGAAACGAAGAATTTAGTACGTGTTTTAGTAAGCGTTAATAGTGTGCGCATTCAGCCATCTAATAAGCACTTCTTTACGAAAATTTTATTGTCCTGATCTACGCTTTCAAATAATTTCAGCGATGCTTCAAATCTTTTGCTCAAATATTTATTGAACAATCAATAACTCATATAATCAACTTCGCCGCAACTTACCTTGGAATCGGTGCTCGTGAACAACTAACGATGGTGATCAGCAATATAACAATAATAGTACGTAGATCATCAAATCAAACAAAGAAAGAGCTCAAAACAGTCAAGAGCCAAGTAATAGATCTAAGAGTAATCATATTGCTCCACGCATATATAGAATCTTTGTGCAACAAAATTCAGTTATCCTACATGTTGCAACTTTTTGCTCAGAACATTTATTTGGGTGTACATCTCAAAATTTATACGACTAGCACCATACAGTAGTCTAACAATGGTTTGCCCTTCTCTCCTAGATTCTCTGGCACCTTCCATAACGGAATAAGCAATATGCTCAATGATATCACGCAATGGCTTCAGTCTCCTAGAATATCATTAGTTTGGTGTCGTATCTCAGTGGTATTCTCTACAAAGCGAAGCCACCACGTTCTTTAAGTTGTATGCAACACCCAGTACATTGCAATGTTGAGGTATTGAGCTTTGATTTCATGGGTGTCTTGAACTCTTCTCTGCATAAATAGCTATAGAAGATTCAAACTGAGTCATATATATGCAGAGAGAAACCCCTCATATAGGTGGTGAGAATGTATCCATCAATATATGGTAGAGGATCAGATCTTTCATGTGCTCATGAGCTGCTGCAATCAGTTGTAGATGCTCTCATTGAAGTTAATTGCTGAGGTGAGAACTAAACGTTATACAGGAAAAATTTTGTAGGATTCAATCGTAATCGAATACTCAGACGATGCATAAGAAGTGCGCATAGTCTGTGATAAAGGTCACAGCGAAAATAATGTTTTTAGCGCAGTTTGGGGTGAATGCATGAAGAGTCTCCAGCAGAGTAAAACAATAGGATAAGGTATCTTCTACAGCTCTACAGAGACTTTAGTTTCTGAAATACCCTAGTAATCATGAATTATTCGTAACACACAGTGGCTAATATTAAGAGTATTTACTGGATACATTTATGATACATTTATGATACAACAAAGTAATTATATAATGGCTAACCTTCAGCAGGATCGCCGTTATAATTTTAACTTCGTAGGAAAGCAGATTGAGATCATAGATATGGCCGTGGCTGTACTCTACAGAAGCTGCTATATGGTAACAAAATGAGACTATCTCGAAATTTCTCCGCAACATGTCCAGATAAAAAATTTTGGACCACGCATGTGGTCGTTATATAAGACTGACTTATAGAGCCCGATACACGTGTTTCGACCTTGACAGTCTCATCACTCTGGCGATAGCCTATCGTCTTTAGCCAATTTTTGTGGGAGCTCAGTCTCTTATACTCAGCGTAGGCGACGGCGAATTTGACACTGTAAGTCAAGTGAAAACATCATTTGCAGACAGTGTTGTTCACTCGATTGCTTAGGCTGTATCTTTAATATATAGTATCTTTCGTTTCGAGTGCTTTTTCAAGAACGCTTAAGACCGCAACACTACGTGTGTGTTCTCTAGATGTTCGGAATATTGAAATTCGAGCATGGTCTTAAGAAAACACATGAAACGAAAGGCATGATATATCAACGATACCAGCCAAGAACAATCGAGTGTACAATACTGTCTGTTCGTGATAATTTCACTTGACTTACAGTGTGAAATGTTCACCGTCGCCTACTCTTAGTACAGAGGACTGAGCGCTCCGAAAGGATTGGCTGATGACGAAAGGGTACCGCCCCACTGATGTGACTGTCTAGGTCGAAACACTTATATTGAGATCTATAAGTTAGCCCTATATAACAGACCACATGCGTGGCCTGAAAAACTGACTGTCTGGCATACTGAGATTTGAGTGTGTTCTCAAGATAACTTTGAAACGAAAGGTATGATATTCTTCGCATAGTTGCAACATATTTCTTACTTACTTTCTTGTCTTTTTGTGTTTGTGAGTTTTTTGACTAGGTTAAATTTTCTGCGAAATTGGTTGATTTATGATAAACTCATGAGATCGACTTTGATTTTCAGATCAACTTGCCCATCATTGTTGGTTTTCCGAAAATGAATGATCGTATCAACCTGCGCGTATTGTGTAGTACAAGGTGATGTAGTGAGCGGTCTTGTACCATCGGCTATTTCATCAAGAGAACGTCGCCTGGAACTCCGGCTACTGTGGGTTTTTTCTTCACCCACATTATCTTCTTTTGATTTTTGAAACGGTTTCCTCTTCCTCTATTCAGCTCTCTTAATGAATCTTATGTTTTGTCGTGCTTAGTTATATAGCCCTGGACATGCTTTGCGCTCTATAACGGTCTCGTACTTCTGGTGGAAGTTATGACTAAGCCGTCTGCTTTTAGGGGTAGACTTCCAGTTACCGTTTGTGTGAGCATATTGTTCCCAACTTTCTATGTGTTTACTCATAGTTGCTTGGAAGTTTACGACAATAACTCGTTCTATTACTGTCATTAAGGATGATCACAATTTCTGCTAGTGCTTTTCCGTTCTAAGTCTTTTTTTGCTGCACATTCTACAAGGATCCTATTTTCTTCTCCTTTTTCAGAATTATGGAATGTCTCCGGTCTTGTTCAAAGACTCTCTCATAACCTGCTGCGTAGAAGCGAAACCACGTTCGCTCCGCCAACCCGTAATTCAACACTCGCATTTCAAAAGCATCGCTTCATCGTGCCTAGCACTGCTGAATGTATTAGCTTGAAACCTTTCGGTTCGTCCTTTTTCTTCTCTGCGGCTCACTCACTATATGACATCGGTGCGACTCTACTGTTCACAATCGGTGTCACACGCATCAATGGCAATGTGCGCAAGGCTCGCTGGTCTACGTTTGTTTTTGAATTACATCAATATTCTTCAAGTGCTTCATAGTAGCAGTTTAGATTGGTGACAGTTTATGAGCATTTTCTGTTCATATTGTCTCAGGCACAGCAGCGAGAATTCTCACTAAGAGCACGTTTTTAAAATATCACATCACTTTGTGGCATATTCATGCTGAGCAAATATTACAACATGTAAGTTTCTACCTTTGCTTTGCATAATACATTGTTGTTCTATTATGTTAAACACTTGACAGTGTATATGTGAGTTTCTTGCTAAATGACGTAATAACCTTCTCGCTTTCATTTTTCCTCCACGCGACGCCATTTTCGAGTATTGTGTGCTTGTTGCTGCTATGCCATTAAACAGTAATGATTAGACAGTTCCAAATAATTGAGGCTATTGTGAACATAATAAAACGTATGCAGGCGGACCTCTTTGCGTCGTTTCATAGCTACCACTGCTCTAGAGCTACTACATTATGTGGTACTATGACTCATCCAGCACATGCTTCTAGTCTGAGATCCAAATTTCTGACCAGTAAACTCGTACGAAAACGGTATTTGCGCGTTTCTCAAGTGAAAAATGAATTTTTTCACCTCTGCTAGACGTATCATCTTTGTTCAACCCGATACCTACTAATTTCAAAAAGTCTGAAAAATTTCTGCTCTAAAAAATAAGCGACCAAAAAGAAGGTGACTTTAACTAGCCACTTTGTCCCACCCTGAAAAGCCTCCATAGAGATCATGTGCCACGGGGTGGGTTGAGCATGATCAGAACTTGAAGTTACCTGACTGCAACCTGCATAGTTGAATATTGATTTTTCCGAGAATATCATCGTAGGCATATGCTTTTTGATTTTGAATTCTCGAGGCGAAAACGGTTCCACTTCATGATTGAGAGCCTGGTGACGACAAAACGCTTGCATTTTCTACGGTCAAGCATGCAACTGGTGTTGTTTAGTTCGTGTAATGGTGAAATGATCGCCCGTGCTTACAGCAGACTTATTCAGCCTTTATTCCGCAACAAATCAAAAACAGAATTGATAACAATTATCCATTTTGATTGCTAAGATCATTTCACTTGAATGCGCTACTATGGCAAATCACGCACTTCAACATATTGAACAAGCTATTCTGCAACCATATAATGTAAATCCTTTATTGTTATAGAAGGTCGAGCATTGCAAGACATCCTTTGATGACCGATAAATGCACTCAAGCCTATAACTAACATGATGCAATACTTTCACCATCGCAACAGGCGACACAGCGAAAAATTACCTGTTCGTTTGAGGCTACACTAATCATCAAGTGAATTTCATCAGCAAGGCATTCACGTTCGAGAACCTGTATAACCTATATAGCAAACCAAGAGACAAAACAAAAAGAAAGTGCTTGACAATGGCTGACCTTACAAATCGGCATCAAAATTCGTTTGAAACCCGTAAACGACTACTAGTAATCTACAATCACATTAATTATTCAAATAATTCCACTTGCTCTCTGCTCAGTTTCAGATAATGTTCCATCGAGTATAACAGCAAGCAAAAAAGCTTTTTGAAATACTACATAACTCGTTAACCCAGTTTATTATGTTGATTCCAAAATTCTTCCATTCAATTCGTCTCTTGGTATTTTTCTTCGATATAGTCTTTGAATAATTCTCGGGCTGCTTCGGCTGATGCTTCAGAGATCCATCTTGTTCATGAAAGTTTTGGAATATTGGTCGAGACGATTCTTCTTCCTGTCCCGGAGGTAGCCGATCCAAAAAGCTCTCCGAAGCGCTGGTCTTTGACTGCAAGAGAATATTGGAAAAGAGGATCAAACTGGCGCTTTGCTAATCACTTTTCTTCTTTATACACTGCATCATCAACTGCTGCACTACATCGTCCTGCGTATTTGAGGACCATATAATGATAGAAATGCTGCTTCAAAGCAAGCTACGCTGCAAAATAACAATATCATATAAAGAAAATTGTTTCGCAGTGAAATTTTTGAGCACACAATATAAGATGGTCGATATTCGTGTTAAATTCAAAACCACCAAGATTTCGTAAGAAAAAATATGGATTAGATTGGTTTATGACACAAATGACCGAATTTTTTGATAGTCCCATAACAGTGCCGACGATTCATAGAGTGTTATAGAAAAGTGCGGGAAAATGAAATATTTTTGTTTTTACGACCACAGCAAAACCTACCACAATATTCTTTTTCTTGAGCTGTCTCGGACTGTTTCTCTTAACCAATAAAATGTTTCGTATCCATCTAACGCATGCCACTACTAAAACGGCACACAAGCTATTATAGAGTGATATTCCCTTATTAAGGGCTAGAAAATGTTCAATAAACGATATATTACAGATATGTGGGGTCACAAGCTGTACTGCAGGACTCTGTCGGAATACAGACAAAAATCACATGAAGCAATTCTTCGACCACCTGGTTGACGTGGAGCATCTGCGCGCATGTATATACCTCAATGTGACTTTGACTCAACTAAGCCACCTGTTCAACGTGAAAGACAACGCGAGAAATAGTTTGGTCTGCAGTTTGATCACTATATCAATAAAAGCGAAAAACTGAGCAGCCGTTTCCTACACTGCTTCACCTCAAGTCATCATACTAAAGAAATCATTGATCAGCTAATGCAACAAGATCTGGATACTATCTAGGGTTTATCAAACCACCTTAGAGGGCGCGCACCTTCGGAAAGTCGCCAAGCTTTGACGCAGCAGTGTTACGAAGCAATGGGTATCGTCATAACAAAACTGTCGGAATAAGCTGGAAAAAGGGACTATGAAAGAAACTGTTCTAAATGCTTTCAGCGTCATGCCATCATTATTATCGCTCTCTCCATGGATTTAAGATTATTATTGTCAGTGCGAAAAAAAAGCAATGATTACTTTCCTAGCTCCACTTTCCGTGGGAAATTGACTCGTGAGTACTCAACACTAAACAAGCTTACAAGCCGATTTACGGGAGAAGAACCACGCCACAAATCCTTAATTGGATCAGAAAGTAATTTTGATTAATATGACGATCAACAAATTACTGAATTCCCACCCTTTGCCAGGCATCTTGATTTTGGAACAATACGACTCTTTGAGTCAGCTTTGCTGAGCTCATTACCAATCTCTCGTAAAATCTCATTGATTCGTCTCTAACGATGGTATTCTCCAAGATGCCAAATTTTCCAGTAGTGGTGATAAAATAGTGGACATATTTGGATTACTATCCTTAAATTAGTGAGATATTTTCAATTATCGCTATTTTGTCACAGCAAGTAAACAATGAATAAATAATATGCCGACACTTAGGAGTGCTGCAATTTTTCTAGCTGTTCTACAAGCAATAGTAGCACTTCTATTTTGTCATAAACTGAATCTGGATGTCGTATAATTGAATAAAGCAAACATTCAATAAAGTTTAGTCTACTGTCTGCATCTCATAGCCTAGCCAATAAGAGAGAATCTTGTTATTGCGCACTGACTCGCTTGTGGACTGCGGGGAGCCGTGGCTGAGTGCTTGTGATGCTCGTCGTGGAGCACGTAGGGTCTCTACCCCTTTCCCACAGCAGCTTCGAGTAGTCAATAACAAAAACTCTATGAAACGCCACAGCTAAGTTATTTTCCAGATTGCTGGAAAACACGCTCAATCAGTATCCTGCGACGTTAAAAGAAGGCGAAAACGATTAAATGATGGAAGTCTGGGATTTCCACACTGAAAAAAATGCGCTGTTTAGGAAAATGCTGCGATACGAGCGAAAGTTGGAACGTGATGCTTTATGCCATGGACTGAGACCGCTCCCGTT
>JAHQIW010001912.1:0-38764 GCA_019055375.1 Parelaphostrongylus tenuis
CTCGTAACGGTAACTCGTTCAGAGATGAATAATGTTTATAGTTGAGATCGATTAAAAAACTCCTAAGGGTGGTCGTTTAAGTGGCATTCTATTGCAATCTGCATAATCATTTCTGACAAACAAGCCTTGTATTGTAATTGCCTATACCTGATCATGTCATTTTTTGTGGTATCGTCGCTATGGCGCGTCTATTTGGAGTTATCACATGCTCCAATATATCAGATGATATAGTTTCGATGGCGAAGCTGATTTCAATAGGAAAACGGAATATGGCACAATACCAAAGGTTCCCTCGAATATTTTGTTTCTAGTATAAGGTTTGAGATAGTTCCATCTATGAACAGAATGTTCGCAAGTAAAACATTCTAAAGTTTATGTCATTTATAGAGATAAAGCAGTCACATCCGGAATCCCGAAAAGACGGACAGCACTAGCCAACGTATTCGCTAAAAGCCAACACGGAAAAAGCATCTACCAGTGTTGCAATTCTTATAATCCGAAAGTCGATCAACTGAACAATTAACGCTGCTCTATGATTCCAGGATATCAAGGACTAAATTCATTTGTTCTGCACCTGTCACCGACTTGCATGGAAAAATAGAAATTCAGCAAAGATTGTCTAACATTATCACGATTGCAAAGATTATTGTCAAAGAGGCTCGAAGAGAATTCTAACAAGGTATGTTGCTGTACGCACTTACTCAGGGCACCAAACACGTTTTGTGCTTAATTGCTTTACGAAGAAATAAGTTGAACGGCTGAAATATTTGTAGAGGCAATCAAGCAAACTATTTGCAAGACAAGACTGTAGAAAGCGGAAGTGTAACAATGTCAACTTAAGCAGATAAAAAGATGTCTAGTGCAAAACGGGATATCATTACTCGAATACCCTTGCGACTTCTCGTCTCGAGGAGTAATGCAGAACGATAGCAGCGTTGAACATCTTCACGCAGTAAGAACGATTTCTGGTGACATTGCGCAGGGTGTTGACAGGAAATGGCCGCAAGTGATTAATGACAACCAGATAGCATTCAAGTGGTGAACACCGCTGAGTTGGAAGCGATTAGTGATATTTGTTTTACAGGAGATTATGAAATGTTTTGAATAAATTTCTTTCTAGCTAAGAATGGCCACATGCTCAACCGAGAGCATCCGACGAGTGACAGAAGTCATGCTAATTTGGAATACACATACTGACAATAGTAGGAAAGGAATGGTATATGAACGACATGAGAAACATGCGGCAATTTGAACATTTCGTGACGGCACCGGAAATGCATAGAGCTTGATGGTTCATAACAAGCGATCATTAGTGGTCACACATTGACAAGATCAGAGAAAAAAGGAAAAAAATTCACAAAGTCAAACACCTTCACCACTTCACGTTATTGATTTGCTTCAGAGCGCTCATATAATCGTCTGCATAAAACAGAGAAGGATTTTATATCCATGGTGAGACAGAAAGAATGAGCCAGCATCTGTGCGAACACGGCACATTTGATCACGCAAGACTTAAAATGGTGAAGGTATTCTTGAAATTGAAGGTGTTATCCTGCAATACCCATAAAAGCACACCAACATGAGAGATCTGGAATTCGATGGAGTACTTCTCAAGATGCATTTAGAGCACAAAAGAAAAGCACTAACGATTTTGAGAAGGTAGTCACAGTTCTAGGGCATAAATAGGAAAGATTAGAAAGTAAAAGCCCGAAGGAATTTGGATATACTCCAAAAATTCGAGAATGAATAGAAAAGGGGAGCGCCTGATTATCACACATGACTTAGCGCCTTATGGCGGATTCGTTTCCGATCCAAAGACGGTTCAGTGCAAATAGTGTGCAAACAGCACATAAATGACTTTGCCCTATCTAGGAGGTTGAGTGTCACACTTTTCAGTGGGAGACTTTTAGACGATTTTTTAAGTAAATTTTTATTAGAAAGGAAAGTACCAACTAAGAAGTAGAATCTAGTACGGAATAGCGTGACATTAGCAGTGGTGATCAACCGACATCGTTCCAAAGAGATATTTGTCGGACAGATAATCAACTCAATTCCCTGTGAATTGCCGCTTTTTGACTTTCAATTTCAACTACATTGACTTGATTTATTTGCGCTCTATGCTGGATCGAGTTAGAGCATAAAATGCGTAAATGTATAAAACAATACTTTTCATCAAAATGGAAATCTTTCACTCATTTTTAGAAAGTCTAGCACATTACTTAGAGTGTACTCAAGCCTTCTAACAGAGCCCTGGACAGCAGTTTTGGACATGTTACGAAATTCACTACTCTTAATTTCATGTTTCAATGAGAGTGTCTCCATTGGAGTAAACATTCGGCTATATTAACGCTATGTAACACATAACACAATTGAAATCCTATAGAGTAAACTTTATACTTTGGAACTGTTCCGCTGGAGAAAAAGACTTTTTTGAACCTTTTTCACCTGCGTTTGAAGGAAAGTGAGCAGTCTTTGTCAACATTTGAATAACTTCCGCCACTGTTTTGTGATTTAGTAGAAATCATGTTCTTTCAGAAACCACACTCTTTCACTTTGTCTTGGTTATGGGAACCAAACATACTTTCAGTTCACTAATGATCCAGAGGTGGTGCAGTGAAAGAACCAGTCAGACATCCCTATCAGAATGCTCGTAGGCAGGCAGGTAATCGTTTTCACGGCCTTCAGACATGGCCATTATTGGTGCAGTTTGGCACCGTAAGCTTTAATGATTAAGCCAAATGTTGACACAACGATAGCAATCCTTGGATAATCTTAGAACATAGAAAAGATCCTACGTTTTTCTGAGATACGCTTAGTACGATACAACTAACAATGTTCAGCATGATGACAACATTAAAAGAGCACAGCTTTACCACACCGAAACCTCTAGATACACGCTTTCAAAATAACAACAGTCCCATTAAAACATCAATGTTTTTACTGTGCCAAGTTAAATCATTTTGAATGTCATGCGAAGCTCAACAAAATAACCTCACGAGTTCTATTATCCAGCTCCTTATTGAATTAGGACAACGTAGTAATAGATACTAAAAGGATGAAACTTATGCATGATAGGTAAAATTATGGAGGAGAGCGACATTCCTGGCGCTCTTTCACAGCATTTCAAAGAGAAGAGCCATTGGTGGCCCAAAGAACGTTCTGTATTTTGGAGAATTGCCGAATGAGTTTATGCCACTCCTCTGTAGCTAACATTTAGCGTACTTTCAGTTATCCGCACCCTGCTTCGATTTTTAGAGAAAATCTACCTTTGGTTGTTTTCGTGGTTTGAGTAGTCATTCGATAAATTAAATCAAAAAGATTTTATGGTCTATTTGCTTTCGAAATTTTTTTATGTTGTACTATATTAACAAAAACAAAATTTTGTTCCCCATTCAAACATTTCTCACTGATTAAATTTTTCTTCTGAACTTTCAGGAACAATTCAATAGCTCAAATCTCAAGTATTTCAGCAATGTCTTTAGCTTTTGAAAAAAACTGCCTAGTGCGCTGTAAATATCAAAAGATGAGAGGGATCTGCAAAGTTGGCACCGGGAAAGGCGCGGTGACTCATTGAGAAGGTAGCGAATTCTATTCACGCATTGGCGAAGCACGGTAGTGTGGTGCCCAACGTCAAGCTGCGCGCAACTTAACATTTTTTTAGCTTCTACAGCGCGCCAGGAAGTCGTTTCCAAAAATCAAATATATCATATGAACTGCGGCGATTTAAGTTCTCTCATGGTTAGTAAAAACTTAGAAAAAAAGCTTCGTTGAACGAGAAGTGTTTGAATGAGAAACAAGGTTCTGCTATTACATCACAATAATAAAGCCACTTTGAAAACCAAATGCAACATTGGAATTTCTGAGATTTAAGTTCTTAGATGATTGTCAGAACTCTAAAAGAAATAAAAAGCGCGGTATGGTCAGTGGATTGAAAAAATATGTGGGCAACAGAAATGATCTGTTTGTGAAACACAATCTTGTTCTGGCTGCTACAGCGCAGCAAAAAGCCGCCTTTCATAAAATGCATCTGGAGCCGTCGAGAAAGCTACCATATATTAACTAAACGTCTGAGAAAGGCTTCATTCAGTCAGAAAATTTTGAATGAAACACATAATTTTATTTTTATTGTTACAGCGTGCTGTCAAATCCATTGTGAGAACAACATGCACCATTAAATGTTTTTGATTCGAGCTATCAAATTATTATTAAAATTTGAAAACATGGAAAATGAGCTTTTTACGAGGGATCGAAATAGGGTGCGGATAACGGCTGTCACTCTAGTGCAGAAGAGCTATGCGAAAAAACCTTACCTCATTCGTGCGGTGACACCATACCCGATTCGTACGGTGATTGCGAAGAGCAATATCGTAAGGAAGAGCAGTGGCGACGACAGTCGACTTAAATTTTCGTCGTCGTAATGATGACAAGACCACCAAAATTTCAGCCATGATAAAGACTAATAAGTTAGCGATATTGATAGTGGTGAAATGACAAAGATTACAGCAATTAACAGTGTTCATAGATCAGAGCGATCGAGAAATTTCACTGCATTTCAATATGTAAAATGATTTTTGACAAATAAGCTTTGTTTTGTATATGTCTTCGCATAACTTTGTCGGGCGTACTCTCCTCTGCCTTTGTTCTTACTCTCAATTTTCTCACGGTGTCGATCAGCTACCGTAACTGCGGCGTTTCCTCTTGTCAGAATGAAGGCGCTCGTGGCAACGGAAGCGCAGAAAGCACGACATTCGCGCACAAAGACGAAAATGTCCCGCCCAGCGAGTGTCGCTTAGCGACGGCGCGATGCAGCCTGCCTATCAGCGGTGGTTGCCGAAGGGGTATAGACGAAAATACCTATCAAAATTGTTTTGTGAATGACACTGTTACCTTTTCGGAAATACCGCTGAAACAGGGACAGTGTTCAATGACCTCCATGAAGCGGGGTTGTCAGGCTACGCATAAACAGAGGCAAAACCTAATTTATGAAACATTTACTGTAGAAAGGTGAACAAATTAAACAGTTCTCCTAACATAGGAACTCCCTCTTTGGGCCACACTCAAGTCTCTCAAAGAAGACATAGCAGCTGCTTACCTTTTCGATGCAACAGTCCTCCCATTTTCTTATGCAGTAGAGACGCGGGATGATACTACCTGCGCGCCACCCACAGAATGCATGGGCAGCCTCCTGAAACTCAGTCAGTGCTCACAATATTTAGTCAATTTGAGCACTCAAATTTTCAAAAACTACCTCATATTAGAGATCCCATGATGTATGTTTGAATAGCGAAACACAGGTGGTCATATAATAAGAAGATCAGATAACGTGTGGCACTCCTTATAAAAAACTTTTATTTTTTCTCATTGCATATACTCATTAGTATTAATGATGTCAATTTGCAGATAATTATAACAGATACTGGACAGACAGGGAGTTATAGTGGTCGAATCACATTTCCCGTACTAGCCGGCCGGTTACAGTATCTCACACAATCAGTCGTTGTGTTCGTGCAAGTGGCAACTGTTTCATGTGCCAGATGGCCAGTGTTGACGGATGAACTCTTCGAAACGCAATGAATGGCTCTTTGAAAGGACGTGTTCTTACAGTAATTGGTCAGTGTTGTGGTGGCAAACTATTCACAGGTTAACCAAACAAGAATTTTGGAAATCATCAAGCCGTCATGGAGTGCCATTTAACTGTGGGCGCCACTCTGAGCTCGGCTGTAACTTCCACCTCTCCTGGCTCTACATTATTCCGGTCATAGCGTAGTTTATATAATCTCGTTGTATATTGCCTATGTGTGAAGTCACTGCTTTTAACAATGTGTAGCTCCTCTGATTCATCTTGAGATCTGGGGTTCGGAGGCATCTTACGCTTAGGCTCACATCTATTGCATTATCAGAAAGTGTTAACATTGCGTTACATGTCGTGATTGTTGTTTCCTCAATTATAGTTATGTTGCACTTGTCATTTGTTATAGGTTGCTCGTGACGGCGATGAATTTGGTTCGTTGGTCTCAGGATCAACACTGTCCGTCCTCCAAATAAATAGTAAAAGACCCGCGCGGCACGAATACTTAAGGCGACCGAGTGACTCTTACGGCACATAGCACACACTCATTGACAATAGGCAACAAAACCTAACTACTCTAGTACAGTCACCAATGAACCTAAACCAATTTAAGCTTTCTCCACTGATGAACTAATACCAGATGAACATAACGAAAAGTGGAGTGAACTCCGAATGAAGTTCTTTAAGAAGACAACGCAAGCCATGGGCGGATGTGTTTGTGACTAACGCAAAGAACTGCGTCCGCAAATGGCAAAGAGCTTGTCAAACTGACCGACTGAGTCCATCAAACGTCACTATACTCCAAACAGACAAAAGGATGGAAAGTATGCTGAGGGTATTATCAGTGTAAACTGTCCATTGAAGTGTCCATGTAAGCAAAAACATAGCGCCAGCTCATCAGTATAGAAATGTATCAAAATAATCAATCGAAAATCATTTATTTGACCGCTTCTTGTGAAGGTGTGATCATATAATATACCCAGTAATGTAGAGTGCTGTGCAAAGTGCATGCACTTAACATTATTTGGTTCACCAAAATAGTTCTCCGTCAAGGATATGTTGCCAAGGTCTTCAAGAGGATTGATATGTAGTGAATAGTAACAAACTAGGATAAACAATAATGAAGAGAAATTTGGTTGTATGTAAAGCTATTCACTGACAAGATTTGACATAAATGAACAATGGAGAGTTGTTTGATATTGGAACACTTTATCCGCTTGCTTAAACACTGGTACGAATTTATGATGGCCTTCTAGAAAAAACATGTTCATACTTTGCCAAAGTAAACCTAGAGCACCCAAGCAGACTAAATTGTACTAACTTTACATTTCAAGACACTGCACTGAAAATTACATAGCTTTCTGTTGCTTAGAACGTATACAGAGATATGACGGTATCGGTTTCGCCTCCCGAGATGGCACGGTGTTGGTGGACAAAGTTTCTCTCATTGAGAAAGTGGCATTGCTACAATCCTTACCGCCTCATCTGTTTTCTACTTTTCGATAAGGGTTAGTTGATAATTTACTGCCACAAGTACATTAGATATTTTTCCGTCATCTTCCTTTGGTTTCAACCTTTAAGAAGAAGGTGTTTGTTGCTTTTTTCAAAGATTTAGTAGTCATTCGGTGGCTCAAATCACGAGGATTTTAGTGGCGCACTTTATTTTTAGATGGTTCTTTCAAAGCATTTAATAATAAGAATAAATTTTTACCTCATACTCAAGCACTTTTCGCTATAAAGACTTAATGTACTTGTTGAGTGCTTCCTTCTGTTAAGCCATTCCGAGGTGGTACTGATATTATTTATTGAATACTAGCGAAGCATACAGCAATATAGTTAGTAATGTAGCTTGAACATACAATTATCGATGTGGCTAAAGTTTCTGCTGCTCGCCTTGTTCAGATCCTAGAAAGATCATATTGATCCGCAATTCGCTAAGCCAGAACCTCCGAAATCCAAGCAGAAAACTTTAGAAACAAATTTTGGATCGTACAGTAGAAGCTTGATTTTGAATCATTCATCGTTTGATGTTTTGGATCTATTAGCTATGTATTTGTTTTTTTTTCTGTAAAGGAGTTTTCCGTGCGTTATAAGTGTCAAAAGAAGACTGGGCATCTCAAATTAGGCGTCGGCAAAAGCACGATGGCTCGATGCAAATGCTGCGAAGTAATATCCACATACCGACAAAAACACGATGGTTTTATACCAATGCAGCGTTACGCGAAATCCGATATTCTTGAGGCTGTTGAAGCGCAGTAAGAAATCTTTCAAAAATATCAGCTCGCCATTGTAAGTGTCGAGATTTGCGTTATCTTCAAGTTATCGAAAGTGTAGGGAAAATGTTCTCACTAAATGCTACGAGTGTAAAATGTAATTTTATTCTTACTTTTGCAGCGTGCTTAGAATTCAAGTAACATAATGCATTAATAAAATTATAGAGATTCATTTCATGAAATTGCTATCAAAACTTTGGAAGAAATCAGAAAATATGATTTACCAAAGAGGCTGAAATAGCCCGCGGAGAACGGAAATGATTTAAATCTGTGAAACCCAATCATCTTTTGATTGTTACAGTGCATCGAAAAATTTCTTTCTGGAACCAAAATTGTTCTATTTTCAGTGATTTTAACCTCTGATTTTCTGAAGCTTTGGTGAATATTTGATAGGTTGACTCTCAGAAATTTCAGTGGTATGCTATATTTGTAAAATATCCTCTCTTAATGCGCTGTTACAGTAAAAACGATTACGTTTCTCCACTGGTGCGTTTTGGCCCATTTTTTCGCTGGACAAAGCATTCTCATAAAATTTCCAGTAACCACACTTCATCATTCGTACGGTAAACTACCACCCCGACTGGCTTTGACGATTGCGAAGATCAGAATGTGCAAAAAAGTAGTTTCTAGACAACCGAATAGAATCAATGGTGCTTTGCTGACGGAACCCACGATCCGTTGCTCATAATAAAGAATTATAAGAACGTTAAGCTAGCTCAATAAAATGGCATAGTCCTACAAAAATAGATTTAAGTACACTCTTAATAATGAAGTGTGTGTATAGAACGTTGTAAAAATGGAGATTTATTGGTCAATAACAACTGAAGGAAACACCAAACCAGCTGATAGTAATTGAGCTTGCCCATAGATTGAAATTGATTTGCTAGATGAAACGAGAGTTATTTATCAGTAAATCCTTTATCCGGAAGCAAATTTATGATGACTAATCAGCTTGTACTTATTGGAGGAAGTCAAAAGCGCATAGAGAAATCAATGTTTCTGTTGGGACTGCTGCATTTCAAACCACTATGCTAAGAAGTGCGACACATGAGACGCAGATGAAAGAGGTGTCCTGCGACACACATAGTAATCGATTCCATCCCGCGCTCCACTCTGCCAAATGCTCCACCTCCCGCAATCTGTAAATTGGACTCGTAAATATCTGGGAAGATGCCAACACTGGAGCGATTTATCATTAGTCAATCAGAAGTCATAGTAAAAGCCAGATATACGTATAATCTCCTCACACGATGTCAACCGAAGAATTATTCACAGCTCACCCCTCAAGGACTAGTGAATGCCAGAAACTTCACTTCTTGTCCTTTGACGCCAAATAGACTGCACCCCTTGTCGTTTTTGCGAAGCTTTTTTGAGCTATTAAAAATCAATTTCACCGCAGAATGTGTAACGGTGATAATGACACAGCTGTTGTCATCGGAAAGAAAACCATCATTGTGTCATTCCCTGTGACCTAAGTCGTAGTCCACTTTTCGATCTCGGTTTTTGGTAATTTACTGCTGCTATTGCATTTTGGCTATTTACAAATCAGCACTTTAAATTACACGGTAACACAAGGGGTCAGGTTATCGAACACACATTCTGGTGAAAATCAAAAGTCGAGCTGTGAGGTGACAATAGTAAGGCTTTCTTGCAAACTCTCTAGGTACTACGTCGATTTTTCGCCTGCCACGCGACGCGACGCGCTCTTCACTAACAGTGTGGTAGTTTTCTAATGAAATTTAGACCTTATTCATAGCCATATAGTAGAGAGCGACACAAGACATTTCAATGAGTCTTTCTGTAACTGCGCAGAATGTATACAGATGCAGCGGTTAGCATTCCTTTGTTCTGACTTATATCCCGACATATAGCTGGTGGCACTCTTGTGTTCCGAAACAGGTTGGCTGTAGAAGCTCAAAAGTATGACTATCTCTCAAGCTCGGCATGACAGAAAAAAATGTGAAACTCTTCCAAACTGTCCTCCTCTTCTATTCAAAACTTGCAAGAGGTTGGCATTTCTTTTTCCTCAAAATTTGATGGCTAAAGTATCGGCGGCAACACCTCGTCAAAACGCTAGACGTATGTATCATACCACATCTCATTATTTGATTAGTATTTTTGATGCACCAAAAATTCAATAAAAACCATATCCTAGACACTCTAAAAAAACTCCACGATATCCTAAAGTTATACAAGCGCGGCTACCGCTCTTGTGTAACACAATTTGAACAAGAACAAACCCTCAGACAAGAAGGTGAACCTGAGATTAGGTGCCATGTCACTTGTTATGTTTAGGCGATCTCCCCTTCTATTCATTTCTAGTCTTTTGCGGTTTCTCCAAAAAGCTTCAAGGGTTTTTCGCACCGATGTTCTTGACTCTTGCTCAGGATTCCTACTACCATATCAAAGTTCGCATCTTCATGTTTTTCTACTCTGTGCGACACCAGAGGCTTACTTGTTTCGTTGTTGGCTTTTCCATCTAAGTGTTCTTTAACTCCTTGACGACTAATTTGAAATCTGGTCACGGCACACGACGTGGTCGCGCGACGAACTATAATCACGGTACGGCAGTCCTCTAAATAAATTTCTACTTTTATCGCTACTAAAAGGATTTAGTTTTCAACAAGTTATGAAAAATGATAGAAGAAGTTTAATAAGGCTACTTGTGGTAGGAACATTACCGATTATCCTTCTTAGAACCACGCCTTCCGAGGGAAAAACCAGATACTCACGAAAATGGGGTGTTTCATACTGTTATTGAACATTTTTATGCTGTCTTATCCATGTTCATTCATTCATAAGTCATGCTTCTCTCTTATTTTTCGTGCTGACAACGTCTCGTTCTTATTCGTTGCCGATACAAATAGTAATCAAATGACCAAGCACTTTGTCAATTTATTTTTCTTAAGTGAAAAGTTACCACAAAAATCTTCCAGTTCTGAAATTATCTCACTTTATGAAATAGCCCAAAGCCATGTTAGTGACAGAAAATAAGAAATCGATCAACCGTTTTTCAAAAATGATGCTGCACACCGCATGCGATGCTACTTTATCAACTTTTTCTAAAAACTTGTCGAGTATTAGTAAACTCCTGGAGTAGACACCTAAAAAAGACTTTGCTCTATCGCTCCATCGGTAACAACTTTTTATTATCCGCGGTTATTGTGTGCTGTAAGCACATTTTGTCGTGGTGATTTTGACACTGGATATTCGTACCGTTTACGCCCTCTACGTATTCCTTCTAGCTGAATGCTTCAAAAAGACTTCATGCCCCGGATCAAAGTCTCAGCTCTACTAATAACTCCAGTGTGACCGAATCCAGGTGGTTAGACGTCCAACAGTAAAACAGAGACCTCTATGCTTCCCAAATGTTTTCGTTGGACATCGCTTTCACCAGTGGTAGTATTCCTTTCACCGTAAATTTTGTCTTGGTTCTTCCATCTACGACTCCAGACGACTGCTCGAAGCTCTCACCTCATCAATAGCAAATTATAGATTTATTCACACACAAGACTTGTTAATTTCTACGAATGTAGTTCACGGATGCATGGATTAGCAGGGTACTTTTGCGTCACGGGAACAGCTGTAGGCCTGAAGCCATTTGTGTTTAAATGAACAGCAGACAGATATCCGTAACGACAGGAGAGATGATGAGATGGAAAAAGACGGTCTTATTCCTGTAATACATCAAGCAGAAATGAGGAACAAGAGATAGAAGTTAATTTACTTCTATAGTTTTCCTATCGAACGCGGATTCCCAGAACGTAATGGCTTATTTCCTGCCAAAAATCCCTACGGAAATTCCTCTGGTGATATGTCGCTTCCTTGTGACACGTTTCCACACCATCTAAACTGCGAAGTATAACTGTTAACAGAAGCCTCGCCAAAGTTCAAGCATTGAGATAACTATCCCGAAGGCAAGTCGTGTTTTTCTCCGCGCTGGTATTACTCACTGAAAAGTTTTTTTATGAAGCAAGCCTAGTACTAGAACGTCTATTTTTTAGCTATCAAATGATTATTAATAGTCTACTAAAAAGCAGGAATTATAGTGTAAATGCACTTTCCTATGGAAAAGTTTCTAAATTTGATCACTACAAACGCTGTCGATGCTTACTCCAGCGGCAAGCCAAAACTCCCTCTATATATTTTCCTACTTTGAGTTCCACATCTTGAAACATGTGTTTTTGAGTCAAATTCTTACGGAATAGGCGATAGTAATGCACAACGAGAACTAAAAGTATGGTCCAAGGATATACTATTCGAGTTAAAAGGTAGAGATTATTGAGGTATGTGTGTTTTTCCCGTGCAAAAAAGACGCTTTTTCAATAAATTATTTACCCTTTCATCAATAAGTATGATCAAAAATCAAAAATCACTTGTATAAGTACCAAAAACGCCAGTGTATAGTGCAGGCATAGACCATTTAGTCGTAAATCAAAACGCAGTTGTCTTCCCACTTATTACAGCGCAATAAGAAGGTTTTCCTATAAATCAATCCCAATATAAAATCTCCATTTTTTAAGCTATTGACTGATTACTAATGTTCTAGTGGAGATACCCTCTATACAAAAATTGCAAGGAAACACGAGCACATTTCACAGAATGTGACTGCACTTCGCACAATTCATACTATGAAGTAGAGTTTTCTTGAAGAACTAAGTGCTTTATGTACTAAAAACAAGTTTATAGCAATCTCTTCAGTAACATCCAATACTTTAAGGCAATAAAATTTCTATGAAATTAGAATTTCACTATAAAAAAACCAAAGAATCCCCTGCGAAGTTGGAAAAAAAAAGCTGATTGCAAAACGTTATTTTGAGTTTATGAAAGTGTTTTCACAAAGCAGACACAGTGAGAAAATCTACATTTCTTAAGATATCGAATGACTACAAAAGCATAAATGAAAATGGAACAAATGAATATAATGTAACAGCTGGAAATATGTTTCTATTTAAGATAATGTGGTTTTCTCGTTAAAACATAATTTATTTTTTGATGCATGGGGGTTATTCTCAATATAAAACTTTTCATAGACATCCCTTCTATATTATATCATTAAAATCAAACTTTCTCAGCATCGCATTTCACGATTTATTCCAAAAAAAAGCGCTGTAAAGTTGAAACAGCTTACTACGAAAGCAAAACTTAAATATCTTTCTAATTATCACTTCGTACTGTGAAAGAGCAAGCATACTGCTAAAATCTCCAGTTCTGAAACTACCGAATGACTGCTAATAATCTGGCGAGAAGCTCTTTTTGGAAAAGAAAAAAAAAGCACGAGTGCTTTTCATCTAATACGACCGCATTTACGCAGTTGTTGATTAAAGTGAAGGCGGTACTGTTCTAATATGACTGCGCCATTTGAGGCCTTTGGTGAAAACGTATTTTTTTTGCTTTTGTAGCATGTTGCTGTAAATTATCGGTAGCTCAAAATAAATGAATTTCAATGGCTTGTTTGATTTCTCAAATAGCTTATTCTTGGCGCCGCACCAATCAAGAAAAAATCTGATGGCTAGATACAGAAAATTTCTTAATTGTGATGGTATGTTTGGATTTCAGAAAGGCTTCTTCGAGCTCTGTAACGACCGAAAGATTATTGGGTTCCACTGTCAGACCTTTCAAACTCACTCTTCTCGTGCGAATGCAAAGCTCTACGAAGTTCCTCCTAAAGAGCGAACACATTTTCCCAGCCAGAAAGGATTTCCCTATGTAACGCTTGAAATTTTGTTGAGAAAAACCTTTTATCAGGCGTAAAATCTTTAAATCTAAAACAAGATTTCATTTTAATCGGTACGGTGTTAACAACAGGCAATATGAGAAATAAAGTATACCTTCAAGATCACTCGATTTATACTATCAGAAAATCATGCATTCTTCAAATTACAGCAAAGGATACGCTTTTACCAAACGTCTCAACTGGCGCCGCCATAATGGAACAGTATTGCCAAGGTTTTCAAGCCAGCTGAATGTTCGTTCTATCAGAAAAAAAAACGTCTACAAAGGTTTATGCGACGACCTTCTGATTTTTCGTAGCGACTAAATTTACTTAGCATTGGAACTTCAATATATAATACCAAGAAATCCGCTATGGAAGTACGACAATGCACTTTGGAAGCAAAAACTTTTTTCTTAAGTAGAATATGATGCGAAAGTTTTGCAACAAACTAAGCTTAGTTTGAGAATTGGCATCTTTCATGTTATCAAATGAGTACGAAAACCATGCGACAACTGAAAGTAAGTTCGGTTTCCAAAAGATGGGGTTCCCTTCTCGAATCACAAAATGCTTTACGACAATTTTTCACCAAAAAACCCACTTTAAGAGTCTCTTTTGTGATCTTTCATCACTCAATGCTGGGCTTTCTAGATCACTGAATCTTAAACACCTTTTTATAGCTGCGTTTATTTTATTCGTTGGAAAAAGTGGTTTCCAAAAGATCTTCCCGTTCAGGTTTGAAACAGTGTTGTTTCCGTTAGTATTGTTATGAGCTTACTTCTCTGTATTGACCTAACATCCGTGACTGCTCTTTCGTAAGTCCGAAGTAAAAAAGAATGTTTTTAGCCTAAACGAGGTTGGTACGCCAGGGCCATACACCAGTGTTTCGGAGATTCGTTTTCCTCGTCAGTGACCCCCGCTCAACATTAAGCCCTGCATTGTTGCAAGGAGGGAGGCGTATGTGGTATGTGGTGATGGCATAGTGTACACTGACACTGGTCCATCACCATCAGTCGATGGCTTCGGCTGGTAGCCCAAAACTAATCCATTGAATCGACTGTTTCTAAATCTCGTAATAAACATTCAATATCAAATCCAAAAAAGAATGTTTTTAGCCTAAAACGAGGTTGGCACGCCAGGGCCATACACCGGTGTTTCGGAGGCCCCGGAGGGTTTAATGTGGGGCGGGGTCACTGACGAGGAGGACGAACCTCCGAAGGACCGGTGTATGGCCCTGGCGTACCAACCTCGTTTAGGCTAAAAACATTCTTCTTACTTTGGAATTATTTTGAACATTTTTACGAGGTTTCAAAAGCAGTCGAGTCAATGGATTGGTTTTGGTCTTTCGTAACTGTTTAAAATAGCTCACTTTTGCGCCAAACGTGCTGACTCTTCTCTCTCCTCACTTCTCGTGTAAATACTTGTAGCCATTCCGTACATGTTTCAAACGAGTGACCTTTTCGTGTGTGAGGGGTTGGAAAAAGTTAATGCACTAATATGTTTTCTATTACCTGGTGTGTGATACCATTTTGTTATGTGGCCACTTTCAGATTGATGAATTTGAACGTTCAGTAATTTATGCCAATTCTTCCTAGGCTTCTTCTGTGTAAACTCAGCATGTCTGACTGTCTCTTAAGAAAATCAAAACATATGTCAACCTCCTCCTGTGTCGGGCAGATGATGAGGCAATCATGTACGTATCGACAGTAGAGTAATGGGCCACGACTAATAACTGTAAATTCCACTCTGGACATAACAACAATGGCAAGGCCTGTTGCCAATCGTTGCTCCATTGCCAACCCTCTAATTTGTACATAGTATGATTTTAATAGATCCTTTCATTATTTTCGATAATGAGAAGATCTATTGAAATTTGAGCGTGGTCTTAATAAAGCATTCGGAGGAAAGGCATAATATGATAAGAATACCAGCCAGCTAGCAATCGAGTGCGAAAACACTCAATGTTAGGTGAAAATTTCGCTTGACACAGAGTGTAAAACGGACGTCTTCGATAACTCTATGTAAGGGAGCAGAGCTCCCGGGAGAACTGACTACGAAAAGATCGACAGGCGACGGGTTTTGCCCGGCTGATGAGTCTGTAAGGACGAAACAGGTGTCTCGGGCTGTACAAGAGCCCTTACCAAACCACATGACAAGTTGGCTTAAATAATAATAAAAGGATCCCTCAAAAAAGTCATGAGCTGCTGAATTGACATGCCATGCATGAATACTTTCACCTAATTTTCTACCAGCGATTCGTGAATTGCCTGAAGTGCGAGTCATTCGATTCGTTCGTGTAAAGAGCAGCAAAATCGAACGATTTCATTATATACGTTTGGTTTTGCTGTGCACGATTTAGGTGTTCTAGAGAAATTTTGGTGTTAGGTAGATGGGTTGGTATGAATTTTGATAGCTGTGACAAAGTGAGGCTTATAAACCACGCTATCCTACCCTTCGATCCGCCTACGCAGCTAATGATCGGTCTAACTTCGAATGTTGAGGGATCGGTAGATCCTAGATCGCTATTGGAGGTGAGCTTATGTGTTCTGATGAGTGTGTAAAACCGGAGAAGTTGGTAATTCATTTTTATGTTGACGGAATATCAATCATTGTGCACCAGCTGCCCTTGCCGTGCTGACCTACTCTCTATTCAGTTTTCGGTGATGTGTTTTTATACTGTTTTATAAGAATTGTATTGACTTATTAGAGGCGTATGTGGCGCGGCGCTTAGAGGTGCAATGCGTCGCACACGAGGTCAGTGGTGCGATTCCACGCATGTAGTTCACCAAGCCATCCATCGTTCCGGAATCGGTAAATTGGTGCCAGGCAGGCGGGCCTCAGACTTTTTTGATAGGATACGCAGCAGTGACTCGATACAGCTGGAGGCCATCGCTAGTCATTGTAGAGGCCAGATATGCAGTCAATCGCCTCAGGCGAAGTTGAGAACTAAGGCGAATGCATGGCGCATCCCACAGGGATTGATCAACTCCGAGAGCTTCATCCTTAATTCTTTATTCAATTGCATATGTGTTCTATATTCCCCATCGGTGGATGGCCGATAAAGGGTAAAATCCTGAAGATGTTTTATCAAGATGTGGTGATTTATAACGAATGAAATAGACGCAGCTATAAAAGGTGTCTAAGAAACAGTGGTCTGGAAAGATCCGTTAGAGTCGTAGAAAATCCTCCTGATAACTTCCGTGGCTACTGGGTAGGATCGCCTGTACGACAGTCTTTCAAAGATTGACAATTGTAAAGTGAACCCTAATGGCAGAGAAGTAGATTACATGAGTTCGGGTACAATACACCTGATCGCTTGCGTAACATGCAGTAAAGAATACATTGTCGAGACAGGAAGACCATTTTGAATCTGCATCAAAGAACACGCAGATAGGAAAGCCAACAGCGAAGCAAGTAGGCCTTTGGGTGCACACAGGTTAGAAGAACATGACGATATGCACTTTGATAAGGTAGTAATATTGCTGGAACAGGAGTCAAGATTATCGGCGCGAAAAACACTTGAAGCTTTTTGTGTAAACCGCAAAAGATCAGAAATGAATAGGAGGGAAAAATGCCTGAACACAACAAGTGATATGGCACCTAGTCTCAGATTTGTCTTTGAGTCTGAGGCTGGTTTGTTACTCAAATCTGTCACACAAGACCGGTGGCCGCTCTCATATAACTCTGAGCAAGGTGGAGTTTTTCATAATGACTAAACTGTTGATTTCTTTTCTATTGGAATTTTGATGTATGCAAAATATTAACCAAGTAATCACAAATGCTTTGACTTACGTGCCTAAGCTCTGACGAAGGCGTTGCCGCCGATACGTTGGCCATCATATTTTGAGGGAAAAGAGGTACCATTCTCAGTAAGTTTTAAATAAAGAAAAGGACACGTTGGTTGTATCGACACAGCGTTTCACTGAACAAAATTCTCTGTTCTCAGCCCTTATATAAGCCTAGCCCGAATCACCAGAATGCACTTCTGCAACCTTTCACTGCGGCCTACGATGTTCATCGAAGCGTCTGAGTTCGGCAGTGTTCCACTGTAAACCATGACATTTTCGGACCCAAATGCGAACAAAAACTGTGGATAGTAGAACAGCGCAAATGCTTCCAAATGAACATTGAAACAATCGAATGTTTATCATAAATGATACTTCACACTGCACGCTATGCCTCTTCCTCGAAAGTTTGTAACATATCTCTATTACTAGTAGATTTTAAAGATTGTAACTCCTATAAAGTTTCAAAAAACTTTGTTCTCCTGCATACGTTTACTAGATTCTACACCACATGTGCTTTACTATGGGCAATATTCATTGCTACACCGTTTGTCGCTAGTTAAACACACTAGTTCTACGCGATCTCCCTCCATAATCTATATGCCCTCACGTATTCAAAGATCTTGTCCTGTTCCATCTTTTCATATAATTTTAATGAAAGCATGTGCAGATGTTTTCGGAAATCCATCAAAATATATGAAACACAACCTCCTCCTTTCTTTTGATATCAGTCCCCACTGCCTATCAAAGTAATTTTTTTATCTATGGTTTATTTCAGAGCAACGTATGCTTTGAATTACTTATGGTTGTTGTGCGCGAAACGAAACCACATACTATTCGAAAACCGAAGCCTAGTGCGTCGACAGCATGTCAGTGCTGAAGCTAAAATGGAAAAATCCCAAGCTTTGCTAAAGCGTTTGATTATGTTAAACAAGGAGGACGGCCTTGTTGACAATGAATTCCAAAAAAGAGCTGTTAGTCTTCGAGATGCAGTTTTGAAGACAGTGATGCAGATGATGAACTACACGGTACTCCTAATGATACCGATGCCCTGGGTGGCTGGCAAAGTCTTGTGATTTCGCCTGCAACCCCACTCGTCGAGGAACGTCGGGCTGTTGTTCGGTAGAGTGCATTGTTAGGGTGTGAAAGGCCAGATGACTACTACGAACATTTCATGGAATCTATTAAGGAATTGATTATTGATTATGATTAAGGATCACACAATTATTTATGATTAGCAAAAGACTGCTATTTAAGAAAAGGCAACGATTGATCGATTTTGAGGTGGAAAAACTCGTTGGCTTCTGCTATAATCCCATGACAAGTACATGAAGATTGCGTGCGTCGACCTCAGCGTGTTCAGATGAAAGCTTCGCTATTTCTAGGAAAACTAGATTTTTATAATCACAAAAGAGAATATAGCTGTCGCTGAATGGTGAAATACGGTAGGTTATAAGTAACTCAAGCACCCTTATAGTTTCTCCAGCAACCCAGTTTTTCCAAGAAAAGACTAAATGAGTGCAAATAGATCATATTTTTATTGTTGCTAAATTTCTTGTCCTCTCTTGCTTATATTTGTTCATATTTCAATCATTTTTAATCTATTCATCGAGCGAAAAGCAATTCATTCTAATAGATAGCAGTAATTGAAGCCTCGCTATAAACATTTTATATAGTCTGTAAGAATGAATAAAGCCTTACCGAAGTTAAGCAAGGCCATCCAACGACTGAAAATAGTGATAACACAATGTCATTGTACGCTGTGTTACCAACACATGCGTCTCCCCTTCCTGCAACAAAGTAGGGCTCAGTGTGGGCCGTGGGCCACTGATGAAGAGAGCAGAGCTTTGAAGTAACAGCTTCGGTATGGCTTTGAGCATTCCCACGGGCTGTAATGTAGAAACTTAATCATCAAATAATTTTATACTTCTAAAGTCAAATTTGCACCGTATAAATCTGTCCAATAATCGATTTATCAAACTGCACTTCTAAAAAAAATATTAGGTTACGAATTTTTAGTTTTGGTTTCCTCTTATCTCATCCAACACTCGAAGTCACTTTAGTGATTGATAATAAGAGAACAATGAGAAGTTAGTAGAAATTGATACTGCACAATGCATGCAATCTCAATTCGTTCAAAGCTGTAGATATTTTTATTGCTTACTAGTGCACCTCATAAGTTGGCATTCGCTGCTTTTCCATTATATACGGGCAAATAAATGAAAGATCTCATTCGTACTTCCAGAAATTTACAGAGAAGTGTTAGGCATCATTCGAAAGCTTGAATTGCTGACTAGAGCTGTAGGTGGGCGATTTTTTAAAAACGCCAATTTATTACGAGGTAAAATCTAAAATAAAACTATGTTTCACTCCATCATGCAACTTTTTTCTCATCTGGCTGACATTTTGCTAGACAAAACTCCTTTCCTAGACTGCTAGTACACTCTTGATAACAAAAGTTTTGAAGAACTCAAAAATGTGCTTCTTACCGTGGAAAAGTTCTCTTGATAGCGTTGTCGAAGAGAGAAAACATTTGTGTTTTTACCACCCCGGACAAAGTTCTTTCTTCAGACTATTAATAAACATTTGATGGCGCAATATCTGAAGGTTGCAGCGCATTGCTAACTTTCTGGAGAGACCGTTTCGTTGCCGTGTGGAGGGGATATTTCGAATTTGCTCAAATACGTTATCATTTGTTCTTTGGCAAGTTTACGGGCCTCGGTGTGGGTGGCAAAACGGCTGACGCCATGATCGATCGAGTTTCTCACTTGAAAGTGTGATGCTTTTTATTCTATTCGGAATCGCTTCTCGGCTTTGAAGGAAATTCCAGACTGAACGTACGACTTTGATACTTTAAGATCTTCTCTACAAGTTCGAGTGTTTTTCGTAATTCCAGAGAATTACTGGTGTAATCGCGCGCCCGATATAAGAAATCGATCGATCACTTAGATATATAACTCTACATACTTGATATCTAGAAGCTGATTGTAAAGTAGGCAATCATCTAAGGCGATTGAAGAATGGTGGTTAGTGAAAGACGGCTTCATTTTCACATGCTAAGTAAAATGAAAGCACATTTGCTGTTGGGAGCACTTCCAATTTCCAAGAAATTGATTTCTCAATCAAAAAACGTAGATTGTTAATACGTACAGGCGCTATGCTCACAAAACCTTTGAATCGCAATACATGATTTTAGCAGTATAAAATCGTGGTAAAACGATTATTTGACGAGTTATTCTTTCATGATAATAATGGAACCGAGTTAATGTTGAAGTAATAACTAGAAGAAGTATGACAATATAGCCAACATTTAAAATTGATATGATTGCTTGAGAATGTTTACTAGCGGTTTGAAATATGACCTTTTCCTAATTGTCGGGAGTTTTTCCGCAAATTTCTATAACGACCGCTAGCCTTTCTGAAGTCTCTCTCATCATCGTTTACCATTTACTGACAATAAAATCTCCGTTACTGGCTGCGAAAATCCAAATTTCAAGCAGAATTCTTCTTATTTAACCGCTTTTAGCAGTAGGATGATGTTAATAGACATAGTCAATGATGTTGAGTGATCTGCAAAGCTTTTGCGTCAATCGGAACTTGAACCCGCACTGAATTCTATTCAAGGGCGCGTGTTGCAAATGTTTTGGACATCACTTAACGCACTGGTTATGTTTATAACATCGCAACACCGCTAGAAGCGGATAAATAGAAGTTATTCCGTATACTCATTAGAAGCCACATCTCTGTCAGCGTAAATGGGTTTAATGTCGGCATCGATTAGACAGGCCACACTGTTGACAGTTAGTTGTTAAAGATAGATGCGTTGTAGCCTGGAAAGAGTGATGGAAATTGAGAGTCAGTCGGACAACGAGTTAGAGCATGCGCCCTCAGATAGGATAAAATGTGGGTTCGAGTCTTACCTATTGAAGAAATTTTGCACATCTCCCAACACTATTCGGTAAATTCAAATTTTGTTAGGAAACGACGCATTGTCCTTCTAGCGCGAAGAGAAAAACTGTGCTTCGTCATTGGATAGGTAGCTTGATCAAAGAGATCTTCATAGCCAATTTGTTCGTAATAATAAAGCAAATCCTAGATGATGCTTTGTAATTACAAACATCGTTACTGGACGTCATCGTTACGCAAAGATAAATTCCATCTTTGAGAATTTTTTACAGACATTATTAGTAAGTTCTAGCCCTATTAGCAATTTTATAATAATTTTCAGAAATCTGACAACATATTTTGATGAGGTGTTTTATGGCACTGATATAAAGCTAGACGTATGTTTTGATCTTTAAACCTTATTCGGCCTCTGTCGCACACCGCGTGTGCGGCTGAGAGGAGCGGCGGCGCGACGGGGCGGAGTCTGTACTATCAGCTTTGCGATGGAAATATGGTAGTTTGTTTGATAATCTGAGCTACTAAGGGAATATTATAGTGCTAAAATAATGAAATATAACAGGAGATACTTTGATAAAAGTTTTATATCTTGAAGAAGGACCATCCATCAAAAAGTTATCCAAATTTTCAACGGGAAAAAACAATTATTGTGAAAGAAATTTTTTTCCAGTTGCTATATAACTTCAATTCTGTCTTTTCTACTTATGCTTTTCTATTTCCCACTATGTTTGTTTTATCAAAAAACCTCTATATTCCGTTCTTCAACGAAATAGGACACGTTTTATAGTCAGGTGTACTTTTTTTATCAACTTCACAAGGTATTTCTTTGCATCACAAAGTAAAATTTTGATTCCAAGATGACTATCTATGCAGAATAATAATTGTGAAGCAAAATAAATAAATGTCATAAAAAAGACATTATTAGTTTACAGGAAAGAGAATGCTCATACATCAAAAAAATTCATGTTTCAACGAAAAAAACCGCTTCCTACAAAGAAAACCTTTTTTTCTGATTCTCTGTAACATTTTCCCTAATTTATTAATGTTTCTATTGGCCATTCGATAACCTAAATAATTCCGTTTCGATATTAAGCCTGATTTCCGAAAGAACAGCATTACTACTTTATACTGCAGGAGAAGACTGACGTTTCGCCCTCACGATGCGTTGTTTCAACCTATCATTAGAATTTGATTGTGTGCAAAGGTTTAAGTAGGAAAGATAGTTCATCGTCAAATAGATTTTTGTAGAGGTACTTTTAATAGAAACAGCGCCTAGTTATTCGAAATCTTTTCTAATCAAATTCAAACCTCAGAACGAGCAAAATGCTCTCACCATTTATTAGTACTCCTGAGCAATGGTGATATGGTAACTATCTGGTCAGTCTGGTCCACCAGCGACTTTCTCCTATTGCACATCTCGACGACTTCAAGCTTGTCCATGGCTTTCCATTCGCCCCTGCCCAGTTTTCCTTCCATGACCTCCTCAGGCAAACCTTTCCTGCTCTTTCTTTATGTTCCAATGAAGTTTGTATTGCTCTGCAGTAGACTCTCAGCTAGGGCGGCGCTGGAGTACCAGTTATCGGCAAAGAGGTGCCTTCTATCACTGAGAAGATCCTTCATTAGTTCCTTTACCACAAAATCTGCATGTGGCTCGTTTGGTGTCGGGTTTGTGCCAGCATCTATATACACCATCGCTTTATAGGTGTACCCGCCTTTATCACAAAATTCAAATAGCTTCATTCCATACCTGTTTCTTTTGCAAGATGCATGATGGTGGAATTCCATTCGTCCTCTGAATGGCACCATCGACTCATCGATACACACGTCACCCCATGATTTGAATGGGTCCTTGCAACTATTATTGACAAGTTCCAGCATTGGTCTTATTTTGAATAACTTGCCGTTCACATCGTGACCCATATTGATGCTTACATGCAAGTGGGTCGTGATCTCGAAGAAGCGATCTCTCGACATAAGATGCGACGCTATGGGGACTCCCAAAAGATGCGGGCGATCGCTCCAGTAATCGTAGAGCCTTGGCGATCGTTTAATGGTCATTTTGAGGCACAGGCCCAAAAAGATTATCACTTCTTCAATCGTTATGTCTTTTCATCATCCTTTTTTTTTGTTGACCATGTATTGGTTTGCCTCAAATCTCAGCAAGAGCCACGCATGTCAGTGGTCTGTCAAACAGCGCTGATTTAAGGAGCCCCATACACGTGTCTCGATCTTGCGATCTCGTCAGTCGAGCAGTTGCCTTTTCGCGTCTTTTCCTAATCTCTGTGGGTGCTCCAGTTCCCACACTAAGTAGCGACGACGAACGCTTTACACTCTATGCCCAGTGAAAAACTCACCAAACACAGAGTGTTGTACACTCGATTGCTCGTGGATAGTATATTCAATATATCATAACTTTCGTTTCGAGTGTTTTCTTAAGACCACAGCTCAAATCTCAATATGCCTTGCAATTAAATCTTTGATAGACTACTGACATGCGTGGCTCAAAAATGATTGCAAGGCATATTGAAATTTGAGCTCTGGTCTTAAGAAAACGCTCGTAACGAAAGTTATAATTCCCGAACTTCTTTCATGAAGAGTTCATATAATTCCAATGGAGTCTCAGGCCCGAAGGTGGTAAGGATGTTGTAAAACACTAGCGATCTATGCAATAGAATGAGGTTTATTGTTTTATCCTCACATGCGCTCTGTTTGACCTGCCCAGCCGATGTGCTTGATATGCCAAGTTGATGTTCCAAATGTAACTGCCGTTGATAATCTTTGCTCAATATTTTTTCGGCAAAGTTCCGTACAACACTTCTGATAATCGGCATTACAGTAACTGCTATGAATTCTCTACATATAGGATGTCTTGCATAGAATGTATAACAACTTCCACAGCAGTATACCACATATATTGTAACAGACATGCTTATATACAAAAGAAATATGTATATTTCTCATGCACTCAGTCCTACATCGAAAGGACAGGGCGGCCCATGTCTCTCATGTGTTGATAAACTTCGTAAAACACCTGCGCGATCTTGTTGGTGTGAATCGCGAAAATGGAAATTGGAGGAGGCACAAAAAGTTGTTTTAAGAAAAATAAACCGAAAAGAAATACGTAGGACACAGAAATTAGTGCCCTTAGTGTCATAAGTCGTCACTTGTTCTTGGGCGCATAAGAAATTTTATCTTCATTCACTCATTTTCTTTTCAATCATTTAAAATTCATTTGAGGTTTTTATGAAGATGAGTTGTTGTTGATGTCATAAATAAAAGATGAATATGACCAAAATATGAATGAATATTTATAGGATAACATAACGATGTTTAGTAACAGTTCGGATGATCATCTCATACTACATATCTGCATTTTCCCTCAAGATTGGAAGCTTTCGGAGGAAATATTGCACTAGTTTCTAGCACAAAAAGTTACATGGATGCCTGTTCTTTAATATCTAATCATTTATTGCAGACGAAATTTTACTTAGTAACGAAAAATATCCATATTTCCCTAGAAAACTACCACAACGTCAATGCTGCCGACGCATATGTGCCGGCGCGGCGACGCGGAGCGGCGAGCAGGATTTCAACGCCGTTGTCAACGTGTTAAAGGGATAAATCCCTAGATATTAAGAAAGCGATGACAAGCATATTACACTGCGCGTCAGTGTAGGATCAAAGGCCGAAACGCGGGTCTAACATGTATAAGTGCTATAACACACCTCGAGAGAAACTCGGATTATGTTGTAAATCTTTTGAGCTGGTATTTAAAAAGGGCACAGTTGAGAGAGCAGGATGTCTCTGATGCGTTGTTGGTCTTCCAAAAGAATGCGTCTAGTCACACTAAAGTTATTAAAAAAGCAGGAGACAGGAGAGGATTTAGAAATCGTTTTCAGCGAGTTCAACTGGCAAGAAGTACTTTAAGTAAATAAAATTGGTGCCCTTGATTAGCGTCAAACGTGATTACAACCAACAATGTGCGAAGCAAAGTATATGGATCGATCATAAAAAGTTAACATGCGTATGACGACTGAACAAAGTCTGTTCTAGATTCTTAGAGAGGTTCCAATTGCCGAAATATAGAGACGATCAAAAAATTGCGGGGAGTTGCCGATCAAGTAGCTTCAAGTGCGGTGTATAGCATCATTTTTGCCAAACTAGTCATTGCCTATGAATTACAAAAACATTATGATAATTTTTTCATACTGTATGCAATGAGAAAATATCGAAAGTACAAATTCACATCGTCAGAAGTACAAAACGGTAATGTAATTTGAATTGACGATTTATTCATTTAGGCTGTGTAACAAAATAAAGTCTTGCCGACATGATAAATAAGTATGAAACAGTGCTGATATAGTCATAAATATGAATAAGATAGCAGAGAATTGTTCAATTATAGCTCAAAGTATGACCTTCTAATAAGCCTATGCGAGGCTGGAAGCACAAGCTTTGTTTTCGGCCACCCAAGAACCTAATGGAGTCTCCTCTACCATAGTGCATTACTTATTGACCAAAGGCCTTTCTCTAATGACGGTAAGAATCCATATTAGATTAGAAGGCATATCTGATATACCTCTTGTCAGGCCACGCACTGCGTAGTTTGTATCAACCCAAGCCTCAATGAAATCTAGGAAATATACTGGATGCATTGATTGAGGCTACAAGGAGTCATCAGCATTGAATATCACAAAGAAGACACTATAAAGATGTGCGCAAATACGAACACTCGTACGTAGAAAATTCTTGCACTTCTAGCTGATTTATACCATTTTTCTCATTTTACCTATGTTTTCATAGTCATTCTATATCTTGAATAATGTCAATTTTGAAATAGCATAACTTTCAAGAGACCTCGTACTATTAGAACAAAGATCTTACTTGTTTTGGAAGAACCATCGCGTTGTTTTTGACTTCACGACGACCTTCAAGCACTTGCTTTGGTGGGTTATACACTGACTTGAAATTCTTATTAACGAATTCTACCAGAGAGAGTTTCTTGCTCAGCTAGTCTCCTCCATTGCTCATAGCACTGTTCAGTAAATGAATGTGAGTTTTAATCTTAGGAGACGTAGCCATCGACGTGAAACTTAACGCAAGGAAAAATCACTCTTTAGCAAGCCGAGCGACAGTTTCAGTAGCAGAAATTCGTAGAATGGTCATTCTAACCTCAACTGTATGGCCTGTTTGAGGGTCAAGCCGTTCGCCGCCTACTGCAGTTTGTGCCATCACGCACTACAATGGAAATATGAGAAGTTATTCGATAAATTGAGGTTTTAAGAACACAGTGGTGATTAGATTATGAATTATTGCAGAAGAGACGTCTGTATAGGGTTTTTCCAGAATAAAGCACGCCAGTGTCTTAAAAAATACTTATGTTCAGCAGGAATACCATACTATTGTGAAGGGTAATGTTTAGCCGATTTGGGAAATGTTTCTTCTGAAATGAAGTTTTTCACAGCTATTCAATATTTTGAAAGACGCATATTTTTATACTAACCTTGGTCTGTGGAAATGTTGTCTTCTTGTAGGTCTACTACAGAACAGAACATTACGTGCTGTCTTCGATGCGCGTTCTTTCAACTTCACAGCTGTACACTCAAAATTATAGATTGAAACATTGATTGTAAGACAGATTCATCGCTACGATAGTCTCCTATATGCAAATTTTTTTTAAAAGATAGCGCAGTTGGTTTGAAAATCTCCACTCTTTGATAGCAGATATTTAGAATTTCACTGACATCTGTAGTTTGTATTAGGTTAGAAGATGAGTTCTGATAAAATGCTTGTAAAACATTTATTTGTGCACCTATTACACCCGAACAAGCTGGTAGCAAAAATTCTCTCCTTCAAGATCAAGCACTTCCTGCCACGTCTCCGGCAAAAAATCGAATCCGCGAACATAAAATTGCGATTACTTGCTGTTGAAGAAATGAATGTCCGATTATGCAATTCAATATCAGTGCCAAACCTTTTGTCTCGCAACCAGTGCTCCATTGAATGTAACCTTCTTCACTTTCGCCAAAATTTTTGATCCATCTGTACAGCGTACTTTTGCCAACTGTATCTTCTCCCCAAGCCAGACTGATACGTTCACTTGCCACCGTTGCATTTGAACCCAACAGCCATTCGTGAATTTCAACAACCTAATTTTCTCGCTTGTTAATTCCATCTTGAAATAAGTAGATAATGTACCAATTATCACAGGAAAATACGGATTTCTAAATGAGCCCAAAAACACGAAAAATGGCTGGCATTCAGAAAATGTTACAAGCATTTTCTCAGAACTTTTTCTCCAACCTATTAATTGTTGGTACCCTTTTGATCCAGCACAGCCTTCTACAAGACCATTAGTATCCATTAAGTTGCTCAAAAAATGATGATCCCAATACTAAGCTTGACTTGTAAAAAGTTTTCATACCATGAAAGTTTTTATGAGGAGAAAAAATTTCGTTTTGCTCCTAGAGTCTTTTGTTTCAACTTCACAGCAGATTATTGGTTTTATGTAGCGAAGGTTCAACTGTAGGCAAGCTTCGTCGCGATTTAGGGATAAAATATCAATGAAAAAACTTTCTACACATACTTTTAGCAGAAAGCATATCCTTATGCCCTAAGACTTACTATTTTTTTCAACGTGAAAGTAACATCCATGGGATGGCAACGCAGTCTACACTCTTTTTATATTTCCTTCTGCGTTTACCTTAAACTACTATTCGAAAGCACACTTTTTGAATCTGGAAACCTCTGGAAATGACTTATACGGGTTCTTATGTGCAGCGAAATATGTCTTATCAGAGATTGCATCCTTTTATTTGGGGAAAACTACTTACATAACACATAGTATCTCTGCTTCTCAGTAGGCTCATTAGTCATCGTATAGTCTGGAAAATGGAGAATTTAACACTGGGTGCGGCTATTTAAAAAGTCTATCATAGTGCTCAGTTCCAATAGTCTCTTTTTGGGATAGCTAGCCTGCTGTTTGAACATCACGGTAATATTTGTTAGCAGATATATACGTGGAGTTTCGCAAAAGTTTCGAAAAATTATTGAAAGTTTTGTTTGTATTTGCGGATTAATAACAAACACAACAGTTATTTTTCTTTAATGTGAAGACCATCATTGCCTACAACTTTCTGCAATTGTTCTGCAAGTTCTCAAAATTTCTCGATGCATCATTCTGACCTTTTAAATTGAAAAGCTCTTTATAAGCTTTTTCACACAAATCGTTCAAATCGAAAGCCATCCGAAAAGTGTTGCATTGATCAGAGAGGCCATAATCGGACAGTGCTCATGCAAATCCTGCTGAAACCTCTTGTAGGCGGCCCAATTGGTGCAGCTTGTAACGGTCCACAAAACTCTTTCGTCAAATTAGAATTTCGACGAAAGCTCAGCATCCAAAGAAGCTTGCAACTCACTGTCATCCAAAACAGATTGCCGACATGAACGAGATGATTTTTCGAGATCAAAATTGCAGATCATGGCATTTGTTGAATTTCTCAAACCATCTGCCTACATAATAATCATAATCAATTATTTTTCAACTGCTCTTTTCGCAGTGTTACGATGTTTCAAATATACCTAAGGGGACTGAATGATGCGCAAAAGCTCAACCTCAGGCTGGGGTTGAACCTGCATTTATACAGGAGGTGCGTGCTACCACTACATCACCAAAGCCATAGCTTGTTCACCATACATTCTTCAATAGCTCGCTATCACAGCTATCAGCCACCAATCGTCAACAGGTTCAAAAGGGTGAGAACATATTGCTTTCTAACCCAAGTAAAGATAACAGCCATTTTGCACACTTAACGCTCAAGATTCCTTATGTTTTAACTGCTCTTTTCTAATGTTTGATGTTTCAGATATATACCCAAGGGTGATTGTAGATTAACCGCCATTGATTGAATAATCCGTGAATACATTTCTTTCAGAAAGCGCCAAGTTGTACGTATACGTTTATTTTTTATTAAACAGTTCAATAGAGTTCGCAACGGTGGCCAACGTTACGGCAGTTTTGCTTTCTTCAAAGCATAAAAGAATCACATTACTTGCATCAACTTAGTGAAAGATTTTCATATTAAAGCAGAACGAAAGAAGGAACAATTGAACAATTTTAGAATCGTAACGTATTCAGTTTTATTTGACTCACCTTTCTGTTGTTTTGATTTCCACTGAATGTTTTTCAAATACTTCTTCCGTAAATATATGCTAAACAACAACAAATTCATTTACCGACCTCATTCGCCGGACAGGAACTTTTCATAGGATTAAAGCAATCATTCTAAAGTTTGAATCTCTGGCTACAGCTATGCTTTGCCGTTTTTTCGAGATACCCTTACCGCTGCAAAATCAGGTATAAAATTTTGTTTCACGCTCGCTTTTCACCTTGATTTTGATCACGCATGTACTCCGCTGGAAGCAATAAAAGCATGTCAGCGTGAGGAAAATTTACCCGTAGTATCAATATTATACACTTTTATTTGAAGTTTTTGTCGAGGGGGTGAAAAATCCTCAACTGATGAACAATGTTCTCATATTTTAGACAAGATCAATTGTCCCGCTCTGGCCCCTGCTCCGCGAATTAGCCGGCAAATAATGTGGTCAAAAATGTGAAATTCGATCAATCTTTCATGCTGAATGGTGTTTTCGGAAAATAAGCATGACGTTGGAATCATGGCAGCTTACGAAATTGAATAGTTACTGATAGTATAAAAAGAGGTCTGTCCGTCAAGGTTTAAAGCACAAATTTTTCTTTCCTTAATAACGCTGTCAAAAGAGCCATTCTAGAAGGCAAATACATTTCAAAGCTCGTTGAAGCTGGTGCTATCGTATGAAAGCGAGCACTTTAGGGAAGAAGTTTTGTCCAGCGAAAAATATAAGCAAGATAAGAAAAAGCAAGTGGTCCTGTAAAACATCATTTTATTTTGGATTTTACAACGCCATAAAAGATGCTTTGGAAAATTGACCACATAGAGCTCTAGGCAGAGATCCAAGCTTTCGACTGTTTACTAACACTCCTATGGAAAATTCCTGTTTAGCGAATCAGACCGGTTTATAATTTTGTCATAGTCTAATATATAAGTCTTTTCAAATGTTCCAACTATACCTAAAAGAGTCGAGTGCTGAGCGAAAATTCGACCACAGACGGGTTCAACCCGCGTTTCACCCATACCGACGGCGCGTGGTACCACTACACTATTCTAAAACATCATCACATTGAGAAGAGAGCAGTTAGACCAGAAGTATTCTTGGTTAATATGTATGTACACTGGTTGGCAGTGTAACTGGGCTTAGAAAACGACATGTGCTCACCGGACCAAATTTGCTAGCAGCTGGTAAGTGACAGCAATGACAGTGAGATATTGAAGAATTGGTGGTGGACCGCCGCCTCAGTGGTTTAGTGGTAGCACGCGCTCCCGTAGGGGTGAAACGGAAGCTCAACTCTCGTCTATGGTCAGGTTTTTGGTCAACACTCAATGCTCTTAGGCGCATCTGTTCGCAGTTTAGCCTCCGTAGCAGCACCTTCGCCCTCCCTATCCCATTCTCAACTTCAAAAATTGTTAAGTCTTTTCCATAATAATGGTGGAAAGACACGCAAATCGTACTGCTCAGTAGGCGTTTTGCAGCTTGAAGTAGTTAAGAAGAGAAATACAAACAGAATTGTAAACTAGAAACGACACAAAGACGTCAGAAATATGAAACATCCGAAAACTTCCTAGGAATTTTTCCTCAATCTAATAAAAATGGAAAGATACCGAGGGCAATTCAGAGTCACGAAGAAAGCATATCAAGACAGCGTGAAATTTTAGAAAAGTATTTTTAGTAAGCATAACCCCTGTACGTCCTTCAAATCCATATATTTTGATTAGAAAATCAATCCTTGAGAAATGAAAATATTTCCAACTGTAAATGCGCTTGAATTTTGAGTGCCATGTGAACAGGGACCGCCTTTTTCCCATTCATCGCTCTTCTGATTTCCGTAGATGCTTGCCTGTTCTACAGTCACCTACCATAGATCAGGTATGTAAGGTTTCAAGTCTAAGAGGTCAATCGGTTTTCCTAACTCAGCATCACCTTTTCTGGAACACTCCTTTTTATGACCAAAGAGTAGTGTAGGATTCTGGAAATTCTACATAGGTCTTAACTCACGAAGTGCACCAATAACCGATGAAAATTCAGAGTTATAGATGAACTGAGATTGCGTACATACTGTGTAGTATCAATTTTTATTAACAATTCATTGTTCTCGGATTTTCAATCTTTATATCGATCACTGAGTATTTGATGAGATAAGAGAATGTCAAGACTGAAGATTCATGACACAATATTTTGTTATAGAACTATAGCTTGATAAACCAATTCCTCGACAGATTTATGTCGTGTAAATTTGATTTCAGAATTATGAAATGGTTGTGCATTTGATTATTCAATTATATGTTCATTTATTAGTATCTACAAGAATTAATTGTTATTCACTGAAAAAATATAAAAAGTCAGATAAAAATTGAAAACATGATCTTTTGGCGAGCATTTGGTTTTCTTTCGAAAAAGTGATATGCTAGAGAAAACATCAGGGTGCTATATTTACTCATAGCGTTATTGATGTTTCGCTAGTTGTCCAGTATAAGACGACAAATGATTATTCGACCAATGAACTTTTGGCAGCAGTGTTAGTGATCAATCGAGAGAGGCTAACGCTTTAAGTGGCGGATTCTTCAAAACTCCCTTCTGTAACACTGTAAAATCCAACATAGAAATCTGTTTCAAGCGGCCCCTTTTTTCCCGCTGATATCTCGCTGGGCAATTTCTAAATAAAACTCCTCCATTAGATATTCTAACTCATTCTATAGTACATCTGATCAAGAAATTAAAGATACGTTTTCTTTTTGGAAAAGCTTTTTGGTAGCGGCGCAGGAATAAGAAGATATTTGTATTTTACACCCTACTGGGCAGAGTCTTTCTCTAGACTGTTAGTAATCATTTGATAGGGTAAGATTCAAGAACTGGTTTGCATTCGCGACCATGTGCTCTTTAACAAATTCATGGGCCGCAGGGTGGGGAAGGAAGAGGGGTTGGTGCGATGCTCGTTCGACTTCTATACACGAAGGTCCAATGTTCATCAATCAATTGCTATGCTCATGGAAATCTACAAAATGCTTCTCTGCTAAAACAAACTCCTGTTTAAACCTATGTTGCTGATCTTTCGTAATTTCACCGAATCATAGATGAATTGCGTAACTGATGTGAAACATGACTCTGTTATGAGTTATACAGCTTTATGAAACGGTCTTTCGAAAAAAACGGCTACGTACCACTTTAGTCAGATATTTGAGCTTTCGAACTTTCGAACTGTCACCAACACTCATATGAAAAGTTCTTGTCTTGCGAATGGGTCGAATAATCATATGTCGCCTTATAATAAAAAGAAGAGAAGCTTCTCTTATCGTGTATCACCACTGTGTGACAGTTATAATCCCTTTCATGGTAATAAAAATCCAATTTTTCTTAGAAATGGCGGCACTGCCATTTGTTTACACCGCGCTTGATGTGCGCGATTTCAAAATCATAGTCAAAGGATTAAGGCATACGCCAACGTTTTTCTTCACCTCGTCAGTTAGCACCTATATCCAGTCAGCATTTTTCTGCTGACCATAAATGAATGTGTGATGGATAATCAGTATTAACTTTCATGAAATTTACGTAGTAGTTGTCTGGCCTATAACACCATAATAGCCTACTTCCTTGTGCACCATCCAACGTTAATCGAAGGGAGAGATTGTGGGCGAAACCAAATTACTTAGTCGGCACCAGCCGCACTGGTAGAATCAGTAGCATCCTGTGTTTCGTAGTCTGCACTATTGTTTTTAGAGCTACAACTTTCAAAAAATACGCTTTTTTCATCTTCATCGTCAATAAGGTCTTCCTCGTTGTGGCACATAAATTTACGCTCTAGCAGGGTCTGCAAATATTTAATTCCGGCCTCAGAATTGACGTATTAGAATTTGGTTCTTAGGCATGCAAAACAGTGTGCCTAACTACTGAAAAAGGATGTAGCAACGAGTATGAACCCACATAGTGTCTCCTGAAATATTATGAAAGTCGCAACTTCTAGGATATAACAAAACAGTAATAAATTAAAGAGTATCAAAACAAAACAAGAACAAAATATAATTTGATAGAATCGTTATGCGTCAAAAATTATCGAGGACGAGACATCGCATACAGTGTGAAGTATCACTTATGACAAACATTCGACTGTTTCAAAGTTTATTGGGAAGCGTTTGCACTGTTTCTACTACCAATGGTTTTTGTTTGTATTTCAGTCAGAAGATCTTATGGTTTATAGTGGAATACGTTGATGAACATCGTCGAAAGCAGTGAAAGGTTGGGAAGGAACAATCTGGTGATTTAGACTAGGTATATATATGGGCTGAGAACAAAGAATTTTGTTTATTGAAACACTGTGTCGATACAACCAGCCTGACTCGAACACAATACTGCTATAAGCTGTATGTCGAGATTGAATGTCGGAAGAAAGAAATGCTGCAGCCTGTATCTGTAAATATCCTGTACAGTTGCAAAAAGCCTTATTGCAAGTTTTTTGCCATTCTCTACCATCTACTTAAGACAGAAGTCTAAATTCATTGAAAACCATCACATTGCCATTGAAGAGCACGTCGCATGCGAGACGGAAAATCACTGTAGCACCTAAAGAGTTTGCAAGATAGTCTTTCCACTGTCACCTCACCGCTCTACTTTCAAATTCTACCAGAATCGTTGTACGTCAAAAATTATGCTCGGTAACGCGACTCCTTGTGTTGCCGTGTGTTTTGGAGTCCTGGCTTGTAAATAGCCACAGTGCCGTAGAAACCGTGAATAATCAAATACCGAATCAGAAACGTAGATTACGACTTAAGCGGCAGGGAATGAGACAGTGCCGGTTTACTTCCGGTGACATCAACTGTGTCATTATCCAGGAGCATTTCCGGCGGTGATGTTGATTCAGCGATAGCTCAAAAATGCTTCTTAACAAGAAGAAAAGGTATAGTACTTCTCAGTGTAAAGATTAAGAAGGTGAGTTTTTCACATTCTCCAACCCTTGAGAGATGTGTAGCGTATTCGCCTTCAGTTGGCACCGTTATAAGCGATTAAACACATGTCTAGTCTTTACTGTCACTTACAATTGGCGCTGGAGATGGAGAGCTTGGTGATTCTGAAGCGCGGGATCGAACCGATCATCACGAGTGTGTTGTAGGACTCCTCTCTCATTTGCGCATCACTCGCTCCATTTGTTAGGGTAGTGGCTCAAAATGTAGCAATCCAAAAAGGCATCTATTTCTTTATGAGCTTTTGGCTTTTATAATAAATACACGTTAATTTTACTTTCTCGGTAGGTCATCATAAATCTGAATCCGTATGAAACATTAATGATATTTGACTGTCGTTTCACCTACTGCAACAGTTCTGATTTGTAAGCAACCTCAATTACAAGTAGATGGCTTGTTGTTTTCTTAATTTGTTATTGACCAGTATATTTCCATTCTTCCAAACACCTGGACGACACATCATTATTAAGAGAGATTTTTAATCAATTTTTGTAGGTAATTGTAGACTACACTATTTTATTGATAACTTAGCACAACGTTCCTGTAATTCCTGCTTATGCACAATGGTTGGTGGTTTTGTCAGCAAAGCAACACTGATTTTGTTTGGGTATCTTGTAATTGCTTTGTTCTACAACTCCGATCTTGGTAATTGCGAAGCGAATCGGGCATGACAGTTCGCCTTGCGAATGATGAAGTGTTTTTTTGCAACGCTCTTTCATAAAGAATGGAACACTAAAGTCGCTTCACTATATCGTTCCCACCTTTTATCTCAAACATATTACTTCTTCATCGGCCACTACCGTCTTGTTCACTCACTTTTTCGTCTTCTTCTTTAACGCTGTAGAATACTGATTCAGCGAGTCTCCTTGAATTTTCAAGGATAGGCAAGTTGCGGCACCCCATAGAGCGTTATTTGTTGATTGCTGGAGAGCTTTGGCGGCTGGGTCCGGCCACGGTGCACCACGACAAATATCACAACTATTCGGCCACGGCGTCCCTCATTCTCGCTTATTGTATGACAAAATTACAGTCACTTACAAGCTCCATTGGAAGTCTTCGATTCAGTGTGATACAACACAAACACACCCTAACATGGCATGTATGCGTGCCCGCACTCATCTGCACCCTCTTCTTCCTCGATTATCGCTAACTCAACGACTCCGCCTACCGCCTGCGGACGCGTCTTAATGATCGGCATCGATTTTCTCTACTCATTCGCGCCGACGTCTCTCCGGACGCCACCGGAGCTTCTGCCTTCCGGCGATGTGCGCCGCCGTCGTCACGTCCGACTGCTAAGGTAAGTTATAAGTCAAGTTTTTATACTAGTTTAATTTATTTTTTGTTTCGAGTTTGTTTACTTTGCTTATCGTGGCTTTTTGGAATCATTTAATCTGGAATTCCATAGAATCTGATTGTTGTAGTGTCGACAAGTTATTACGATGATGATTTTGCTAGGCCCATTTGGTTCGGTTTTCGTGTTTTACCAAAGACATTATTCAGTTGCTTGTTTCTTTAGACTCAGATATATCTTGGAGTGCTGTGCTTGTGAACAGCTCAAAATGAAATCGTTTCCATTGTCTCCGCTATTAATCAGCCTCTGAAAACGCATGTTTCGCCTTTTTTCATGTTAAATCACGAAAGTTTCAACGGTGTATTTCGTTTATTAGTAGGTCTTATTTCCGTGTAACAATATAAGAAACACTTTATTTCTCACTCAAACATTTTTCTCGCGGGACGAAGTTTTTCCGTCACACTCTAACAGCCATTCGATATCAGTACTATCGATGATTCCAATGATGTAGTTGTTCTTGGAGAAGACTTCTTTGTGCGCTGTAACAATGAAAAGTAAATTAGGTTTAGCAAATTTCGCATCGGCAAATTACAATGGCTCGACGTTGGTGTCGCACTGGGCGAAACCTATATGCCTTAGGAAGCTACGGCGCAATGAAAGGTTCTTCTGAAAAATCGAACACTTGGTCACATTTGCTGAAATTTGTGCCAACGAATTGTTACCAGAAGTTTAGTAAAATCCTTTGTCCAACGAAAAAAGGGAGGAAATGCGCAAAGTGTGAAACACAAATATTTTTGCTGTCACAGCGCTTCAAGAGAGGAGATTTCACAAATGAAGCACGCCATTGGAACTTTTGAGATTTAATCTATCACACACCCGCCATAACTTCTGAAAATCAGCCGTCAAAGTGAAAACTGTGGTTGTAGAAAGAAACTTCTTAGTGCGATGGAAAAATCAAAAGATGATAAAGCTTTGCAAATTAATTCGACCTTTTGAAGAAAACAAGTTTTTTGATGTTCTCGAGATTTTGATATCCAGTTGATAGAATAAATCTTGAAATTTCCATTAGTGGGCTCTGTTGGTAGAATTTTCTAAGTGTGCTTCAAAAGTAAAAATAAAATATGTTTCGTGCTCGTTCCATTTTCTGCTGGGCAGAGATTTTTTTCCTAGAATTTCGATAATCACTCAACATCACAAATATCGACACTTTTAATAGTATATTTGATATTTAAAAAATACTTCTCATTGCGATGTTGCAGCCTAAAGAAAATCAGGTTTTCGCACAGCGCGGTACTACGCCGCCGTGCTTTTGTCTGTATGTGGGATAAGACTTTGCAACACTGGCACCAAGCCACTGTGCCTTCTCCAACGTCAATTTTGCAAAACCGCTTCTTTTTTCATTGTAACAACGCACGAAAAAGTCCTTTCCAGAAGCGAGAGCATTATTGAAAATATCAAGATTTGTGCTATCGAATCGTTATTGGAAGTTTGAGGGAAAGACTTGAACCAACGGAAAATGCTTGATTGTGAGATAAATTGAATGTTATTGTTACAGTGCGATAAAAAAGGTGGAAAATAGAGTAAATCATTGATTTGAGCCATTCAGTGATTATTAAAGCTTTGGAAAGGCAAAAAAGAATGCTTTAGTCTGGAAGTGAGAGAGAAGAGAGATAACGGAAACAAACCTCATGTAACTAAGGCTGCAAATTATTAATTACCCTTTGCCGAAAAATGATGTATTTGCGTGACTGCAGGGAATGTGGCAATGCTATTTCTTTCAGGGAGAAAAACATTGCCCACATACAGCCTGGGCTATGTTTAGTCAACAGAGAGCTATGAATTTTTTTTTAGTACAGTGTCTCATAATGAGCGTTTTTTTGGAAGATAGTTTTTTTGGGGTGCTTTCGGTTTCCTTTGATAAATGAGAATAAATATGCTTTTTGTATGCCATCATAAAGTCGTTCCTGAATCTTTAATCACAGCCATATTTCTCTTTCTATTGCTTATCCTAGTTTGCTACTAATCACTAGATTTCGATCCTCTTAAGTGACCCAGACAACATATCATTTATAGCGCACTATTCTGATCCATTCTCATAGAAATATATTTTTGTGCCGATGAACTGCTATGATATAACTTAACTGGGTATTCATTGGTCGGTTTTCAGTGATAGTACGAGCCGTAGCATATTTCCATCCCATCTCTCTCGCCGGTTTTACATTCATGGTAGTGTTCTATTTTAGGCATGCTAACGTATACAATACCCAATCCGTCAGTTTAGAGAACTTTTTAAAATTTGCGGATGCAGTTAGCTTTACGCTAGCCTCATACACGTCCGCCTATGGTTTACGTTGCTTACCAAGACAATATCATTCGGATTTCACTTAACTGTTTGCCACGTTCATCTGTTATCTGATGTCCTTATTATGTAATCACCTATCTATGTTTCGTTATCGATACAGACATTTCTGGATCTCGAATATGGGATAGCATTCAGAGAGCTAAGTGAGCGAGCGGACTAAATGTTCTAAACGTCGACTGATATTCACAAGACTGAACTTGAGCCCTACAGGTGGCGCGCAGGTAGTATTAGCTCACGTCTATGTTTTATATCAAGGTAATGGAGGGAACACTGAATCAATAAGATAAGCACGGTATTTAGTGATCCGCTATCTGGTAGGTGGCTTTTTCAAGCGGCTCAAATGCGTCCACTGCAGCTCTCCATCTTTTGTCTGGTACTTTCTTCACATGACAATTTTGAGTTCATTTTGTTTACCTTTCTACAGTAGGTTCCTTATGAACTAGGTTTCGACCATGATGATGAGGAGCCTAATCGATCCCGCTTCATTGAGTTTATTGATCATTGTCCCTGCCTCAGTGGTGCCTTCAGATTGGGTGATAATATCATTCGGAAAACGACTTTCTGATAGGATTTTCCATCTACACTTACGTTCTCTTGTCCTCTTCGACAGCAAGATGTTTTCACAAGTCATAAACAGATTTGAAATCTTAGTGGTTTGCCACTATCAGTGCGGCGAAATTCATGTCTGGTATCTTTATCAGTTACTACAATGTTCACCTGTATCACCTGCCGCCCCGCTGATCCTCGAGTGACTCGAGC
>JAHQIW010001913.1:0-68899 GCA_019055375.1 Parelaphostrongylus tenuis
TCTTCTTATGGCTGCTACAGCACAATAAAAATCATCATAACATCATCCTACTTTGGGTGCTTAATTTTACTCGGCGTCGGTTCCTTTAGAGGATTGTTTACCTCAAGGGATCGACGGAACCGAGGGAGGGTGCTACTGATGAGTCCCAATAGGACGAAATAGGCGCCTATATAGCACTAGACCTATGGCTCAAAATATGTCATATCCTTATCAGATTAAATCATTTTGAGCGGGTCTGTAAAAAAAAGCAGTCGATAGAAGAAGTATAGTTCATTTTAAAAGCCGTAAGCTCGACTGCCGGTCACCACAAAGTCAGGTAATAACATCATCCTACTTTGGGTGCTTAATTTTACTCGACGTCGGTTCCTTTAGAGGATTGTTTACCTCAAGGGATCGACGGAACCGAGGGAGGGTGCTACTGATGAGTCCCAATAGGACGAAATAGGCGCCTATATAGCACTAGACCTATGGCTCAAAATATGTCATATCCTTAGCACAATAAAAAGTTTTCTTGAAAACATTACCGGAATTTCTAAGATTCAATCTATAGATTATTTATCATAGATTTTGTTTCGAGTGTATTCTTAGGACTACGCTCAAATTTCAATACTTCTAATAATTATTTGCAGCCACGACCAATCGAGTTTACGACACTGATCTACTGATTTATTTCACATGGCGGCACGTGTAATGCACGTCGTCGCCTGCTGTGTAAAGGGTTGGATTCTCTCCGAGAGAACTGGTTAAACTTGAAGGGCCTGCTCGACTGACGAGGCTGCCAAAGTCGAAAAACGTATATAAAGTTCTATAAATGCCCACAGCAAACCACATGATATATTAGCTCAATTAATAATTATCAGATTGAAGCGATGTTGAAGCATTTCAAAAATTGCTATTGGGCATGCTTACCAGTTGCTAAAAAGAGTTAGTACATCAATTCGTATGCGAGCACGTCTATCGACTGAAAGCTTTTTGAAGCAGTCGTCGTGAAACTGATAGGCTGTGCAGAAAATTTGCGCCGTTTCAGCTTCTCAATATTCCTTCGCAATCAAATTGCATGATTTTAATATCTTCCAACTGCGTATTTTCTGGTAAACATCTTGCTGTACAATGTGACTGTCTTTGCTTTGAGATGGACGGTCTTGGGGACCAGCTCATTTGCAACCTATGCACGAACAGAAAAGAGGGCGAGGAGATAGTCCACGCAGTTATAGCTGAAGAGAACAGATTGAAGGTTTACTCGACCTTGCGCCGTCCGCAGGAGGTTGGTCGTCAAGCTGTCCTTAGGATAATCAAGGAGAATCCCTCAATGAGATACCGAATGCTAGCCAAACAGATTGACTCTTGCTTCAAAACCATCACCAACGTTTTGCGTTAAGTGGATATGGCCTGGAAGAAGTGAGAATGGGTGCAACATGGGTTGATCAAAGCTCAAAAGAAGAAGCTACTGAATTTGCTTATATTCGCTCTTATTAGTACGCTCGCAAGCCCGCCTTCGTGAACGGCACCGTCATCTGTGACGAATGCCTTCAAACATTCTCACTAGCACAACGAATGGCGCTCGCCCGGTCTGAAGATTCGTTGACTTCAGCTAAGAAATTCTGCAAGGACAAGCGCATGTTGATTGTTTTCTGGAACCACGAGGACGTCATCAACTACAAAGTTGTTCGGAAGGGCCAGATCATAAATGCCAAGCTCTAGTGTTTTCATCCTGCGCCGTATTCACTGTAGTCTAGACTACCACTAGCTGCATATCCTTCTCCACGACAATATGCACTTCAACACTGCGAAGCCACTGGAGAATGAGTTCGGCTGCGGGCGAGACTCTGAAGCATCCATCACAGAACCTTGGTTATCATCAAATTTCTCACTTCCAAGCTCGTCGAATTTTACAACCGAGGAATCGATGTTTTGCATGAAATGTGGCAGGAAGTTGCTACGGTCGATGGAGAAAACTTTGGCTAGTAATTTCGTCTTTTGTTCGAAACAAATTATTACAAGAATCATAATGAAAAATCAAAGCGACATAAGTTTTTTACACGTCCTGTTTGACCCAAAACACCTTGAGTAAGGATATGACTTTCACTAATATTTGCTTAACGCAGAGGATATAATCAATAGTGCTAAAGACTGTTAAATAATTCTTCATGCCTTGTGTAAATGCCTTCGAGATCTGCATTAACATCCCACAAAGAACACTGAACACGATAACAGGAACAAAACCGCGAATAGAAATTTCAATGCGAACACATAAGTCTCCGCGCTAAATCCAATCATGATATGATAGTCAGGGAAATGTCAAGTGCACACCTACATTTTATTTTTGGCAATCAAAACTGCACAACCTACAGTATTCGAAATGAAGTTTTACGTACATAATTGTCCTTGTTTATGAGGTTCATCAGATAAAGCTTGAATAATGTAGTAAAGAAAAGGATGACTGAGACGGCTGTAATTACTTCATTCACACTTAGAGAAGCAGTTAATGGTTTCAGTTAAGATAACAATATTTCACATGACCTATAAAGTAAAGTAGACAAAGTTTACTCAAAGCCAAAACCCAGAAAAACCAGCAGCGAATTAAGAGTTTTCAGAACACAAAAGTCCACTAAATGGAGATAAAGCAAGAGGTACAGTAGTCAAACGTTAGGAGAAGAAGCTGTGCGGTTTTAAAATTCAAATGATTACATTTCCTCAAGACGAGTGAAAGCGGCAATAAAGACATCAACAGATTCGCGAGTACAGGCAATCACACCGGCACGTCTTTGGAGCGATTGCATCGTGAATACAAACCGACTTACATGGCCCATTAGATCCGAAAAAAAAGGAACACTAGGAGCGATACAGTGTTTGTAACCGTGGTGTACTCTCATGTTCTCCGTGCCTATTCATGTCGACGGCTCTTTAATGGTCTTCTCCTGAATCTCACATTTTCTTAAATCATATTAATCTTTTGTCGGGTCGTAGTCTTTGCAAAAACATTTTTCATTCTGTTGAGATTTTCCCCTGGAATCACTAAAAATGAGAATACCCAAATCATGGCAATTTCACTGCTGTGCTTGTTTTTTGATAACATGTGGCGCAGTGGTTAGAGGTACTCTGTGTCGCACACGAAGTCAATGATTTGATCTCACGCCCAAAGCTCACCAAGCCATCCAACTATCCGGAGTCGGTAAATTGGTATCACACTGGTCTCACACTTGTCTGGGAGGAAAAGCAGCACTGACTCGGTTTAGCGGGAGGCCACCGCTAGTCATTGTGAAGGCCAGATATTCAATCAATCACCTCAAACGAAATTAACAATGGAGATGAATGTATGACTCATCCTTCAAGGATTGATCAACACCGAGAGCTTTATCCTTTACCCCTTATGCTTGCTCTTGAAAAAGGACCTTTTCGCTGCGTTGTAGCAAGGGCGATATAATAATGCTACATACTCGAAGGGTTTCCGCGTTTTTTGCTGGTCAAAGCTTTTCCCCGATTTTTCAGTGATCGTCCGATAGCACAAATCTTGGCGATTCATGCTCCTGATTTTTTGCTGTAGAATTTAGGTCGTTTGCCTGCTTGGAAAAGCTCTAAGCAAATTGTACGACTCTGATGCTCTAAGATATGTCGACGTCCTTATAAATTTCGGGCATAGATTCAGGCTGCCCACGCTCACAACATTGGAGAATTAATTTGGTAGTCTAAAGCGGAAATTGAAGCCCTAAACTCACAGAACAGTGGAGCAAAGTTTCCACTGCAAGATACAAACAAACTAATAGTTTTATGAAAAGAAAAAACTTCCAGACAAATAACGAAAAGACGAGCGATAATGCGCGCCGAGCGTGAAATTAGTTTAATCTTCGCTGTTACAGCAATGTAAAAGTTCCCTTTATCAAACAAGTATACTATGGAAATTATCAATTTTGGTTTTGAATGATTATCAGAAGCTTAGTGACAATCTTTGTTCAGCTATAAAACCTCTACGAACAAAAATATTTCTTAATAACGGAAAGACACCTGCGCTCACTCTACATTATTCTGCGAAATAATGACACTGATAAAAAATTAGAAAACATCGATCTGAATGTCGAAAGTGGAGCTAAACTCTCCATGCAACTCCATTTCCTAACTGACTAATGCACACCGTTCACTTTTCCAGTTTAAAATTTGGAAAAGCGCCTATAAAGAGCTTTAGAACTTTTGACTAAGTAGTCTGAAAAAGACAATTTGAATGACCTTATGTGTGAAAAATGAGAAATCCTTTTCAGAAGCATGAAGACACATTTTTCACTTTTCTGAGATTCAGGTTTCACTTGTAGTGTTAAGTTTGCCTTTTGATAATCAAAAAAGACACACATTCCTGCAATGCTTTCATCAGAGCCAAAGTCACGAGTAGTTTCTCATTCCAGCCTCCAACCCTCTCTTGTAATCACGTGGCAGCGTCGCATTAGCTCGGCTGACGGGCGAGTCATACGAAAATGTGAAAATAAGGCCGATAGAGGAGAATTTCTGGTTATCACGCTTGATCGCACACAATAACAGAATAAATAGCAAAGCTTTTGGCGCTGATAGATCTGTGAGGCATGCGCCACGCATTATTCTCTACATAGCAAGGTTTGTGGTGATTGTATCTACATTCGGCCTCAGCAATAGTCTACGGTGGCTTGTCAAAGTACTGAGACAATACTGTTATCCTCACCTTATTGAGTTCGAAGAGCAGACCTAACCACCGACCAGGCGTGTGCTTCTCAAAGCATTTCTAACCACTATAACATTTATGCGCCACGCACAATATTTTTAAATAGTACTATTACCGGAGAGATAAAAAGCGAGAAATGCTCCCTCCCTTCATTCGTCCAGTGAGCGCTCTTCCGGCGGTTGATTGGTCTCTACATGAAGGCATCGTTATCGGAAGGGGCCCTCTATAATCTAGAGTATGTAAAGAAAGTTGCATTGTTCCCAACTCGACTGGTAAATCTGGAACTTGTTTGTCTTCTTATTAGGTTAGTGGTGGTGGCTTGGGGTACCTCTGGGGATTACAGTAGTCTACTTGACTACTTAGGTCTTGCAGGAATCGAATTGCGCGGTAAAACTTTGTTGTAAGTGGAACCGGTGCTTTTTTGTTACCGAAAAATAATTCTTGAAGGGGTTTGTTGCATAGAAATTTACTACCAGACTTTTATCAAACATTGAAGATCATATATCTTGGAGATTTCAAAAGTGGACGTGTTATCTCGAAAGGTCTTCTCACAACGCTGCAGCACTAAAAGTAAGATTGCGTTTTACAATCGGTGCGTTTTCACGCAAATTTGTGTTATTTATTTAAAAATCTTTTCTCCCCTCGTAAAGATTTTCGGGCTCTTTTGTGTTACAACTGCAGAATAAACTTTGTTCTATCGTTCTGTGGGCATAGGTTTGAAACGTCGAGAAGTCTAAGCATTGATTTTGTGACACGACTTTATAATGATCATTTTGAGAGCGTCATTGTGAACGTAAGTTCTTCAGGTACTTAACTTGGATAGAAATTTAAGCAGAGGCATTCTTTGGTCGTTCCTAAGACAAGAATTTGTTCGAATCGCTTTTAGTGGTGGTATGACATTAATATTAGGTCGTTCATGAAGTTTTGGCTCTAGAACAATATACACCGAACTTATGAACCAGAAGAAACTAAGATTCCATGATTTGGTACTCTTTAGTCGCGCATTGTTTCGCAAATATTTTGCCGTACATTCTGCCTGTACTTCCTCCAAGATGGAGCTCTCGTGGGAACAATTTCTCGTGCTACTCATAAACAAATGGCGAGTATGGAAAAATGCTAATGAATCGGTGGGCAATATCAATGGAGCTTCATGTGAATGGCCCGGACGCAACTAATCCGCGAGGCTGTTTTTTACAAGCTTTGAACTCAGCAGACCACTTCCTTGCCGTCCTTTCTTCGACCGTATCATCAATCATTCTAATCTTCATTAATTTTGCGTGCCGCTTTACTAGTATTTTCCACTACGTGCCATTCTTGCATGAGTAGGAACAAAATTTGTTCCAAGGACAGCTCTATTTTGAGGCAAGCATAGGCAACTTGTATGCCAAATTGTTTGGAAGGAAATGCGCAATTGAACGATATTCTGGGCAATCAGTTTGGGTTTGCTGCTCAAGTGCAAGAAATTTTTGGACGACCTAATGATAGCATCATACCGCTCATTTCCAGTGTTTTTCTTAAGACCACGCTCGAATTTCAAGTTTTTTCCTGAGAAAACACTCGAAATGAACGGTATAACCTATTTAAATATATTAGGCAAGACCAATCGTCTGTACAAATACTTCCTATCTAGTGATTTTTACTTGGCAGAGTGTAGTGTAAGTCGTTTGTCGTCGCTTACTCTTAGTTTGGAGGCTGGGAGCACCTACAGAGGATTGGCTTAATGATGAGTGGTTTTGCCCGACTGGCGAGACTGTCAAGGTCGAAACATGTGTATCGGGCTATACAAAGCCCATTAACAGACCACATGACATGTTGGCTCAGATAACAAATATGAGAATAGCATAATATCACCGTTAAAGGAGGTTAGAATGACTTTCAGTCCTAGAAGAACACAAGGAATCCTTCTTCCTAAATTTTTGCTGAAGTTAAATATCTGAAGAGCATACGTTTACAATAACGTTCTCCAGAATGATTTTCTGTGAAACTTTGTCAAAGAATCGATGCTCAGACATTTCTCGACGTTCAAACAATACAAAAGAACTCAAAATCTCTGTGAGAGGGAAAAGAGATTTTTAAGTAAATAGTACAGGTCTACGTAAAAACGCATCGAGTGTGAAGCGCTGAATTATTTTTAGTCCTGCAGCGCTGTAAGAGAACTTTTTTAGAAAGCAAGTATACTCTTGAAATGTCGAGATTTATCATTTTGAATGATTACTAAAAGTCTAGCAGAAATTTGCTGTACGGCAAAAGCTCCCCTTCTAAAGATCCTTTCCGATAACATAAAGGTAGATGGTTCATTGACCAATAAAGTCTGTTTCGGCGCTGAATATGCTTCCTTCAAAGGTTATGCCGGTCAAGATAACCACTGGAATCCTCAGATGTACCCAGCCACCAACCAACCTAACAGGAAGTCGAACAGGTCCCAGATTTTACCAGCCGAATTGGGAACAATTCAACTTCCTTTACGTGCGTATCGCTATAGAGAGGTTTGCTTCTGATGACGATGTCCTCGCTTTGAAGCATCCAAACCACCGGACGAGTGCTCATAACACGAATGAAACGGAGGTTATACTTCTTTTTTTGGTAAAAAAATACTCGGAGATATTGTGTAAGGACCGTTTATGTCATAGTGGTTAGAGGTGCTCTGCGACACACACGCACGCACACGTGATCGATAGTTCGATCTCGCCCTAGGCTCTCCAAGCCTTCGATCTCTCCGAGGTCAGTGAATAGGTACCAGACTTGTCTGGGAGGATTGCAGCATTAGCTAAGTACGTCGGTCGGCCACCACAGGTCATTATTGAGGCCAAAGATGGGTTCAATCATGTCATAACAATCAAAGACGTAGATCAAATAATTTCTTATAAAAATCTTATAATTAGTTCAAAAAAGGAATTTTTTTGTCTTTCCTTTTTCTTGCCTTTTATTTTTTTTCCTTTGTTACAACCTTTTTCTTGTTTTTTTCCTTTTTTCACATTTTTGTTCTTTTTCCTTCTTTCTTTTCTTCGTTCATCTTCTTTCATTTTTGGTCATATAATTGTGGGTCAACTCATCGAAATTTGCTGCCAACCTTGTGCTTGCTCAACAAGAATTTTTTTTTGATGTTTCGGAAGTGGTGCTGTTGAGTTGTTGGATTGTTGACCCTAACTCTGTAGAGACGTCATGCACTCCATAAAATGCACGTCTACTTCCTCACATTTTTCGCTGGACAGAGCTTTTCCATTGGACTTTTGTTAGTCAGTCGAAGCCTTCAGGAACGACGATTTCATTCTGCTTTGGTTCTCAAAAAGACCTTTCCACTCCACTCTAGCAGTGAAAAAAAAATAACACTACAATTCGATAGCATACATCTAGATGATTCTAAAACTAGTAGGTTTTTGGAAAAGTTTCCATAGAGCGCTGTAAGAATGAGAAGAAGATCACCTTTCACATTGGAGTTGCATTACGTCGTTCCACAGGTTTCGGCACTAAAGTATTGAGCACCGAATTCATCAAGCAGACCTAACTAAAGTTACATGGTTTTAGTACCCCTCAACTACGAACTTTCGTTTTAACATTTTGGCATACAACTCACCTTTATTTGGTTTGAGATGGAGATCTGAGAACGAAGTCGCTTCCTGCTCTTGCACAGATGACGTGTAGAGTAAAGTGCTATTGAAGCGACGAGCAAAAATTATACAGCTCTCTATAGAACGCGACTGACCCTTCAAGCTGTACACTCCTGCTTTGAACTTCGCCCCCACTTCGTAGCGTCATTTCTGAAATCTTATTACTTTCTCAAGCTCCATTGATCTGGCACGGCCGCTTCACTAGCCTTTTGTCCTACGCGCGATCTGTCCAGGAGTAGGAAGCAAATTCGCTCTCAGCCAACTTCTATCTCAACGCAAATATGGGCAAGCTGTAAACCAAAATGTTTGCAAGAAATTGCGCAGTTCAACGATACCACAGTCATGTAGTTTTAATTTTTTCAGGTTAATTAATTTAATGATTATTGCTCTAGTGGCAAAACTCATAGAACGACTTGAAATGTGCCCATGAAGGTTTTTATATGCGACAAAGGCATGAGAGGTTTTATAGGAAATCATGATGTAACTAGCTTACTTTAGTTTTTCTCTTGTAAAACAGAAAAGCTCGGTTCTTGTCCATTATAAGGCGAGAAAAGGTTATTTGATTATTTGACCCCATTCGCTCCGCAAGAACTTTTGTAGAATTGTTTGTAATTATTCAAAAGCTTAAATGCCTGGCTAGAGCGGCGCGTAGCCAGTTTTTTCCATAAACTCTTCAGTAACGCTGTAAAATTCAAAATAAGATTATGTTTCACATCAGCTGCGCGATCCAGTTATTACTACGCCAGAAATACTAAAAGCGCATGAACGTGTGCAAAAAATCATCTGTTATCGGAGTAATATGTTTTGACCTGGAGATTCCCTTGAAGAGCAGGAAAAATCGCTAATCGATTGATAAACACATCGAATCACCATAAACACATCGCCACATCGAATTAATGGCCATCAGACCCACAGACCGTTGACCAACCAGTAAATAAGCAAGCCAAAGTGTGAAACTCGATTTTTTTTTCACTTCTGCACTTCAGAGAAACGCTCTTTCCAGAAGGTTAGCACAGTTGGAATTCTTGATCCTCACGCTATGGAATGATTACTGGTAGTCTGAAGAAAGCGCGCTGTCTTACGCGAAAAATGCTTGTGTGAAACCCAAATTTTTCCTTCCTGTAACAACGTCAACAAAAGGTTCATTTGAAAACCGACCACATTCGTCGCTAGTAAGGACTTTAGGCTTTCAAATGAGTATTAACACTTTTATGAAAAGTTCTTGTCCAGAGATTGGGGTCGGATACTCCGCTGCTGTCTCATAATTGACAAGTACCAGAAACTCTGATCAAATAGCAGGACTGCGTCTGCTTAGCCACCAACCGCGGTTCCACCGGGGTTCGACGGGTCCTAGTACACTTAAAATGATCTGGTGCCAAATGTTGGTCAGCAAATCGACTCTCACTGAACTTAGGCATGAAAAGTGGAGAGTCTTATGAACCATCATTTTTGAGGCTTTTGCGTGGTCGAGCACCTGTGGTGCAGTGGTCAGCGGTGTAATACAACGCACACGTAGTCCCTGATTTGATCCCCCACTCAAGGATCATCAAGCCTTTCGTCCCTTTCGAAGCGGCGATTTGATACCAGACTTTTCTGGGAGGAAATCCGCACTGGCTTAATACATCAATAGGTCGCCTCTAGTTTTCACAAAGGCAAGACATGCCATTCAATCAGCTCTAGCAATTTTACGAATAGAGTGGAATATATGGCGCATCCATAGGGAATCAACCAACGCCCGGAGCTGTGCTTTTTATCCTTCTAGGAGGCTAGTCCATCTTCCCCAAGGACGACGAAAATGCCGATTTCTCGGCGGTTTCGTTTTCTTACAGCATCCTTTAACACTCATATGAGAGACGCGATCGGCTGTGCTAAGAAAAATAAGATGTAGTGATACCTTTGCCTGTTTTTCTCTTTCCGTTTTCATCTTCTTTTTTTTGTATATCATTTTTCGCAGTGTATGACAACGCACCAGTGATCTCTCCCTGTAAGAGTGTAGCTGCTGTTAGGCCAAATCGCCGATACGTGAGCCATTCCCATCGATCTGAGGTAAATAAGCTAGACTCTCAAAAACCTTCAACCTTTTTAGAACTTTAGACTTACCTCGTCTGCATCTCTAACCCTCGTGTGGCAACGCTGAATGGTCTGCTCCACCTCCTCTAGCATCGTTGGTGTTTGTCTATTATGAAGCGAGAAAAGAAAAGATGACCTCTTTCGCTGCATAAGAAGTTTTCATAGGGGTGTTTGTAATTATTCGAAAGTTTAGATTTGTGGCTACAGCCTCACACGGCCAGTTTATTAGTTTCGTTTGTGATTCCACACCTGTGCTTATACCCTGAAAAGACCGTTTTTCTGAAATGCAGCAACTAGAATAAGTTGAATCGCATTTATGAGCAAGAGGGTCTTTGTCCAATTCACGTGCCGATGGGTGTGATGGCCACGTGCACTACTAACGTGATACTTCTCTACGCTTTCATATGCTCGAAAATCTATGATCATCGTTCAAATGCTCAAAATTCTATAATCATCGCTTCAGCAGTCCACTGGTAGGCCACATCCAGCGGCACGTGAATTGGACAAAGATCCACTTGCTCACACATGCGAATTTAACTTATTTTACTTGCTGCGTTGCAAAGAAGCGGTCTTTTTAAGAAATGAGCATAGCTGGAATTAGCAACATTGCGCTGTCGAATGATTATTGACAGTCCAAAGAAAAAGCTATCTCCGGTGAGAAAAATTTGCGAGTCTTAGCATAGCTTTATGCTGGATTTTACAGGGCTATGAAAGGGTCTTTTTGGAAACCGGTTGCATAGAGCTCTAGCCACAAATCTAACATTTCGAATGATCGCTAACACTTCTATGAAAAGTTCCTGTTCAGCGAATAAGATCGGTTTTTCATTTTTTGCCTCATAATGGACAAGCACCAGGTATTTTTCTGCGTTCCAAAGAGAACTCGAGGTTTTACTCTGATACGACATATTTTTTTTACATGTTCATATGGATCTTGTGCAAATTTTACTCATTTGTACAAAGAAAGCTCTGAGCTCGGAACATAATTGTCTTCCCGCTCCTACAACACGCCATAAAGACCTTCTTAAAACCAGTATTGGCTGTGTAATTGCCAAAATTTGTACTGTTGAAAAGGCACTCGTGTACTCTAACGAGAATCCATCCACAGATTTTGATGGTGCAGACAGAACCTCCGAATGTGAAATATAATATTATCTTGGCACCTGCAGCGCACTAGCAAGGACTTTTTAAAAACCAAGTTTAGTGTTGGAATCGCCGTGATTTGAGCTTTCAAAAACTGCCATAATTTTATTGGAAAGTTCTGTTTAGCAGAAAATACTCTCTAAAAATCGTGCATCAAAAACGAGTTGCGCTATTAAGGATTGAAAAGAAGCTGTTAACTATTCTTTTTTTCCAAATTTGTATTTCTGTTCAGAAAAGTGTTATGATGTGATATAAATTTAGTTCAACTCTCAACTGTACAATTAGAGCCACCTGAGGAGCAAGGACGGCGTTTTGAAGTCGAATGCGAGTTCGTAGAGCGTTGGCCGATCCTCATTATGTCAGCTGTAGGTTCAGTCACGTAACGGGTCACTAGTTGATCTGCAGTCATTTTCAATCTTTGGTATGAGTGAAAACTTTGAGACACGATGAGTTATATATCACTCACAAGCGAGAGGGTGGCGATGAGTCTTATCTGGCACATGTGGTAGATCCAGCCAGGCATGAGCCCTCCACCACTTATTTCCGGCCCAGTTTTTTGTTGCACAAAAACATCTGCGTGTTTTTTCAAACTGGTAGATAAAAAGTCCCTAGCGCCACGCATCCTGTGGCAAACGATGGTCAAGAATGTGATTACCCACACATGTGTTGAGCACTTCCTTCCACATTCATAAATATGGCGCCAATCTTCCTGCTTAACTTGGTGATTGGAGAGCTATGGCCTAGTGATTCGTCGTCCTCGTCGCAGTGCGAGCTAACCTCAATCCCCAACACCCAGTGGCAGTGGACAACGAGAGCTCTATGAAACGTCCCAGCCAAGCTATCCTCAGGATTGCAAGAGATGCTTAAGCATTATTCCACTACGTTCAAGAAGAACATGCAAAAGTATATTGATGCTAGAAGTACAGAGGCCTGCACAGCGAAAACTGTGGAGATGGATAAAAGTGCCAAAGTGTTGGGAATTCAGTATCAAGAGGGGGTGCTGCTATGTTAGACGGCGATGAATGGAATACCACTCCCTTTCATTGGGCAATAATTTTTCATAGGTCTGTTAATAATCACTCGAAAAATTAAGTCACTGGCTGTAACTCCTCGTCGCCGGTTTTTAAAACACCCTTTTATAACCCTGTTCAATTGAAAATAAAATTATGTTCATACCCTCCGTGCGCCTTTAGTTCGCCGAAAGCACAATAATATATGGATATGTATAGAAAGTTTTGAGCTATCTAAGTCAGTCGTTTTATATGAGGCTTTTCTTGAAGAAGAGAAAGAATTCCCAATCGAAGTCAAGTTGCACCCCACATGTCCAACCCTTAACAGCCAATCGCCCGCGCACTTCCCCTCCCTTATTCTGAGTTGGTAGGTAAACAAGGCCGTTAAATGCGTAAAGGTGGATCTCATTTATCGTTCTACACTGTAGTCAACGGTCTTTCGCTGAAAACAAGTCAGCGTTCCATTCACTGGACCCTACCCTATCGATTAATTAATACTGATCTATAGAAAGAGCTCTGCCCGACGAGCTGCAAAGCACAAGTTTTTTCTTTCTTCTACACGCTCTCAAAAGATCTTTTCCAAAAAGCAAACACATTTGTGACTTTTGAGATTTGTATTATCGAAAGAGTACCAGCGTTCTAAGGAATTTTGTGCAGCGAAACATAAGCGAGATAAGGAACAAAGGCGTGGTTGTGTGAAATGTAATTTTATCGTTGAGAGCGCTACGAAGGAGCGTTTTAAAAAACCGGTCACGTGGAACTGTAACCAGAGATTTAAGCTTTCGAATGATTACTAACATGCCTATGAAAATTTTTGTCCAGCGAAAGGGATTGGTTTTTATTTGTCGCCGTCTAACATATAACAACCTAAGGAGGTGTCAATCATAAGAAAGTCGTGCAAGATTACTCTATCGTCGTGATCGACCTCAACACCTTCATCTCTATTCTTGCGTTTCGTAATGCCCGGTTCGTTCTCTTCGACACGCACAGCAAAACGAGAAGCACGACAGGAAAATGGCTGTGGCTGCTGGTTTGCACCCCTGGGTCGACCATGACCCTAATGTGGTAACGGAAATTACAGTCGTAGTAGATGGGTGTTCAAAAATGGCGCTTGTGTTGCAGTGTCAGAGGTGCTCCCTGCGATGCACACTTGGTCGATTGTTCGACCACTTGTCTAAGGCTTACCAAGTCTCCAATCCTTCAGGTGTCGGGGAATTCGTACCAGACCTCTCAAATAGGATATCAGCACCGACGTGCTAGACCGTTAGGCCTCTGTGAGTCATTATAAAGGTCAGATTATGCAGTCAGTCACCTCAAATGAGAATGGAATTGAATGCAGGGCGCATCCTTTAGAGAATTAATCGGTGCCGAGAGCTGCATTCAGTATTTTTTCTATGACTGAACTAAAGTTCTTCACCGAGTTTTAAATCATAACATAGATTATATTATAACATTTTTTATTGCTTAAACCTAATTTTCTCGTTTTAGTTTCAGCACATCGTGATTTTCTCGATGAACAGCATTTCATCAACTATCTCAAGTATCTGTGATGCTGGAATCAGCCAAAATGTACCAGTAGATGTCACTCACATCATTTTGTTATCAATGTGTTTGCCTATTTCTATCACAGATTATGCCATAAATCGATTTTTCTTCGAGTTTTTTGGTTTCACTCTAATAGGTTGTATAGTAAGGTTTGTGTCATTTTGGTTTTTTAATATAATTTTTGCACTTGAGTCGCACAATTTTACCGTCGTTCGATTGTGCATTTTTTGCGAACTTCTTGTTATACAAATTCTTATACTTGCATTAGGATAAGTTGTTTTGGAGACTTTGTCACAACTGATGATCTCGTTCAGGGAACCGGGCTGTCGAGGTGTGTCGACAAGACGACGATAAGCAGTTCCAGCACGCTCCCCTTCTGGGCTTCAGTCTATCTATGTGGCACTCATTTTGACTTTCTCCAGACCTTGCACAGTTTATACAGAATATTGGAGCTGGTCTTGAAGCAACAATCAAGCTCTTCGACTAGCATTTGGTAAGACATTGAGGGGTTCTGTTCGACCATCTCAACAGCAGCGTGATGATCAACTTCCACTGGACGGCGAGACACAACTGATGCTCCAGACTGTTCTCTGCAGCTTTAAACTTAGCAAACCACTTCCTAACAGTCTTTTTTGCAACGCTATCATCGTCCAATCTCCAGTAATCTTGCTCACTGCTTCACTAGCACTTTCTGCTCTCAACACAGTGATATCCTGTAAACAAGTTTAAGCAAGTTATATACCAAAATATGCGGAAGAAAATGCTCAAATGAACGATACTAAAATTATGCATTTTCATTGGAAAAGTGATTTTGGAGAGCCGAAATCGCACGAACTTTTCACACAACTTATTAGGTGACCGCATTTTAAGCTAGAATTTTGCCAATCTATCTATCTGAGGGGACTTCTGGCTGAGTATCAACAGATACTCGGCTCGGCTCGTCACGAGGTCGACCCTCACCTCTTCACCACTCTCCGGTGATCAATAACGAGCTCCCTAAGGAATGCCATAGCTTGTTATTTCAGAGATTGCAAGGAAAAGTGTTCAAAGTGTCTTACGACAATCATGAAGCAGAAAAGTCCTCAAACAAGCGATGAACGCGAGGAGACAAATTGATTGCTAGAACTATTGGGACCAGCGAAATAAAAAAAAAGGCTCCCTTTGCTTATGAGCTAACAAATGAAAAACCGACCTTATTCGCTACGCAAGAACCTTTCATAGGGAAATTAGTAACCATTCGAAAGCTGAGACTTTTGGGTACATACCCGGTTTTTCCAAACATCCTTTTATAATGCTGTGAAGCCCACACAAAGCTATGTGTCAGACGCGCATATTTCTCTCCGGACAAAGCTCTTTCTTTGGATTATCAGTAAACATTCAATAGCTTAATCATTGCTAATTGCAACGCTGTGCCCTTATGCTGAAAAGACCGTTTCTCTGGATCGCGACAGGTAAAATAAGTTGGATTTGCATGTGCATCCAAAGAGGTCTTTGGCTAATTCACGTGCGGCCGGCTAAGGCGAACACGTGCGCTGAAGCAATGATTGATCAGTCCTGGGCCGCTTCCATGACATCGCGTCAACAGCACGTGGTCGTCTTAGCCAGCCGCATGTGAGTTTGCCCAAGTCTCTCCAGGTTGCACATGCGGATCCAGCTTAACTTACCTGCTACGTTCCAGAAAAGCGGTCTTTCTAGGATACAGGCATATCGTTGCAATCAGTAACGATTACCTATCGAATGATTACTGATAGTCCAAGGAAAGAGCTCTGTTCGGCGAATAATATGCACGTCCGCAGAGCAAAAAATTTTCTTCTCTAGCAGTGTTAGAAAAGGCTTTTTCGCAAACTGGCGATGTGTGGCTGCAGCCTGAAATCTCAGCTTTCGAATATTTGCCAACACTTACACGAAAAGTTCCTGTCCAACAAACGAAGTCTGCTTTTCATCCTCCTCCTTATAACCGAATAGTACCGAGAAAAACTGTAGTACGGCTCGAACAAAATAAATAATAGGTGATTTTGTCTTTTCGGACAGTTCAGTGTACAACACTGCTAATTTGGTTGCTTTCACTTGACGGATATGTAAATTATTTGTCGTGGCCTACTCTCAGTGTGGGAACTGGAGCACTCCAAAAGGATTGGCTAGAAAACGAAGAGCTCTTCCCGACTGACGAGAGTCAGGGTCGAAACACGTGTATCGGGCTGTACAAGGGCACGTTAACAGACCACATGACAAGTTAGCTCAAATAGCAATAACGAGATATGTTTCAAAAGTATTCTTAGCTATTCGCTTGGCCTATTCCAGTGCTCTTAAATATCCTCAGTCTTTGCACAATCTGGAGTGTTTTCAAATCTTCAGTGCTATAATTTACGTTAAGCACTAACGTCAGGTATTGAAGTCAGCCATCCTCTGTTAGTATTTCGCGTATTTTGTGCATGTTCTGGGAAGAACGCCAAATTTATAGAGGACCACGAAGTTTTACAGTGGCTACATTACTTACGGAACGACAATGGTTACATGTTAGTTCGTAAAATTCGCTTTAAAGACAGGATAAGAGGGCAAGTGTTAATGAGGTTTATTCACTGCAACTCATTTTCTGCATGGGAGGGAGGAGATGACCTTGGTTAGTGGTGCAGTTTGCCAGGTAGTAAGTTGCTAGTTCAGTCCTTCTTGCCCTAACATCTTTCGCAGATAGTCGACTGAACTCTTTAGGGAACGCCCCAGCTCGGCTAACAAACCGAATGCAAGAAGTATTAAGATCCACGTAGTAAAGTCTGATAGTGGACCTTGTACAATTGAGTTTTACTTATTTTCATCCATTTTATTTACGCGACCTGTTATTACAATTTTTATTGTGTGTATCCCAGCACTACAAGCTTTAGATTCGTTTTTCGTCTTATTCTTCAATGACGTAGTATACTGGTTGAACATGTCTCCTTACTATCTCGAGGATAGTCTGGCTGTGGCGTTCCATAAGGCGTTCTTGCTGACTAGTGGAGAGTGCGGGAGGTAGAGGTCGGCTCCGCGCGTTCCGTGTCAAGCATCACAACCACTCGGCCACGTTACCCTCTGTAAAATAAACTGGAATAGAAAGATAAAATTTTTATATGTTAGCACATTCGTTAAAACCCAAGACAGATTTGCAGTTCTTTGCTTAACCCATGAAGTTTTCAGGCCAATATTTCGTTTCCAGATTGGTCCTCTTTCCTGAACTCCCTACTCCCATCCTCATCTCATTCACTAATTAGGTTGTCGACTACATTTGAAGTTTACAAAAAGTGCATTTGGTAATAAAAAACTCAACTAACGTATGAGTTCTCCGATGAAGTCGTCATCAAGCCTCCCATTTGATTGATACTTTCCTAGTTGAGCATTAATATCTTTTGAACTTCCGCTCGTTTGTCTTTTCTTAGGTCACCCACCATGGTAGTTGTCAATCGCTGATCATTATGGATCAGAGGTTGTTCTCCTTTTCTGACTAAGAGATCATAAATCGAAACGATTCTCAGCACTGGAATCACAGTAGGTCGATCGTTTCTCAGATGGACCTTTTTTGTTCGATAGCGTTGTACGTTTCTGTGTGCCCGTCGTAGCTTGGTACCCTTGTGCCATCACCTTACAGAACTAAGCCTGTAAGAGGAGAAGTTTCTGAACTTTTAGGGTGAAAAAGCATTCACTGGGGCATCATTGTCCTTCCTAAGAGTCGTCTGCACGGAAAAGTTTTGAAAATTCGTTTTTTTTTGAATTTTCACATTGAACTCATCTAAATGCCATTCTATGTTCTATTCTGCTGATCACAGTATCTTTTTCCATTTTTTCGCATTCGTCATTGAGTAAGTTTTTAAGATTTGCATTTAGAATCGCCTGCAACTTCATGACTATATGAATCGCCAAGTGCTAATTAGATTGGTTCCCTCCAGAAATCTGAGGGAACACTAATAGAGTTCTCAGTTTGTCGCATTTTGTCCGGATCTGAGAAGTTCTAGTACAAATGTGTCGACTCAGTAATAATTGGGATTTGTTGACCCGAGCTAAGTCGAACCAGTGACTACTGTATGCACTGCACGACATCTCCTACTGAGTTTGCAGCTCATTAGTGTAAAATCAGCAGGTCAGGTCACCATAACGAGAGATCGGCACGTAATACAACTAGTGAGGCATAAAGAATATTTTTTCATTAATTTAATTATAGGTGTACCTTTTCTTTCTTTGTATTTGAAAATGTTTTTCTTCTCTTGACGACTTTACCGCACCTCTTTTTGCTAAGAGAACTCAGATTCAATTTATTGATCAAAGGAATTTCAACATGAGGAGAGGCAGAACATTCTGCTCTGTTGAAGTCGTCGAAAAATTTAGCTGTGTTCTAGTATTGAGTGCTTCATGTAAGTTTATCTAAAGGCCAGTCCTGACGCAGTAGAGAACGGTGAAGGAAAAGGTCGAGATGACACTGTTGATGAATTTGAACTATATAATGCCGCTTCGGATATTCTTGATCCAAAATAATCAAAACATTTTTCTTTGTGAAAAAGGCGTAATAAAAACTTGTGATATAATTTACCTAAAGCAGTATCATCTTAGACCAGATGAATATCGTTAACTGAAGTGTAAATCCGAATGCGCATAGTCTAATCAGTCTGGCGGTACCCTTCGTCTTTTGCCAACCCCTCGGGGTGCTCCAGTCCACCATAGTAAAGGTATATCGAGTAAAATGTTCATCGTCACCTACTCTTAATGTGGGGTACTGCAGCACACCGAGAGGACTGGCAAAGGACAAAGGGCACCGCCCGAGTTTTGAGACTGTCAAGGTCGAAATACATGTATCGGGCTTCATAAGTTGCCCTACAACACACCACATGCATGGCTCAAAAATCATTATCAGGCATACTGAAGATTAATACTATTGTGGTGGACATGATAGCCGTTGGTGATTTATAGCTCATGACATTTTACAATGCAAGATCCAAAATGAAGTTGATCATATTTACATATGTCGATATTTCTTCAAGTCGTTGTGTATAATTCCTTTTCGATAGAAAAAAAAGCAGAAATTAGCACTTTCCGTAGAAGGAATTTCTGAGCCATTAAACCAGAGTGCCCATATGCGCAAGTATAGTGTCTACGTATCTCTGACCCTAGAATGCAGTAAGGACACTAGGAAGTGTGTTGTCAGTGTTGCCAATTCAGTGGGTTTGGTCACTTTTCAAACACATGTGGATCCATTCTACAGCGAGTCAAGAAGCAGATTTAGATGGGAGGACTGAGACAAGTTAAGTAATCCTTGAAAACTTGATTACAAAGCACCTTTCTATGAAGAAGTTTGTTAACCATTAAATTTTCTGGAACCTTCTAAGACTTGAATATTTCATTGCTTTAGTAGCAACTTGACATACCCGACGTCTTTGTCAGCTTGTTCCATTTTATAAAATTTTTCACATAGGTTTGAGTCGTGAACGATGTCATTGTACAGCTTTTCATGTAGGTTTAGCTTTTTCGGAAACTATGCTAATTGGTCGAAAACAGTACCGTGTCATCGATCACTTCCGCCAATGAAGCACATCTAATGCTATAGCTCTTGTTAAATTATCCGTTTTTGGGTCTTTTTATTGTAAAAAAAAGAAGGCTCACCTGGAAAATATCTATATAATATGAGCATATTATCTAATTGATGAGGTTGAGATAACGAAAGTGATGCGTGAGTGATGGATGGCGCAAGTGTATTAAGAGGCAAGGTGAAAAGTAAAACTCTGGTTCGATCCCCTTCCTTCTCAAATATTCTCCTGAAATCAATCAACTTGGTTTCGCCTTAGCTCGGCTATCCCCAAGAGTACAAAAAATTTGTCTCGACCAGCATTTATGTAAAACAATTTTTTAAAAAAAAAGGAGAAAATTCCCAAGCAGCGAGCGAAATGTTCGAAAATATATTTGGAGGAGAATGCGAGGAACTGCGGCGAGTGTAAGAAATGTTAGGACACGCGAAGTAATTTGTTATGAGGGTTCGTCTAGAGTGAAAAAAATTTCAGAACAGCTACGTTACTTGTGTAATGATCTGTTCTCACTTAATCGTAGTGAAAGATAGGGAGTCAACGTCACTAAAAATGTCGGTTGCTTTCTTCGCTTGAAAATAGATGGGACTACATCATTTCGCTACTTTCATGCCACTTCGAAACACAAGGTGAAGATTTGAGAAACTATTTTTTTTGTTTAGAGAACCTTTTTAGCAATAACATGAACTAATTAGAACAGAAGTAAGACTACAGTAGATTCTGTATGGTCATGAACATGATTGACTTTGCGGGCTTAATTGGCAATATCTTGTTGAGCTAATAGTACGCCGATATTTCTCCCAATAACTCTTTAGTTGCGGTAAGTCATACTTTCTTAAATTTTGTGAGATCAAGTACTGTATGGTACTGTCGGCTTAGTACGTGATTCTCTAAAAAGTTTTGGCTACTTAGGCGTTATTTTTGAAACAGACTACAGCGTCCTTTTTTATTTTTTATTTCTGTGCGAAGCGTCTGTTCAAGCTAATCGTTTGAATGTTCGTTTTACGAGAAAATGTTGATGTAGGTGGTGACTTTACCTATAAATCGTTTCTGCTGTACCTCTGTACTTTACTTCTCGTAGTTTCTTTTAAGGTGAATGTTTTGCAAACTGATTCTTAGAAATGGGCTGATATTCCGCTCCATTAATATGATCAATATGACCAATATGACCAACTCGATTTAGATTGTAAATCCGTCCTTTGAATGTCGATGCCCAACGAATCCACAGCAATTTTTATTGCTACACTTAATGTGCAGTGATCAGCTGGTCGGTTGAGTAATCACAGGAATCACAAATGTCATAGGAATCGCTGTCGACCTGGGAAAGTTCGACGACTACATGTCCTGTAGACCTAAGCGACGCCTATTTTACCTTCTAATGAGGATTTCATCGACTCTGAACAGCATTTGACATGCTAATGGGCAAAGAAGACAATACAATTCCGGAATACACATTGAAACAGGTGCAGAAATACCGACGTATGGATGGCGATTGGAAAGCTTGAGCAACCATTTATCTATGTGCCTGAGCAGACAATGTGCATTAGTCATTCAATCTTTGTGCAATACTTCTATTCGTTGGTAAGTTTGATTAATCTCTTTGCCTTTGAAACACTACACGTGATCAGTTTCATGCACATTGAATGTTAAGGAAATCAACACGGAGCATTTATATCGGGCAATACTAGGCAATACAGTATATCGACCGCTTCTACCGTGAGTCCTCTGGACTCACTACTGTCTACTTTATATAAAGAAATATCTGGCCCATTCTGAGCAGGTGAAAACGTTTTCATCATTTTCGTTTCGAGTGTTTACTTAAGACCACTGCTCAAATTTTAAAATGCCTGATAATCAATATGTGAGCCACGTATATCAGTGGTCTGTCAATGAGGGAGACGAAAGACGAGAAAGGGTAACTGCCCGACTGACGAGATCGCAAGATCGAAACACGTGTATAGGGCTCTGTAAGTCAGCCCTCATTGACAGACCACTGACATGCGTGGCTCAAATAATGATTATCAGGCATATTGAAATTTGAGCAGTGGTTTCAAGAAAACACGAAACGAAAGTTATAATCTTTTGAATATACCAGCCAAGAGCAGTTGAGTGTCCAACACTCTATGTTGGTGAGTTTTTCACTGAACATAGAGTGTAAAACGTTCGTCGTCGCTAACTCTTAGTGTGGGGACTGGAACTCCCACAGAGATTAGCAAAAGACGAGAAAGGGTAATCGCCCGACCGACGAGATCGCAAGATCGAAACACGTGTATCGGGCTCTATAAGTCAGACTTCATTGACAGATCACATGACATGCGTGGCTCAAATAATGATTATCAGGAGCTTTCATTATTGTTTAGTGTCCAATCTTTCACGCGGTCTTCCACACATTTCCTCTCTTTTTGTGTGTCTGAAAGTATGCATTGATAATAAATGATCATAACCTAATCAATGTATTTTCCCCCACTGATAACTTAGGATTGTCCTACTGCTTTAGCTTCATTGAGATTTTGTGCAGTTTTATGGTCTTTAGATCAGTCTCGTTGACGTTCAATTGCGACGTTAGCTAAAGCAGCATAAAACTTGGGTGAAACGGAAATAAAGCGAAGGCATTTGTATATATCCACAAGACAACGCCATTCTTTGCACAATGTGGCCTCTTGTTCTGGAAATCACCTTTTAGCCGTTCCTTTTATCACTGATCGAATAAATGTGACTGAGATATTCTCTGAAGTGATCAGCTCGTATCACAGCCATTTTAGTTCACTACTACTGTCAATCCTATTGTGACGTAAAATCTTCCTTTTTGGATTAAGGCTGCTCAAGAGATGTCTAATTGTTCTTGGACTCATAAAACTGTATGTTGATACCTGAAAAGAAGCCGTAGAAAAGGAGAAAGAATATAGACCATTCCTTCTTTGTCATTTTAACAAGTCTTGAAAGCTTTACCATCATAACATCGCTACATCAAAGCATTTTTCGTAAAAAAAAGCTTTTTTCAGAACACCTGAAAGATTCACTTTCAGAAAGTGTCAAAATTTGGACGGGCACTATATTTTCTGCTTTTCTATACTTCATGTCTGAAGAGTGGCCTATCGCGGCTTCTATCCGGTGGCTATCTGCTGCGAAAGTAGAGGTGCCTATGATTGGGTGATTTTCAAGTATTTTCTTAGCTCAGTCAATTGATTTCGTTCCATTTCAAGTCCTAATATGGATTCTAATCTAGCGGTGTGGTTTTTGATAAGTAATTTTGTCTCTTCAGTACCAGGTTGTTTGGGAGAATCTGACTTCTTGCAGCACGCATAGTAATGCCCCAGCGCTACTCTCAGTATTCTCCGGAGAAAATGTATTAGCTCGCCTATCAAGTCATGTAAAATAATAAAAAATGAAATTTGTTTAAGAGTGTTTCCTTGAATATATATGTTACGTAACTCTAAGAGAATCTTCAAAATAAAGCACACGTAGAATGTCTTGTTATCACGCGTGATAACACACGATACACGCGAATAACATCATTGAATGAGAAAGGCGGTACTCCCACTGTCATGTCAACGCTCTACGGCTGGTTGCTCAACGTAGAGCTTCCAGTGTCAGGTCTACAGAAAGCGGTGAGTGTGTTCAAAAGATCTTTTGTGTCGGCTTCGACTGCAATCTAGGTCTTGTCTGTTTTCCTATTGGGTTAATGGAGTTGCTTGGGTGGCCGCCAAGTTCCACCAGTCAACTTCATTTTTCCAGGCTTTGAAGGAAGTGAAATGTGTTTCGAAACGTTAGCTGTCGCAAATGAATTCTATTCCAATGACCTTCATGTCTGGGGTGAATTGCAGATCGTTGGGACTGTGTTTGAATAATAATGTGTTCATTGCTCGTTGCTCTTTACTATGAGTGAACGAGTAAGAAAATGACTAGGTCAATCCATTTTTTACTCCTCTATGACCTGTTTTGATTGACGCACTGTTGAAGTGGTCTAGGACTGTGACAATTTAATGACTCCACCGGCAATTCTCGCTCTCCTCGTATTACCAAAACATTCATTGCTCATCGTCCTCATGGTTTTTCTCTGCATTGCTCATTATTCCTCTTCATCCTCTGTTGATCGGTCGCGCTCTTCACAGTGTTCACTTTTGCAATATAATTGATATTAGCACCAGATATGGTTCCAAATTTGGTGGGGCCATGCAATCGCAGAAGATTGTGGGCAAGAGAACATATGCCACGATGAAGCTATTCACGCCAATCGTGGCCAACTAGATAATCCCTTGAAAGACAATGTGGGATATTATTTTTTCCCACACTGCGCGACGTCAGATCTCGCTCAGCTAGTGTGGTGGCGGCGTCGCGCCGCGTAAGAAAGGCGGCGCGTCTGATGGGATGACAGAAGCAAATAGCATGATAGATGCGTGGAGGCGATCCCAGATTCTGAGGAGAACTATAATCATGAAATGATGGAATTTCATTGAAAACGCTTATTTATTAAAATCCGACTATAGGGAAACTTCATTGCTACGAAAAGATAAAATGTCAATAAACAAACTTTCATAAACGCATTTTGAATGAAAGTAACGCCGGTTTAACCATTTTTGAATGAAAGGAGCGCATGTGACGCCACGGATAGAAGGTGCGCTGTGTCGCACACAAGGTCTATGGTTCGACCTCGCGCTCATTGCTCACAAAATCGTCCATCCCTCCTTGATGATAGACTTGTTTGGGTAGTTAACAGCACTTGTTCATATACTTCGCTAGGTTACGAAAAGTCACTGTGAAATCCTGGTATAGCGCATCCCACGGGAAGGAGCGAGAGCGGAACATGTACTGATGGTCCTTTCAAAACCACCTGTCCACGTGGCCACATTGCGGTTATTTGGAGTAATCAGAACGGGGCGAGGTGCAGGAAATCATGTGGAGAGCATAGTGGACTATGAGGATTAAATAGAACACGTCAAATGGCAAAGATTGCAGAGATGAATAATGTTCATAGTTGAGATCGATTAAAAAACTCCTAAGGGTGGTCGTTTAAGTGGCATTCTATAGCAACCTGTATAATCATTTCTGACAAACAAGTCTTGTATTGTAATTGCCTTTACCTAATCTTGTCATTTTTTGTGGTATCGTCGCTATGGCACGTCTATTTGGGGTTATCACATACTCCAATATATCAGATGATATAGTTTCGATGGCAAAACTGATTTTAGCAGGAAAACGGAATCTGGCACAATCCCAAAGATTTCGTCGAATATTTTGTTTCTAGTATAAGGTTTGAGATAGTTCCATCTATGAACAGAATGTTCGCAAGTAAAACATTCTAAAGTTCATGTCATTTATAGATATAAAGCAATCACATCCGGAATCCTGAAAAGACGGAGAGCACAAGCCAACGTATTCGCTCAGAAACAGACACGGAAAATACATCTACCAGTGTTGCAATTCTTATAATCCGAAGTCGATCAATTGAACAATGAAAGCTGCTCCATGATTCTAAGATATCAAGGAACAAATTCATTTGTTCTGCACCTCTCCCCGACTTGCATGGAAAAATCAAAATTCAGCAAAGATTGTCTAACATAATCACGACTGCAAAGATTATTGTCAAAGAGGCTCGAAGAGAATTTTCACAAGGTATGTTGCTGTACGCACTTACTCAGGGCATCGAACACGTTTTAACGAAGAAATAAGTTGAACGGCTGAAATATTTGTAGAGGGAATCAAGCAAACTATTTGCAAGACAAGATTGTAGAAAGCCAAAGTGTAACAATGTCAACTTAAGCAGATAAAAAAGATGTCTAGTGCAAATGGGATATCATTACTCGAATACCCTTGCGACTTCTCGTCTCGAGGAGTAATGCAGAACGATAGCAGCGTTAAACATCTTCACGCAGTAAGGACGATTTCTGGTGACATTGCGCAGGGTGTTGACAGGAAATGGCCGCAAGTGATTAATGACGACCAGATAGCATTCAAGTGGTGAACACCACTGAGATGGAAACGATTAGTGATATTTGTTTTACACGAGATAATAAAATGTATTGAATACATTTCTTCCTAGCTAAGAATGGCCACATGCTCAATCTAGAGCATACGGCGAGTGACAGAAGTCATGCCAACTTGGAATAGACTAACTGAAAATAGTAGGAAAGGAATAGTGTACGAACAATATGAGCAACACGAGGCAATCTGAACATTTCGTGATGGCACCAGAAATGCATAGAGCTTGATGGTTCATAACAAGCGATCATCAGTGGTCACACATTGACAAGATCAGAGAAAAAAGGAAGGAAATTCACAAAGTCAAACACCTTCACCTAGCACTTCACGATATTACTTGCTTCCGAGCGCTCATATAATCGTCTGTATAAACAGAGAAGGACTTTATATCTATAGTGAGACAGGAAGAATGAGCCAGCATCTGTTCGAACACGGCACATTTGATCACATGCAAGACTTGAGGTGGTGAAGGCATTCGCGAAATCGAAGGTGTTATCCTGCAATACCCATAAAAGGACATCAACATGAGAGATCTAGAACTCGATGGAGTATTTCTCAAGATGCATTTAGAGCACAAAAGGAAAGCAGTGACGATTTTGAGGAGGTAGTCACAGTTCTAGGGCATAAATAGGAAAGACTAGAAAGTAAAAGCTTGAAGGAATTTAGATATACATCAAAAATTCGAGAATGAATAGATAAGGGGAGCGCCTGATTATCACACATGACTTAGCGCCTTGTGGCGGATTGGTTTCCGATCCAAGGACGGTTCAATGCAAATAGTGTGCAAACAGCGCATAAATGACTTTGTCCTATCTAGGAGATTGAGTGTCATACTTTTCAGTGGGCGACTTTCAGATGATTTTTTGAGTGAATTTTTATTAGAAAGGAAAGTATCAACTGAGAAGTAGAATCTAGTACGGAATAGCGCGACATTAATAGTGGTGATCAACCGACATCGTTTTAAAGAGATATTTGTCGGACAGATAATCAACTAAATTCCCTGTGAATCGTCGTTTTTTGACTTTCAATTTCAACTACATTGACTTGATCTATTTGCGCTCTACGCTGGATCGAGTTGGAGCATAAAATGCGTAAATGTACAAAACAATACTTTTCATCAAAATGAAAATTCTTACACTTACTTGTAGGAAGTCTAGCACATTACTTAGAGTGTATTCAAGCCTTCCAACAGAGCCCTGGGCAGCAGTTTTGGACATGTTACCAAATTCACTATTCTTAATTTCATGTTTCAATGAAAGTGTCTCCATTGAAGTAAACACTCGGCCATATTATCGCTATGTAACACAAAACATAATTGAAATCCTATAGAGTAGACTTTATACTTTGGAACTGTTCCGCTAGGATAAAGACATTTATTCCTCGTTGATTATATGAATCTATATTCCAATTTTTCCCCGTCCTCTCACCTACCTTGAACCTTTTTCATCTGCGTTTGAAGGAAAGTGAGCAGTCTTTGTCAACATTTAAATAACTTCCGCCATTGTTTTGTGATTTAGTGGAAATCATGTTCTTTCAGAAACTACACGCTTTCACTTCCTCTTTGTTATAATAACAAAACATACTTTCGATACTTTCGGTCCACTAATGATCTAGAGGTGGTGCAGTGAAAGAACCAGTCAGACTTCCCTATCAGAATGCTCATAGGCAGGCAGGTAATCGCTTTCACGGCCTCCAGACATGGCCATTATTGGTGCAGTTTGGCACCTTAAACTTTAATGATTAAGCCAAATGTTAACACAACGATAGCAATCCTTGGAAAATCTTAGAACATAGAAAAGATCCTACGTTTTTTTGAGATACGCTTAGTACGTTACAACTAACAATGCCCAGCATGATGACAACAATAAAAGAGCACAGCTTTACCACACCGAAACCTCTAGATACACGCTTTCAAAATGACAACAGTCCCATTAAACATCAATATTTTTTACTGTGCCAAGCTGAATCATTCTGAACGTCATGCGAAGCTCAACAAAATAACCTCACGAGTTCTAGCCAGCTCCGTGTTGAATTAGGACAAGATAGTAATAGATACTAAAAGGATAAATTTATGCATGATAGGTAAAAATAATGGAGGAGAGCGACATTCCTGGCGCTCTTTCACAGCATTTCAAAGGGAAGAGTCATTGGTGGCTCAAAGAACGCTCTGTATTTAGGAGAATTTCCGAATGAGTTCATGCCACTCCACTGCAGCTAACATTTAGCGTACTTTCAGTTATCCGCACCCTGCTTCGATTTCTTGAAAAAACCTACCTTTTGGTTGTTTTCGTGGTTTGAGTAGTCATTCGATAAATTGAATCAAAAAGAAATTTTATGGTCTATTTGCTCTCGAAATTTTTTTATGTTGTACTATATCAGCAAAAACAATATTTTGTTCCTCATTCAAACATTTCTCACTGATTAAATTTTTCCTCTAAACTTTCAGGAACCATTCAATAGCTTAAATCTCAAGTATTTCAGCAATGTCTTTAGCTTTTGAAAAAAACTGCTTAGTGCGCTGTAAATATTAAAAGATGAGAGGGATTTGCAAATTTGGCACCGGGAAAAGCGCGGTGACTCATTGAGAAGGTAGCGAATTCTATTCACGCATTGGCGAAGCACGGTAGCGTGGTGGCCAACGTCAAGCTGCGCGCAACTTAACATTTTTTTAGCTGCTACAGCGCACCAGGAAGTCGCTTCCAAAAATCAAATATATCATATGAACTGCGGAGATTTAAGTTCTCTCATGGTTACTAAAAGCTTAGAAAAAGAGGTTCGGTGAACGAGAAATGTTTGAATGAGAAACAAGGTTCTGCTGTTACATCACAATAATAAAGCCACTTTCAAATTCGAATGCAACATTGGAATTTCTGAGATTTAAGTTCTTAGATGATTGTTAAAACTCTAAAAGAAATAAAAAGCGCGATATGGTCAGTGGACTGAAAAAATATGTGGGCAACGGAAATGATCTGTTTGTGAAACACAATCTTGTTTTGGCTGCTACAGCGCAGCAAAAAGCCGCCTTTCATAAAATGGATCTGAAGCCGTCGAGAAAGCTACCATATAATAACTAAACGTCTGAGAAAAGCTTTATTCAGTCAGAAAATTTTGAATGAAAAACATAATTTTATTTTATTGTTACAGTGTGCTGTAAAATCCATTGTGAGAACAACATGCACCATGTTTTTGATTCGAGCTATCGAATGATTATTAAAATTTGAAAACATGGAAAATGAGCTTTTTACGCGGGATCGAAGTAGCGTGCGGATAACGGCTGTCACTCTAGTGCAGAAGAGCTGTGCAAAAAAAAAAACCTTACTTCATTTGTGCGGTGAAACACCATACCCGATTCGGACGATGATTGCGAAGAGCAATATCGTAAGGAAGAGCAAGTGGCGAGGACAGTCGACTTAAATTTTCGCCGTCGTAATGATGACAAGACCACCAAATTCAGCCATGATAAAGACTCATAAGTTAGTGATATTGATAGTGGTGAAATGACAAAGATTGCAGCAACTAACAGTGTTCATAGATCAGAGCGATCAGAAATTTCACTGCTTCAATATGTAAATCATTTTTGACAAATAAGCTTTGTTTTGTATATGTCTTCGCATACTTTGTCGGGCGTACTCTCCTCTGCCTTTGTTCTTACTCTCAATTTTCTCACGGTCTCGATCAGCTACCGTAACTGCGGCGTTTCCTGTTGTGAGAATGAAGGCGCTCGTGGCAACGGAAGCGCAGAAAGCACAATATTTGCGCACAAAGACGCAAATGTCCCGCCCAGCGAGTGCCGCTTAGCGACGGCGCGACGCAGCCTGCCTATCAGAGGTGGTCGCCGAAGGGGTATAGACGAAAATACCTATCAAAATTGTTTTGTGAATGACACTGTCACCTTTTCGGAAATACCGCTGAGACAGGGACAGTGTTCAATGAGCTCCATGAAGCGGGGTATGTCAGGCTACGCATAAACAAAGGCAAAACCTAGTCCATGAAACATTTACTGTAGAAAGGTGAACAAATTAAACAGTTCTCTTAACATAGGAACTCCCTCTTTAGGCACACTCGAGTCTCTCAAAGAAGACATAGCAGCTGCTTACCTTTTCGATTCAACAGTCCTCCCATTTTCTTATGCAGCAGAGACGCGGGATGATACCACCTGCACGCCACCCACAGAACGCATGGGCAGCCTCCTGAAACTCAATCAGTGCTCACATTGTTTAGTCGGTTTGAGCACTCAAACTTTCGAAAGCTACCTCATATTAGAGATCACATGATGTATGTCTGGATAGAGAAACACAAGCGGTCACATAATAAGAAGATCAAATAACGTATGGCAGTTCTCATAAATAACTTTTATTTTTTCTCATTGCACATACTCATTAATATTAACGATGTCAATTTCCAGATAATTATAACAGTTACTGGACAGACAGAGAGTCATAGTGGTCGATTCAAATTTCCCGTACTAGCCGGCCGGTCACAGTATCTCACAGGATCAGTCGTTGTATTCGTGCAAGTGGCAACTGTTTTATGTACCAGATGGCCAGTGTTGGCTGATGAACTCTTCGAAACGCAATGAATGGCTCTTTAAAAGGACGTGTTCTCACAGTAATTGATCAGTGTTGTGGTGGCAAACTATTCACAGGTTAACCAAACAAGGATTTTGGAAATCATCACGCCGTCATGGAGCGCCATTCAACTGTGGGCGCCACTTTGAGCTCGGCTGTAACTTCCACCTCTCCTGGCTCTAGATCATTCTGGTCATAGCGTAGTGTAGATAATCTCGTTGTATATTGCCTATGTGTGAAGTCACTGCTCTTTACAATGTGTAGCTCCTCTGATTCTTCTTGAGATCTGGGATTCGGGGCATCTTAGGCTTAGGCTCACATCTATTGCATCATGGAAGTGTTAACATTGCGTTACATGTCGTGATTGTTGTTTGCTCAATTATAGTTATGTTGCACTTGTCATTTGTTATAGGTTGCTCGTGACGGCGATGAATATGGTTCGTTGGTCTCAGGATCAACACTGTCCTTCATCCAAATAAATAGTAAAAGACCCGCGTGCCACGAATACTTAAGGCGACCGAGTGACTCTTACGGCACATAGCACACACTCACTGACAATAGGCAACAAAACCTAACTACTCTAGTACAGTCACCAATGAACCTAAACCAATTTAAGCTTTCTCCACTGATAAACTAATACCAGATGAACGTAATGAAAAGTGGAGTGAACTCCGAATGAAATTCTTTAAGAAGACAACGCAAGCCATGGGCGGACGTGTTTGTGAATAACGCAAAGTAACTGCGTCCGCAAATGGCAAAGAGCTTATCAAACTGACCGATTTGGTCCATCAAACGTCACTATGCTCCAAACAGACAAAAGGTGGAAAGTATGCTGAGGCTCGTATTATCAGTGTAAACATTGAAGTATCCATGTAAGTAAAAACATCGTGCCAGCTCATCAGTATAGAAATATGTCAAAATAGTCAATCGAAATTCATTTATTTGACCGCTTCTTGCGATGGTATGATCTTATAATATACCCACTAATGTAGAGTGCTGTGCAAAGTGCATGCACTTAACATTATTTGGTTCATCAAAATAGTTCTCCGTCAAGGATATGTCGCCAAGGTCATTAAGAGGATTGAAATGTAGTGATTAGTAACAAACTAGGATAAACAATAATGAAGAAAAATTTGGTTGTGATCGAAGCTATTCACTGACAAGATTTGACATAAATGAACAATGGAGAGTTGTTTGATATTGAAACACTTTTTCCGCTTGCTTAAACACTGGTACGATTTTATGATGGCCTTCTAGAAAAAACATGTTCATACTTTGCCAAAGTAAACCTAGAGCACCCAAGCAGACTAAGTTGTACTAACTTTACATTTCAAGACACTGCACTGAAAATTGCATAGCTTTCTGTTGCTTGGAACGTATACAGAGATATACCGGTATCAGTTTCGCCTCCCGAGATGGCACGGTGTTGGTGGACAAAGTTTCTGTCATTGAGAAAGTGGCATTGCTACAATCCTTACCGCCTCATCTGTTTTCTACTTTTCGATAAGGGGTAGTTGATAATTTACTGCCACAAGTAAATTAAATGCTTTTTCGTTATCTTCTTTCGTTTCAACCTTTAAGAAAAAGGTGTTTGTTGCTCTTTTCAAAGATTTAGTAATCATTCGGTGGCTCAAATCACGAGAATTTTAGTGGTGCACTTTATTTTTAGATGGTCCTTTTGTAGCATTTTATAGCAAGAATAAAACTTTCACCTCATACTCAAGCACTATTCGCTAGAAAACTTTAGAATGTACTTGTTGAGTGCTTTCTTCTGTTCAGCCATTCCGAGGTGATACTGATATTATTTATTGAATACTAGCGAAGCATACAGCAATATAGTTAGTAATGCAGCTTGAACATACAATTATCGAGGTGGCTAAAGTTTCTGCGGCTCGCCTTGTTCAGAGCCTAGAAAGATCATATTGATACGCAATTCGCTAAGCCAAAACCTCCATAACCCAGGCACCAAACTTTAGAAACGAATTTCGGATCGTACAGTAGAAGCTTGATTTTGAATCATTCTTCGTTTGATGTTCTGGATCTATCAGCTATTTACTTGTTTTTTCTCCTGTAAAGGAGTTTTCCGTGCGTTGTAACTGTTAAAAGAAGATTGGGCATCGCAAATTTGGCGTCGGCAAAAACACGGTGGCTCGATGCAAATGCTGCAAAGTAATATCCACATACCGACAAAAACACGATGGTTTTGAACCATTGCCGCGTTGCGCGAAATCCGATATTCTTGAAGCTGTTGAAGCGCAGTGAGAAATCTTTCTAAATATCAAATACGTCGTTGTAAGTGTCGAGATTTGCGTTATCTTCAAGTTATCGAAAGTGTAGGGAAAATGTTCTGTCGGGCAAAAAATGCGCCGAATGTGAAACATAAATTTATTCTCACTGCTATCGCAATGAGAAGTCCCAAAATGTCAGGTGTAATATTAAAATTGCCGATATATGGTTATCGAGTGGTTTTCACAAGTCTAAATAACTTGCTACTTCTCAATAAATGCGACGAGTGTGAAATGTAATTTTATTTTTACTTTTGAAACGTACTTAGAATTCAAGTAACATAGCGCGCTACTGCAATCTTAGAGATTCAATCCATCAAATAGCTACCAAAACTTTGGAAAAAATCAGAAAACATGGTTTACCAAAGAGGTTGAAATAGTCCGCGGACAACGGAAATGATTTGAACCCGTGAAACCCAATCACCTTGTGATTGTTACAGTGCATCAAGAAGTTTCTTTCTGGAACCAAAATTCTTCTATTTTCAATGATTTTAACCTCTGAATTTCTGAAGCTTTGGTGAATATTTGATAGGTTGATTCTCAGAAATTTCAGTGGTATCCTATATTTGTAAAATAATTCCTTTCTGCTGACTTACATCCCGACATATAGCTGGTGGCACTCTCGTGTTCCAAAACAGGTTGGTTGTAAAAGCTCAAAGGTATGACTATCTCTCAAGCTCGGCATAACAGAAAAAATGTGAAACTCTTCCAAAATGTCCTCTTCTTCTATACAAAACATGCAAGAGGTTGGTTCCTCCATTTCCTCAAAATTTGATGGCTAAAGTATTGGCGGCAAAGCCTCGTCAAAACCCTAGACGTATGTATCATACCATATCTCATTATTTGGTTAGTATTTCTCATGCACCAAACAGTAAAAATGATTACGTTTCCCCACTGGTGCGTTTTGGCCCATTTTTCGCTGGACAAAGCATTTTTATAAAATTTCCAGTAACCACACTTCATTATTCGTACGATGAACTGCCAGGTCCGATTAGCTTCTACGATTACGAAGATCAAAATGTACAAAAAAGTAATTACTAGACAACCGAATAGAATCAATGTTGCTTTGCTGACGGAACCCACGATCCGTTGTACATAATAAAGAATTATAAGAACGTTAAGCTAGCTCATTAATAAAATGGCATAGTCCTACAAAAATAGATCTAAGTACACTCTTAATAATGATGCGAGTGTATAGAGCGTTGTAAAAATGGAGATTTATTGGTCAATAAAAGTGAAGAAAACACCAAACCAGCTGATTGTAACTGAGCTTGCCCATAGAATGAACTGATTCGCTAGATGAAACGAGAGTTATTTATCAGTGAATCCTTTATCCGGAAGCAAATTTATGATGACTAATCAGCCTGTACTTATTAGAGGAAGTCAATAGCGCATAGAGAAACCAATGTTTCTGTTGGGACTGCTGCATTTAAAACCACTATGCTAAGAAGTGGGGCGCATGAGACGCAGATGAAAGAGGTGTCCTGCGACACATATAGTAGTCGATTCTATCCCGCGCTCCATTTTACCAAATGTTCCACCTCCCGCAATCTGTAAATTGGACTCGTAAATATCTGGGAAGATACCAACACTGGAGCGATATATCATTAGTCAAGTAGAAGTCATAGTAAAAGCCAGATATACGTATAATCTCCTCACACGATGTTAAGCGAAGAATTATGCACAGCTCACCCCTCAAGCACTAGTGAATGTCAGAAACTTTACTTCTCGTTCTTTTACGCCAAAAAGGACTGCACCCCTTGTCGTTTTTTACGAAGCTTTTTTGAGCTATCAAGAATCAGTTTCACCGCCGAATGTGTAACGGTGACAATGACACAGCTGTTGCCATCGGAAAGAAAACCAGCATTGTGTCATTCCATGTCTCCTAAGTCGTATTCCACTTTTCGACCTCGGTTTTTGATAATTTACGGCTGCCATTGCATTTTGGCTATTTTCAAACCAGCATTTCAAATTACACGGTAATACAAAGGGTCAGGTTATCGAAAACACATTCTGGTGAAAATTGAAAGTCGAGCTGTGAGGTGACAATAGTAAGACTTTCTTGCAAACTCACTAGGTACTACGTCGATTTTTCGCGTGACACGCGACGCGACGCGCTCTTCAATAACAGTGTGGTAGTTTTCTGATGAAATTTAGACCTTATTCATAACCAGATAGTAGAGAGCGACGCAAGACATTTTATTGAGTCTTTCTGTAACTGCACAGAATGTATACAGATGAAGCTGTTAGCATTCATTTCTTCTGACTTACATCCCGACATATAGCTGGTGGCACTCTCGTGTTCCGAAACAGGTTGGCTGTAAAAGCTCAAAAGTATGACTATCTCTCAAGCTCGGCATAACAGAAAAAATGTGAAACTCTTCCAAACTGTCCTCTTCTTCCATACAAAACTTGCAAGAGGTTGGTTCCTTCCTTTTCCTCAAAATTTGATGGCTAAAGTATTGGCGGCAAAGCCTCGTCAAAACCCTAGACGTATGTATCATACCATATCTCATTATTTGGTTAGTATTTCTCATGCACCAAAAATCAATTAAAAAACGATATCCTAGACACTCTGAAAAACTCCACGTTATCCTAAATTTAGACAAGCGCGGCTACTGCTCTTGTGTAACACAATTTGAATAATGAACAACCCTCAGACAAGAAGGTGATTCTGAGATTAGGTGCCATATCACTTGTTATGTTTAGGCAATCTCCCCTTTTATTCATTTCTGGTCTTTTGAGGTTTCCCCAAAAAGCTTCAAGGGTTTTTCGCGCCAACGTTCTTGACTCCTGCTCAGGATTCCTACTATCATATCAAAGTTCGTATCGTCATGTTTTTCTACTCTGCGTGTCCCCAGAGGCTTACTTGTTTCGTTGGCTTTTCCATCTAAGTGTTCTTTAACTCCTTGACGACTAATTTGAAATCTGGTCGCGGCACACGACGTGGTCGTGCGGCGAACTATAATCACGGTGCGGCAGTCCTCTAATTAAATTTTTACTGTTATCGCTACTAAAAGGATTTAGTTTCCAACAAGTTATAAAAGATGATAGAAGAAAGTTTATTAAGGCTACTTGCAGTAGGAACATTACCGAATATCCTTCTTAGAACCGCGCCTTCCGAGGGAAAAGCCATATACTCACGAAAATGGGGTGTTTCTTACTGCTATTGAACATTTCATGCTGTCTTATCCATATTCATTCATTAATAAGTCATGTTTCTCTTCTATTTTTCATGCTGACAACGTCTCGTTCTTGTTCATTGCCGATAAAAATAATAATTAACTAACCAAGCACTTTGTTTGTCTATTCTCCTGAAGTGAAAAGTTACCACAAAATTCTTCTAGTTCTGAAATTATTTCACTTCATGACTCAGCTCAAAGCCATGATAGTGACTGAAAAAGAGAAATCGATAAACTGTTTGTCAAAAATGATGCTGTACACCGCATGCGATGCTACTTTATCGGCTTTTTTTTTAAATTGTTCGAGTATTAGTAAACTCCTGGAGTAGACACCTAAAAAAGACTTTGCTCTATCGCTTTATCGGTAACAACTTTTTTTCATCCGCTGTTATTCTGTGCTGTAAGCGCATTTTGTCGTGGTGATTTTGACACTTGATATTCGTGCCGTTCTCGCCCTCTACGTATTCCTTCTAGCTGAATGCCTCAAAAAGACTTCATGCTCCGAATCAAAGTCTCAGCTCTACTAATAACTCCAGTGTGACCACATCCCAGGTGGTTAGACGTCCAACAGTAAGGCAGAGACCTCTATGCTGCTCAAGTGTTTTCGTTAGATATCGATTTCACCAGTGGTAGTATTCCTTTCATCACATATTTTGTCTTGATTCTTCCGTCTACGCCTCCAGACAACAGCTTGAAGCTCTTACCCCATCAGTAGCTAATGATAGATCTATTCACACACAAGACTTGCTAATTTCTACGAATGTAGTTCACGGATGCAAGGATTAGCTTAGCTGGGTACTTTTGCGTCACGAAAACAGCTGTAGGCCTGTAGCCATTTGTGTCTGAATGAACAGCAGACAAATATCCGCAACGACAGGAGAGATGATGAGATGGAAAAAGAAGGTCTTATTCCTGTAATACATCAAACAGAAATGAGGAATAAGAGATAGATGTTAATTCACTTCTATAGTTTTCCTATCGAACGCGGATTCCCAGAACGTAATGGCTTATTTCCTGCCAAAAATCCCTACGGAAATTCTTCTGGTGATATGTCGCTTTCCTGTGACACGTTTCCACACCATCTAAACTGCGCAGTATAACTGTTAGCAGAAGCCTCGCCGAAGTTCAAGTATTGAGATAACTATCCCCAAGGCAAGTCGTACTTTTCTCCGCGCTGGTATTACTCACTGAAAAGTTTTTTTATGATGCAAGCCTAGTACTAGAACGTCTATTTTTTAGCTATCAAATGATTATTAATAGTCTACTAAAAAGCAGGAATTATAGTGTATATGCACTTTCCTATGGAAAAGTTTCCAAATTTGATCACTACAAACGCTGTCGATGCTTACTCCAGCGGCAAACCAAAACTCCCTCTATATATTTTCCTACTTTGAGTTCCTCATCGTGAAACATGTGTTTTTGAGTCAAATTCTTACGGAATAGGCGATAGTAATGCACAATGAGAACTAAAAGTATGGTTTTCTCCCAAGGATATACTATTCGAGTTAAAAGGTAGAGATTATTGAGGCATGTGGGTATTTCCCAAGGAAAAATGACGCTTTTCCAATAAATGATCTACTCTTCCATAACAATAAGTATGATTAAAACCCAAAAATCATTTGTATGAGTACCAAAAACGCCAGTGTATAGTGCAGGCGCGGGCTATTTAGTCGCAAAGCAAAACGCAGTTGTCTTCGCACTTATTACAGCGCAATAAGAAGGTTTTCCTATAAATCAATCCCAATATAAAATCTTCATTTTTCAAGCTATTGATTAATTAATAATGGTCTATGGAGATACTTTCCATACAAAAATTCCAAGGAAACACGAGCACATTTCACAGATTGTAACTGCACTTCGCACAATTCATACTATGAAGTAGAGTTTTCTTGGAGAACTAAGTGCTCTATGTACTAAAAACAAGTTTATAGCAATCTCTTCAATAGTATCCAATACTTTAAGGCGATAAAATTTCTCTGAAATCAGAATTTCACTATAAAAAACCAAAAAATACCCTTCGGAGTTGGAAAAAAAACTGATTGCAAAACATTATTTTGAGTTTATGAAAGTGTTTTCAAAAAGCAGACACAGTGAGAAAATCTACATTCTTCAAGATATCGAATGACTACAAAAGCATAAATGAAAATGGAACAAACGAATGTAATGTAATAGCTAAAAATATGTTTTCATTTTCGATAATGTGGTTTTTTCGTTGAAACATAATTTATTTTTTGATACATGGGGGTTATCTTCAATATAAAACTCTTTATAGACATCTCTTCTGTATTATATCATTATAATCAAACTTTCTCGGCATCGCATTTCACGATTTATTCCAAAAAAAGCGGTGTAAAGTCGAAATAGCTTACTCTGTAAGCAAAACTCAAATCTCTTTCTAGTTATCACTTCGTACTGTGAGAGAGCAAGCTTACTGCTAAAATCTCCAGTTCTGAAACTCCTGAATGACCGCTAGTAATTTGGCGAAGAGCTCTTTTTGGAAAAGAAAGGAAGCACGAGTGCTTTTCATCTAATACAACCGCATTTACGCAGTTTTTGATTAAAGTGAAGGCAGTACTGTACTAATATGGCTGCGCCATTTGAGGCATTTGGCGAAAGCGTATTTTTTTGCTTTTGTAGCATGTTGCTGTAAATTATTGATAGCTCAAATAAGTGAATTTCAGTGGCTTGTTCAATTTCTCAAATAGCTTATTCTTGGCGCCGCACCACTCAAGAAAAAATTTGATGGCTAAATACAAAAAATTTATCAATTATAATGGTATGTTTGGCTTTCAGAAAGGCTTCTTCGAGCTCTATAACGACCAAAAGAATATTGGGCTCCACACTCAGACCTCTCAAACTCACTCTTCTCGTGCGAATGCAAAGCACTACGAAGTTATTTCTAAAGAGCAAACAGATTTTCCCAACCAGAAAGGATTTCCCTATCTAATGCTTGAAATTTTGTTGAGAAAAACCTTTTATCAGGCGTGAAATCTTCAAATCTAAAACACGATTTCATTTTAATCGGTACGGTCGTTAACAACAGGCAATATGAGAAATAAAGTATACCTTCAAGATCACTCGATTTATACTATCAGATAATCATGCATTCGTCAAATTCCAGCAAAGGATACGCTTTTACCAAACGCCTCAACTGGCGCCGCCATAATGGAACAGCATTGCCAAGGTTTTCAAGAGCAGCTGAATGTTCGTTCTATCAGAAAAAAAAAACGTCTACAAAGGTTTATCCGACGACCTTCTGATTTTTCGTAGCGACTAAATTTACTTAGCATTGGAACTTCAGTATATAATACCAAGAAATCCGCTATGGAAGTACGAACAACGCACTTTGGAAGCAAAAACTTTTTTCTTAAGTAGAATATGATGCGAAAGTTTTGCAACAAACTAAGCTTAGTTTGAGAATTGGCATCTTTCATGTTATCAAATGAGTACGAAAACCATGCAACAACTGGAAGTAATTTCGGTTTCCAAAAGATGTGGTTTTCTTTCTTGAATCACAAAATGGTTTCCGACAATTTTTTACCAAAAAACCCACTACAAAAGTCTCTTCTGCTATCTTTCATCACTTATGCTGGGGCTTTCTAGATCACTGAATCTTAAACACCTTTTTATAGCTGCGTTTATTTTATTCGTTGAAAAAATTGGTATCAAGAAGATCTTCCCGTTCAGGTTTGAAACAGTGTGTTTTCCTTATTATTGTTATGGGCTTGCTTCTCTATATTGACGTAGCATCCGTGACTGCTCTTTCGTAACTATTTGAAATGGCTATCTTTTGCTCCAAACGTGCTGACTCTTCCCTCTCCTCACTTCCCGTGCAAATACTTGTAGCCATTCCGTACATGTTTCAAAAGAGTGACCTTTTCGTGTGTGGGAGGTGGGAAGAAAGCTAATGCACTAATATGTTTTATATTACCTGGTGTGTGATGCCATTTTGTTATGTGGCCACTTTCAGATTGATAAATTTGAACGTTCAGTAATCTATGCCAGTTCTCCCTAGGCTTCTTCTGTGTAAACTCAGTATGTCTGACTGTCTCTTAAAAAGATCAAAACATATGTCAACCTCCTCCTGTGTCGAGCAGATGATGAGGCAATCATGTACGTATCGACAATAGATTAATGGGCCACGACAACGAACTGTAAAGTTCACTCTGGACATAAAAACAATAACAAGGCCTGGTGCCAATCGTTGCTCCATTGCCAACCCTCTAATTTGTACATAGTATGTCCCCCACTACCTGAACATTGAACAACTCAGGCGCGCCCTGAAAAGAGTCATGAGCTGCTGAATTAACATGCCATGCATGAATACTTTCACCTAATTTTCTACCAGCAATTCGTGAATTGCTTGTAGTGCGGAGTCATTCGATTCGTTCGTGTAAAAAGCAGTAAAATCGAACGATTTTATTATATACGTTTGATTTAGCTGTGCACGATTTAGGTGTTCTAGAGAAATTTTGGTGTTAGCTAGATGGGTTGGTATGAATTCTAATAGCTGTGACAAAATGAGGCTTAAAACCACCCTATCCTACCCGTCGATCTGCCTACGCAGCTAATGAGCGGTCTAACTTCGAATGTTGAAGGATCAATAGATTCTAGATCGCTATTGGAGGTGAGCTTCTGTGTTTTGATGAGTGTGTAAAACGGGACAAGTTGGTAATTCATTCTTATGTTGACGGAATATCAATTATTGTGCAACAGCTGCCCTTGCTGTGCTGACCTACTCTCTATTCAGTTTCTGGTGATGCGTTTCATATTGTTTTATAAGAATGGTATTGATTTATTAGGGGCGTATGTGGCGCAGCGCTTAGAGGTGCACTGCGTCGCACACGAGGTCGATGGTGCGATTCCACGCATGTAGTTCACCAAGCCATCCATCCTTCCGGAATTGGTAAATCGGTGCCAGGCGGGCCTCAGACTTTTCTGATAGGATACGCAGCAGTGACTCGATACAGCCGGAGGTCATCGCGAGTCATTGTAGAGGCCAGATATGCAATCAATCGCCTCAAGCAAAGTTGAGAACTAAAGGCGAATGCATGGCGCATCCCACATGGATTGATCAACGCCGAGAGCTTCATCCTTAATTCTTTATTGTGATCTATATTCCTCATCGGTTGATGGCCGATAAAGGGTGAAATCCTGAAGATGTTTTATCAAGATGAGGTAATTCATAACGAATGAAATAGACGCAGCTATAAAAGGTGTCTAGGAAACAGTGGTCTGGAAAGCTCCGTTAGAGTCATAGAAATTCCTCCTGTTAACATCCGTGGCTGCTGGGTAGGATTGCCTGTACGACAGTCTTCCAAAGATTGACAATTGTAAAGTAAACCCTAATGGCAGAGAAGTAGATTGCATGAGTTCGGGTACAATACACCTGATCTCTTGGTAACATGCAGTAAAGAATACATTGTCGGCACAGGAAGACCATTTTGAATCTGCGTCAAAGAACACGTAGATGGGAAAGCTAACAGCGAAGCAAGTAGGCCTTTGGGTGCACACAGGTTAGAAGAACATGACGATATGCACTCTGATATGGTAGTAATATTCCTGGAGCGAGAGTCAAGAATATCGGCGCGAAAAACACTTGAAGCTTTTTGTATAAACCGCAAAAGACCAGAAATGAATAGGAGGGGAGAATGCCTGAACACAACAAGTGATATGGCACCTAATCTGAGATTTGTCTTTGAGTCTGAGGATGGTTTATTACTCAAATTCTGGCACACAAGACCCGTGGCCGCTCTCGTATAACTCTGAGCAAGGTGGAGTTTTTCATAATGACTAAACTGTTGATTTCTTTTCTATTGGAATTTTGATGTATGCGAAATATTAACCAAGTAATCACAAATGGTATAATTTACGCGCCTAGGCTCTGACGAAGGCGTTGTCGGCAAAACGTTATCCGTCATATTTCGAGGGAAAAGAGGTACCATTCTCTTGTAAGCTTTAAATAAAGAAAAGGACACGTCGGTTGTATCGACACAGCGTTTCACTAAACAAAATTCTCTGTTCTCAGCCTCTATATAAGCCTAGCCCGAATCACCAAACTGCACTTCTGCAACCCTTCACTGCGGTCTACGATGTTCATCGAAGCGTCTGAGTCCGGCCGTCTTCCACTGTAAACCATGACATTTTCGGACTCAAATGCGAACAAAAACTATCGATAGTAGAACAGTGCAAATGCTTCCAAATGAACATTGAAACAATCTAATGTTTATCATAAATTATATTTCACACTGCACGCTATGCTTCTTCCTCAAAAGCTCATAACATATCTCTATTACTAGTAGACTTTGAAAATTGTAACTCCCATAAAGTTTCAAAAAACTTTGCTCTCCTGCATAAGGTTACTAGGTTCTATATCACATGTGCTTTACTAAAGACCATATTCATTGTTACACCGTTTGTCGCTAGTTAAACATACTAGCTTTACGCGATCTCCCTCCATAGTCTATATGCCCTCCTTGTCCTGTTCCATCTTTTCATATAACTTTAATGAAAGCATGTGCAGATGTTTTCAGAAATCCATCAAAACATAGAAGACACAACCTTCTCCTTTCATTTGATATCATTCTCCACTGCCCATCAAAGTAATTTCTTTATCTATTGTTTATTTGAGAGCAACGTATGCTTTGAATTACTTATGGTTGTTGTGCGCGAAACGAAACCGCATACTATTCGAAAACCGAAGCCTAATACTTCGGCAGTATGTCAATGCTGAGGCTAAAATGAAAGAATCCCATGCCTTGCTAAAACGTTTGCTTATGTTGAAGAAGGAGGAGGGCCTTGTTGACGATGAAGTCAAAGAAAGCGCTGTTTTTTTCGAGATGCAGTTTTGAAGACAGTGATGCAGATGATGAAGCACGCGGTACTACTAATGATACCGATGCCCTGGGCGGCTGGCAAAGTCTTGTGATTTCGCCTGCAATCCCACTCGCCGATGAACGTCGGGCTGTTGTTCGGTACAGTGCATTGTTGGGTGTGAAAGGTCAGTTGGCTACAACAAACATTTCATGAAATCTATTAAGGAATTGATTATGGATCACACAATTATTTATGATTGGCAAAAGAATGCTATTCAAGAAGAGGCAACGATTGATCGATTTTGAGGTGGAAAAACTCGTTGGCTTCTGCTATAATCCCTTGACAAGTACACGGAAATTGCGTGCGTCGACCTCAGCGTGTTCAGATGAAAGCTTCGCTATTTCTAGAAAAAATTAGATTTTTATAATCACAAAGGAGAATGTAGCTGTCGCTGAATGGTGAAATACGGTAGGCTATAAGTAACTCAAGCACCCTTATAGATTTTCCAGCATCCTACTTTTTCCAAGAAAAGACTAAATGAATGCGAATAGATCATATTTTTATTGTTGCTGAATTTCTTGTCCTCTCTTGCTTATATTTGTTCATATATCAATCATTCTTAATCTATTCCTTGAGCGAAAAGCAATTCATTCTGATAGATAGCCGTAATTGAAGCCTCACTGTAAACATTTTCCAAAGTCTGTAAGAATGAATAAAGCCTTACCGAAGTTAAGCAAGGTCATCCAACGACTGAAATTAGTGATAACACAATGTCATTGTACGCTGTGCTACCACCACTTACGTCTCCCCTCCCTGCAACAAAATAGGGCTCAGTGTGGGCCGTGGGCCACTGATGAAGAGAGCAGAGATTTTGAAGTGACAGCTTCGGTATGGATTTGAGCATTCCTATGTACAATGCAGAGATAGTTAATAATCTAATCATTTTATACTTCTAAAGTCAAATTGCACGGTATAAATTTGTCCAATAATCGATTTATCAAACTGCACTTCTAAAATAAAATATTAGGTCATAAATCTTTAGTCTTGGTATCCTCTCATCTCATGCAACACTCGAAGTCACTTTAGTGATTGATAATAGGAGAACAATGAGAAGTTAGTAGAAATTGATACTGCACACTGCATGCAATCTCAATTCGTTCAAAGCTCTAGATATTTTTTTGTTTACTAGTGCACCTCATATGTTGGCATTCGCTGCTTTTCCATTATATACCGACAAATGAATAAACGATCCCATTCGCACTTTCGAAAAATTTGCAGAAAAGTCTTAGGCATCATTCGAAAGCTTGAATTGCTGACTAGAGCTGTAGGTGGGCGATTTTTCAAAAACGCCAATTTATTACGAGGTAAAATCTAAAATAAAACTATGTTTCACTCCATCACGCAAGTTTTTTCTCATCAGGCTGACATTTTGCTAGACAAAACTCCTTTCCTAGACTGCTAGTACACTCTCGATAACAAAAGTTTTGGAGAACTCAAAAATGTGCTTTTTACCGTGGAAAAGCTTTCTTGATAGCGCTGTCGAAGAGAGAAAACATTTGTGTTTTTTACCACTCCGGACAAAGTTCTTTCTTCAGACTATCAACCATTTGATGGCGCAAGATCTAAAGGTTGCAACGCTTTGTTTACTTTCTGGAGAGACCGTTTCGTTGCCGTGTGGAGGGGAAATTTAGAATTTGCACAAATACGTTATTATTTGTTCTTTGGCCAGTTTAAAGAACTCGGTGTGGGTGGCAGGACGGCTGACGCCATGATCGATCGAGTTTCTCACTTGAAAGTGTGATGCTTTTTATTCTGTTAAGAATCGCTTCTCGGTTTTGAGGGAAATTCCAGACTGAACGTATGACTTTGATGCTTCAAGATCTTCTATACACGTTCGGGTGTTTTTCGAATGATTTTTTTCAAGGAATTGATTTCTCAATCAAAAAAAGTAGATTGTTAATACGTACAGGCGCTGTGCTCACAAAATCTTTGAATCGTAATACATGAATGATTTTAGCAGCATAAAATTGTGATAAAACGATTATTTGACGATTTATTCTTTCATGGTAATAATGGAACCGAGTTAATGCTGGAGTAAGAAATAGAAGAAGTATGACAATATGGACAACATTTAAAATTGATATGATTGTTTGAGAATGTTTACTAGTAATTTGAAATATGTTCTTTTCCTAATTGTCGGGAGTCTTTCTGCAAAATTCTATAACGACCGCTAGCCTTTCTGAAGTCTCTCTCATCATTGTTTACCATTTACTGACAATAAAATCTCCGTTAATGGCTGCAAAAATCAAAATTTCAAGCAGAATTCTTCTCATTTAACCGCTTTTTGCGGCAGGATGATGTTTATAGACATACTCAATGATGTTGAGTGATCTGCAAAACTTTTGCGTCAATCGGAACTTGAATCCGCAATGAATTCTATTCAAGGGCGCGTGTTGCATATGTTTTGGACATCATTTAGCACATCGTTTATGTTTATAACACCGTGACACTGCTAGAAGCGGTTGAATGGAAGTTATTCTGTATGATCATTGGAAGCCACATCTCTGTCAGCGTAAATGGGTTTAATGTCGGCATCGAATACACAGGCCATACTGTTGACGGTAAGTTGTTAACAGATGGATACGTTGTAGCCTGGAAAGAGTGATGGAAATTGAGAGTCAGTAGTGCAAGAGTCAGAGCATGCGCCCTCAGATAGGATAAAATGTAGGTTCGAGTCTTACCTATTGAAGAAGATTTGCACATCACTCAACATTATTCGGTAAATTCAAATTTTGTTAGAAAACGACGCATTGTCCTTCTAGCGCGAAGAGAAAAACTTTGCTCCGTCATTGGATAGGTAGATTGATCAAAGAGATCTTCATAGCCATGCAATTTGTTTGTAATAACAAGGCAAATCCTAGATGATGCTTTGTGATTACAAATATCGTTACGGGACGTCATCGTTACGCAAAGATAAACTCTATCTTCGAGATTTTTCTACAGATATTTTTAGTAAGTTCTAGCCCTATTAGCAATTTTATAACAATAATTTTCAGAAATCTGATAACATATTTTGGGCCTTTGATGAGGTGTTTTATGGCACTGATATAAAGCTAGACGTATGTTTTGATCTTTTAACCTTATTCGGCCTCTGTCGCACACCGCGTGTGCGGCTGAGAGGAGCGGCGGCGCGACGGGGCGGAGTCTGTACTATCAGCTTTGCGATGGAGATATGGTAGTTTGTTTGATAATCTGAGCTACTAAGAAAATATTATAGTGATGAAATGATGAAATATAACAGGAGATACTTCGATAAAAGTTTTATATCTTGAAACAGGAACTATCTATCAAAAAATTATCCAAGTTTTCAACGGAAAAAGCAATTATTGTGAAAAGGAACTTCATTCCAGCTGTTATATAACTTCAATTCTGTCTTTTCTACTTATGCTTTTCTATTTCCCACTATGTTTGTTTCATCAAAAAACTTCTATAGCCCGTTCTACAACGAAACAGGACACGTTTTAAAGTCAGAGGTCCTTTTTTTTTTATCAACATCACAAGGTATACCTTTGCATCACAAAGTAAAATTTAGATTCCAAGATAACTATCGATACAGAATAATAATTGTAAAGTAAACTAAATAAATGTTATGAAAAAGGCATTTTTAAATGGTTTATAGGAAGGAGAATACTCATACATTAAAAAAATCCATGTTTCAACGAAAAAAACCGCTTCCTACAAAGAAAAACATTCTTTTTTCTGATTCTCTGTAACATTTTCCTTGATTTATTAATGTTTCTATTAGCCTTTTGATAACCTGAATAATTCCGCTCCGATATTGAGCCTGATTTCTGAAAGAACCGCATTACCATGTTATGCTGCAGGAGAAGACTGACGTTTCGCCCTCACGATGCGTTGTTTCAACCTAGCATTAAGCTTTGATTGTGTGCAAAGTTTTTTGCTAGGAAAGATAGTTCATCTTCCGATAGATTTTTGTAGAAGTACTTTTAATAGAAACAGCACCTAGTTATTCAAAATCTTTTCTGATCAAATTACGAAGCTCAGAACGAGCGAAATGCTCTCGCCGCTTATTAACCCTTGTTGAGAAATGGTGATATGGTAGCTATCTGGTCGGTCTGGTCCACCAGCGACTTTCTCCTACTGTACATCTCGACGACTTCAAACTTGTTCATGGCTTTCCAGTCACCCCTGCGCAGTTTTCCTTCCATGACCTCCTCAGGCAAACCTTTCCTGCTCTTTCTTGATGTTCCAATAAAGTATGGATTGCTTTGCAGTAGACTCTGAGCTAGGGCGACGCTGGAGTACCAGTTATCGGCAAAACGGTGCCTTCTTTCATTCAGAAGATCCTTCATTGGTACCTTTACTAGAAAATCTGCAAGTGGCTCGTTCGGTGTCGGATTTGTGCCAGCATCTATGTACACCATCGTTTTGTAGGTGTACCCGCCTTTATCACAAAATTCAAATAGTTTGTTCCATACCTGCTTCTTTTGCAAGATGCATGATGGCAGAATTCCATTCGTCCTCTGAATGGCACTATCTACTCATCGATATACACGTCTCCCCATGATTTGAATGGGTCCTTGCAACTATTATTGACAAGCTCCAGCATTGGTCTTATTTTGTATAACTTGCCGTTCACATCGTGACCCATATTGTTGCTTACATGCAAGTGGGTCGTGATCTCGAAGAAGCGATCCCCAACATAAGATGCGATGCTATGGGAACTCCCAAAAGATGCGGGCAATCGCTCCAGTAATCGTAGTGCCTTGTCAATCGTATAATGGTCATTTTGAGGCACAGGTCTAAGAAGATCCTCATTTCTTCAATCGTTATATCTTTTCATCAATCTTTTTTTTGTTGACCATATATATTGATTTGCTCAACAATTGACTCCCAAACGTCCTTCGTAAACAGTTCATAAAATTCCGATGGAGTTTCAGACCCGAAGATGGTAAGGATGTTGCAAAACACTAGCGACCTATGCAATAGAATGAGATTTATTGTTTTATCTTCACAAGCACTGTTTTTGACCTACCCAGCTGGTGTGTCTGATCTGCCCAGTCGATGTTTCAAATGTAACTGCCTTGATAACCTTTGCTCGAAAATTTGTTCGGCAAACTTCCGTGCAACACTTCATATCGGCATTACAATAGCTGCTACGAAATCTGTACATATAGGATATCTTGCATAGAATGTATAACAACCTAAACAGCAATATACCACATATGTTGTGACAGACATACATATGTCCAAAAAAAACATGCACTCAGTCCGACATCGAAAGGACGTGGCGGCAGATGTCTCTCATGTGTTGATGAACTTCGTAAAGCACCTGCGTGATCTTGTTGGTGTGAATTGCGGAAATGGAAACTGGAGGAGGCACAAAAAGTTGTTTTGAGAGAAATCAACTAAAAAGAAATACGTAGGGTACAGGAATTAGTGCTCGTAGTGTCATAAGTCGCCCATTGTTCTTGGGCGCACAAGAAATTTTATCTACATTCATTCACTTTCTTTTCATTCATCCAAAATTCATTTGTGGTTTTTATGAAGATGGTTGTTGCTGATGTCATAAATAAAAGACGAATATGACCAAAATATGAGTGAAATAGGATTACATAACGATGTTCAGTAACAGTTTGAATGATCATCTTATACAACATATCTGCCTTTTCCCTCAAGAATCGGAGCTTTAGTAGGATATATTGCCATTGTTTTTAACACAACAAGTTACATGGATGTCTGTTCTACCATATTTCATTATTTACTGAGGACAAAATTGTATTTAGTAGCGATAAATATCCATATTTCCACAGAAATCTACCACAACGTCATTGCTGCCGCCGCTTACGTGGCGGCGCGGCGACGCGGTGCGACAAGCAGGATTTCAACGACGTTGCCAACATGTCAAGGGGATAATGTCCTAGATGTAAAGAAAGCAATGACGAACATATTACACTGCGCGTCAGTGTAAGATCAAAGGCCGAAACGCGCGTCTAACATGTATAAGTGCTATAACATACCTCGAGAGAAACTCGGATTATGTTGTAAATCTTTTGAGCTGGGATTCAAAAAGGACATAGTTGAGAGAGCAGGATGTCTCTGATGCATTGTTGGTCTTCCAAAAAAATGCGTCTAGTTACACAAAAGTTATTAGAAAAGCACGAAACAAAAGAGGGTTCAGAAATCGTTTTCAGAGAGTTCAACTGGCAAGATATACTCTAAGCAAATAAAGTTGATGTCTTTGATTAGCGTCAAAGGTGATTACAGCCAACAATGTGCGAAGCAAAGTATATGGATCGATCATAAAAAGTTAACATGCGTATGACGACTGAACAAAGTCTGTTCTAGATTCTTAGAGAGGTTCCAATTGCCGATATATAGAGACGATTAAAAAATTGCGGGAAGTTGTCGATCAAGTAGCTTCAAGTGCAGTGTATAGCATCATTTTTGCCAAACTAGTCATTGCGTATGAATTATAAAAATACTATGATGTTTTTTTCATACTGTATGTAATGAGAGAATAACGAAAGTACAAATTCACATCGTAATATTAGATTTTAGAAGTACAAAACGGTAATGTAATTTGAATTGACGATTTATTCATTTAGGGCTGTGTAACAAGATGAAGTCTTGCCGACATGATAAATAAGTAATAAATAGTGCTGATATAGTCATAAATATGGATAAGATAGGAAAGAATTGTTTAATTATAGCACGAAGTATGACCCTCTAATAAGCCTATGCGAGGCTGGAAGCATAAGCTTTGTTTCAGCCACCCATGAACCTATTGAAGTCTCCTCTACTATAGTACATCACTTATTGACGAAAGACCTTTCTCTAATGACGGTAAGAATCCATATTTGATTAGAAGACATATCTGATATACCTAATGTCAGGCCACGTACTGCGTAGTTCGTGTCAACCCAAGCCTCAATGAAATCTAGGAGATATACTAGATGCATTGAGTGAGGCTACAAGGAGTCATTAGCATTGAATATCACAGAGAAGACTCTATAAAGATGTGCGCAAATACGAACACTCGTACTTAGAAAAATTTTTGTACTTCTAGCTGATATATGACATTTTTCTCATTTTACCTATGTTTTCATAGTCATTCTATATCTTGAATAATGTCAATTTTGAAATAGCATAGCTTTCAAGGACCTCCTACTATCAGAACAAAGATCTTACTTGTTTTGGAGGAACTATCGCGTTGTTTTGAATTTACGACGACCTTCAATACACTTGCTTTGGGGGTTATACACTAACTTGAAATTCTTATTAACAAATTCTACCGCAGAGAGTTTCTTGCTCAGCTAGTCTCCTTCATTGCTCATAGCACTGTTCAGTAGATGAATGTGAGTTTTAATCTGAGAAAACGTAGCCATCGACGTGAAACTCAACGCAAGGAAAAATCACTCTTTAGCAAGCCGAGCGACAGTTTCAGTAGCAGAAGTTCGGAGAATGGTCATTCTAACCTCAACGGTATGGCCCGTTTGAGGGTCAAGCCGTTCGCCGCCTAATGCAGTTTGTGCCATCACGCACTACAATAGAAATATGAGAAGTTATTCGATAAATTGAGGTTTTAAGAACACCGTGGTGATTAGATCGTGAATTATAGCAGAAGAGACGTCTGTATAGGGTTTTCCAGAATAAAGCACTCCAGTTTCTTAAAGAATACTTATGTTCGGCAGGAATACTATACTATTGTGAAGGGTAATGTTTAGCCGATTTGGGAAATGTTTTTTTCTGGTATTGAAGTTTTTCACAGCTATTCAATATTTTGAAAGACGCATATTTTTATACTAACCTTGGTCTGTGGAAATGTTGTCTTCTTGTAGGTCTACTGTAGAACAGAACATTACGTGCTGTTTTCGATGCGCGTTCTTTCAACTTCACAGCTGTATACTCAAAATTATAGAGTGAAACACTGATTGTAGACAGATTCATCGCTACGATAGTCTCCTATATGCACATTTTCTTTGAAAGATAAAGCAGTTGGCTTGAAAATCTTCACTCTTTGATAGCAGATATTTAGAATTTATTGACTTCTGTAGATTGTAATAGGTTGAGAAAAGAGTTCTGAGAAAATGCTTGTAAAACATTTATTTGTGCACCCATTATACCCAAACAAGGACAAAACTGGTAGTAAAAATTCTCTCCTTTAAGATCAAGCACTTCCTGCCACGCCACCGGCAAAATATCGAATCCGTGAGCATAAAATTGCGATTCCTCGCTGTTGAAGAAATGAATGACCGATTGTGCAATTCAATATCACTACCAAAATTTTGTCTCGCAACCAGTGCTCCATTGAATGTAACCTTGTTCACTTTCGCCAAAAATCTTTGATCCACCTGTACACCGTACTTTTGCCAACTGTGTCTTCGCCCCAAACCAGATTGATACGTTCACTTGCCACCGTTGCATTTGAACCAAGCAGCCATTCGTTCATCATCAACAACCTAATTTTCTCGCTTATCAATTCCATCTTGAAATAAGTAGAGTAAGTAACATACCAATTATCACAGGAGAATACGGATTTTTGAATGAGCCCAAAACACAAAAAATGGCCGGCAGTCAGAAAATGTTACAAGAATTTTCTCAGAACTTTTTCTCCAACCTGTTAATTGTTGGTAACCTTTTTATCCAACACAGCCCTCACAAGACTATTAGTAATCATTAAGTTGCTCAAAAAAAAGACGATCCCAATACTAAGCTTGACTTGTAAAAAATCTTCATACCATGAACGTTTTTATGAAGGAGAAAAGATTTCGTTTCACTTCTAGAGTCTTTTGATTCAACTTCACAGCAGATTATTGGTTTTATGTAGTGAAAGTTCAACTGTAGGCAAGCTTCGTAGAGAGTTAGGGATAAAATACTACTGAAAAAAATTTCATACACATACTTTTAGCAGAAAGCATATCCTTATGCCCTAAGATTCACTTTTTTTCAACGTAAAAGTAACATCGATGGAATGGCAACGTATTCTCTACACTCCTTTTATATTTCCTTCGGCGTACGTTAAACTACTATTCGAAAGCACACTTTTTGCAATCTGAAATTCTCTGGAAATAGATCATACGGGTTTTTATGTGCAGCGAAATATGTCTTATCAGAGTTTACATCCTTTTATTTGAGGAAAAATACTTCAGAAGCGTAAACTCATACATAACACATAGTATTTCTGCTTGTTAGTAGGCTCAATAGTCATCGTATAGTCTGGAAAACGGAGAATGCAATGGTGGGTGCGGCTATTTGAAAAGTCTATCATAGTACTCAGTACCAATAGTCTCTCTTTCGGGATAACTAGCCTGCTGTTTGAACATCACGGTAATATCTGTTGGCAGATATATACGTAGGGTTTAGCAAAAGTTTTGGGAAATTGTTGAAAGTTTTGTTTCTATGCGCGGATTAATAAGAAAAACAACAGTTTTTTTTTTAATGTGATGACCGTGATTGTCCACAACTTTCTGCAATTGTTCTGCAAGTTCTCGAATTTTCTCAATGCACCATTTCGGCCTTTTGAATCGAATAGCTCTTGATAAGCTTTCTCACAAGAATAATTCAAATTGAAGGACATCCGAAAAGTGTTGCATTGATTCAGAGAGGCCATAATCGGACAGTGCCTATGCAAATCGTGCTGAAACCTCTTGCAAGCAGCCCAATTGGTGCAACTTGCAGCGATCCACAAAACTCCCTCGTCAAATTAGAAATTCGATGAAAACTCAGCATCCAAAGAAGCTTGCAATTCACTGTCATCCAAAACAGATGGCCGACATGAACAAAATGATTTTTCGAGATCAAAATTGCAGATCATGATATTTGTTGAATTTCTCAAACCATCTGCTTACATAATAATCAAGATCCCTTATGAATTAACTGCTCTTTTTGCTATGTTATTATGTAATAAATATACCTAAGGGGATTGAATGATGCGCAAAAGCTCGGCCTCAGGTTGGGGTTAAACCCGCACTTTACTTATACCGGAGGCGCACGCTACCACTACACCATCAAGACCATAGATTGTCCACCACACATTTTTCAATAGCTCGCTATCATAGCTATCAGCCACCAATCGTTAACAGGTTTGAAAGGGTAAGCACATATTGCTTTCTAAACCCAAGTTAAGGTAACAGCCATTTTGCACACTTGACGCTCAAGATTCCTTATGTTTTAACTGCTTTGTTCCAATGTTTTGCTGTTTCGCATATATTGCCAAGAGTGATTTTAGAATAATCGCCATTGACTAAATAATCCGTGACTACATTTCGTTCAGCAAACGCGAATTGTACGTATACGTTTATTTTTTTATTAAATAGCTCAGTAAGGTTCGCATCGGTAGCTAACATTTCGGCAGTTTTGCTTTCTTCGGAGCATGAAAGAATCGCATTACTTGCATCAACTTAGTGGAACATTTTCTTATTCAAAGCAGAGTAAAAAAAGAACAATTAAACAACTTTAAAATCTTAACGTATTCAGTTTTATTTGACTCACCTTTCTGTTGTTTTGTTATCCACTTAATGTTTTTCAAATGTTTCTTCCGCAAATATATACTAAACAACAATAAGTTCATTTACCGACCTCATTCGCCGGACAGGGCATTTCATAGGATTAAAGCAGTCATTCTAAAGCTTGAATCTCTGGCTACAGCCATGCTTTGCCGCTTTTTGAAATACCCTTTTTTACCGCTGGAAAATCAGGCATAAAATTTTGTTTCAAGCTCGCTTACCACCTTGATTTTGATCACGCGTGTACTACGCTGGAAGCACCAAAAGCATATCAGCGTGAGGAAAATTCCCCGTAGTATAAAAATTATACACTTTTATTTGAAGGTTTTGTCGAGGGGGTGAAAAATCCTCAACTGATGAACAATATTTTCACATTTCAGACAAGATCATTTGCCCCGCCTTGGCCCCTGCTCCGGAATTAGCCGGCATATAATGTGGTCAGAAATGTGAAACTCTATCAATCTTTCATGCTGAATGGTGTTTCCGGAAAATAAGCATGACGTTGGAATTATGGCAGCTTCCGAAATCGAATAGTTACTGATAGTATAAAAAAGAGCTCTGTCCGTCGAGGTTTAAAACACAAATTTTTCTTTCCTCAATAACGCTGTCAAAAGAGCCATTCTAGAAGGCAATTACATTTCTAAGTTCTTTGAAACTTGTGCTATCGTATGAAAGCGAGCACTCTAGAGAAGGAGTTTTGTTTGAAGAAAAATATGAACAAGATAAGAAAAAACAAGTGGTCTTGTAAAACATAATTTTATTTTGGACTTTACAACGCCATAAAAAGAAGCTTTGGAAAACGACCACAGAGAGCTCTAGACAGAGATCCAAGCTTTCGACTGATTACTAACACTCCAATAGAGAATTCCTGTTCAGCGAATCAGACCAATTTATAATTTTGTCACCGTCTAATATATATGTTTCGGCAGATGTTCCAAATATACAAGAGTCGAGTGCTGAGCAAAAACTCGACCACAGACGGGGGTTTAACTCGCGTTTCACCCCACCGAAGGCGCATGGTATCACTACACTATTCTAAAACATCATAACACTGAGAGGAGTGCAGTCAGACCATAAGGATTCTTGGTTATTATGTATGTACACTGTTTGGCAGTGTGACTGGGTTAGAAAACGACATGTGCTCACCGGACCAAATTTGCTAGCAGCTGGTAACTGACAGCAATGACAGTGAGATATTGAAGAATCGGTGGTGGACCACCGCCTCAGTGGTTTAGTGGTAGCACGCGCTCCCGTAGGGGTGAAACGGAAGCTCAACTCTCGTCTATGGTCAGGTTTTTGGTCAACACTCAATGCTATTAGGCGCATCTGTTCGCAGTTTTGCCTCCGCAGCAGCACCTTCGCCCTCCCTATCCCATTCTCAACTTCAAAATTTGTTAAGTCTTTTCCATAATAATGGTGGATAAAGGCACTCAAATTATACTGCTCAGTAGGCATTTTGCAGTTAAAAGTAGTAAAGAAGAGAAATACATGCAGAGTTGTAAACTAGAAACGACACAAAGACGTCAGAAAAATGAAACTTCCGAAAACTTTATAGGAATTTTTCCTCAACCTAATAAAAATGGTAGGATACCGAGAGCAATTCAGAGTCACGAAGAAAGCATATAAAGACAGCATGAAATTCTATAAAGGTATGTTTAGTAAGCATAATCTCTGTACGTCCTTCAAATCCGTATTTTTTGATTAGAAAATCAATCCCTTGAGAAATGAAAATATTTCCAACTGTTAATGCGCTTGCATTTCTAGTGTCATGTGAACCGGGACCTTTTTTCCCATTCATCAATCTTCTGATTTCCGTAAATACTTGCCTGTTCCACAGTCAGCTACCATAGATCGTGTATGTAAAGTTTCAGATCTAAGAGGTCAATCGGTTATTTTATCTCAGCATCACCTTGTCTGGAACACTCCTTATTATGACCAACGATTTTTTTAACAATTCATTGTTCTCGGATTTTCAATCTTTATATCGACCACTGAGCATTTGATGAGATAAGATAATGTCAAGACTGAAGATTCATGGCACAATATTTTATTTCAGAACTATAGTTCGATAAACCAATTCCTCGAATTAGTATCTACAAGAATTAATTGTTATTCACTCAAAGAAAAGAAGTGAATAATGCTAAAATATGAACAGATCTATGCAAGTTCATTATAAGTACATGTATCATCTATACAAGAATATAAAAAGTCAAATAAAAAATTTGAAATATGTTCTCTTGGCGAGCATTTGGTTTTCCTTTGAGAAAAGTGGTATGCTAGAGAAAGCATCAGGGTGCTAAATTTACTCAAAGCGTTATTGATGTTTCGGCAGTTGTCCAGTATAAGACGACAAATGATTATTCAACCCATGAACTTTTGGCAGCAGTGTTAGTGATCAATCGAGAGAGGCTAACGCTTCAAGTGGCGGATTCTTCAAAACTCCCTTCTTAAACACTGTAAAATCCAACATAAAATTCTGTTTCAAGCGGCCCCTTTTTTCCCGCTGATATCTCGCTGGGCAATTTTTAAATAAAATTCCTCCTTTAGATATTCTAACTCTTTCTATAGTACAACTGATTAAGAACTTAAAGATACGCTTGCTTTTTGGAAAAGCTTTTTTGGTAGCGGCGCAGGAATAAGAAGATATTTGTATTTTACACCCTACTGGGCAGAGTCTTTCTCTAGACTGTTAGTAATCATTTGATAGCGTAAGATTCAAGAATTTAAATGCTATGCTTGTTTCTGGAAAGATCGTTTCTTTGTTATGTAGCAGGATAAGTGAGACTGGTTTGCATTCGCGACCATGTGTTCCTTAACAAATTCACGGGCCGCAGGGTGGGGAAGGAAGAGAGGTTGGTGCGATGCTCGTTCGACTTCTATACACGAAGGTCCAATGTTTATCATTCAATTGATATGCTCATGGAAATCTACAAAATGCTTCTGTGCTAAAACAAACTCCTGTTTAAACATATGTTTCTGATACTACAAGAATTTCTATGCACGTTTATGTGCTTTTCGTAATTCAGCGAATTAATAGATGAATTGCGTATTTGATGTAAAACATGACTCTATTATGAGTTATACAGCTTTATGAAACGGTTTTTGAAAAAAACGGTTATGTACCGCTTTAGTCAGATATTTAAGCTTTCGAACTTTTGAATTGTCACCAACACTCATATGTAAAGTTCTTGTCAAGCAAGTGGCTTCAATAATCATTTGTCGCCTTGCAATAAAAAGAACAGAAGCTTCTTTTGTTGTGTTTCACCACTGTGTGACAGTTATAATCCCTTTCATGGTAATATAAATTCAATTTTCTTTAGAGATGGCGGCATTGCCATTTGTTTACACCGCGCTCGATGTGCACGATTTTAGTATTGTAGTCAAAGGATCAAGGCATACGCCAACGTTTTTCTTCACCTCGTCAGTCAACACCTGTATCCAGTCAGCATTCTTCTCCTAACCATAAATGAATGTGTGATGCATAATCAATAATAACTTTCTTGGAATTTTCGTAGTAGTTGTCTGGCCTATAACACTATAATAGGCTACTGCCTTGTGCACGATCCAACGTCAATCGAAGGGAGAGATTGTGGGTGAGACCACATTACTTGGCCAGCACCAGAGGCACTTGTATAATCAGCAGCATCCTGTGTTTCGTAGTCTGCACTATTGCTTTTAGAGCTACAACTTTTAAAAAAATACGCTTTTTTCATCTTCATCGTCAATAAGGTCTTCCTCGTTGTGGCACATAAATTAACGCTCTAGCAGGGTCTGCAAATATTTGAGTCCGGCCTCAGAATTGACGTATTAGTATTCGGTTCTTGGGCATGCATAACAGTGTGCCTAACTAGTGAAATAATGTAGTAACGAGTATGAACCAACATAGTCTCTCCTGAAATTTTATGAAAGTCGCAGCTTCTAGGATATAACAAAACAGTAATAGATTAATGAATATCAAAACAAAACAAGGACAAAATATAATTCCATAGAATCGTTGTACGTTGAAAGTTATCGAGCATGAGGCATCGCATACAGTGTGAAGTATCACTTATGACAAACATTCGACTGTTTCAAAGTTTATTGGGAAGCGTTTGCTTTGTTTCTACTACCAATGGTTTTTTTTCGTATTTCGGTCAAAAGACCTTATGGTTGATAGTGGAATACGTTGATGAACATCGTCGAAAGCAGCGAAAGGTTGGAAAGGAACAATCTGGTGATTTAGGCTAGGCATATATAGGGGCTGGTAACAAAGAATTTTGTTTACTGAAACGCTGTGTCGATACAACCAACCTGATTAGAAAGATAAGACTGCCATAAGTTGTATGTCGAGACTGAATGTCGGAAGAAAGAAATGCTGCAGCATGCATCTGTATGTGAGACGGAAAATCACTGAAGTACCTAAAGAGTTTGCAAGAGAGTCTTTCCACTGTCACCTCACGGCTCTACTTACAAATTCTACCAGAATCTATGTTCGGTAACGCGACTTTTTGTACTGCCGTATATTTTGGAGTCCTGGCTTGTCAATAGTCACAGTGCCGTAGAAACCGTGAATTATCAAATACCGAATTAGAAACGTAGATTACGACTTAAGCGGCAAGGAATGAGAAAGTGCCGGATTATTTCTGATGATATCAACTGTGTCATTATCCCGGCGCATTTCCGGCGGTGATGTTGATCCTGCGATAGCTCAAAAATGCTTCTTAACAAGAGGAAAAGGCTTTTAAAATGAACTATACTTCTGCTATCGACTGCTTTTTTACAGACCTGCTCAAAATGATTTAATCTGATAAGGATATGACATATTTTGAGCCATAGGTCTAGTGATATAGGCGCTTATTTCGTCCTATTGGGACTCATCAGTAGCACCCTCCCTCGGTTCCGTCAATCCCTTGAGGTGAAATACAATTCTAAGGGAATCGACGCCGAGTAAAAATTAAGCACCCATAGTAGGATGATGGTATTACCTGACTTTGTGGTGACCGGCAGTCGAGCTTGCGGCTTAGCAGAAGTATAGTTTATTTTAAAAGCCGCAAGCTCGACTGCCGGTTACCACAAAGTCAGGTAATACCATCATCCTACTTTGGGTGCATCATTTTTACTCGGCGTCGATTCCCTTAGAGGATTATTTCACCTCAAGGGATCGACGGAACCGAGGGAGGGTGCTACTGATGAGTCCCAACAGGACGAAATAGGCGCCTATATAGCACTAGACCTATGGCTCAAAATATGTCATATCCTTATAAAAAGAAAAGGCTTAGTACTTATTAGTGTAAGAATTAAGAAGGTGAGTTTTTCACATTTTTCAACCCTCGAGAGATGTGCAGCGTATTCGCCTTCAGTTGGCATCGTTAGAGGCGATTAAACACATGTCTGGTCTTCACTGTCACTTACAGTTGGCGCTGGAGATGAAGAGCTTGGTGAGCCTGAAGCTCGGGATTGAACCGATCACCACGAGTGTGTTGTAGGACTCTTCTCTCATTTGCGCATCACTCGCTCCATTTTTCAGCGTATTGGCTCGAAATGTAGCAATCCAGGAAGGCATCTATTTCTTTATGAGCTTTTGGCTTATTATGACAAGTGCACGTTGATTTTACTTTCTCGGTAGGTCATCATTAATCCGAATCCGTATGAAACATTCAATGATATTTAACTGTCGCTTCACCTACTGCAACAGTTTTGATTTGTAAGCAACCTCAATTACAATTAGATGGCTTGTTGTTTTCTTAATTTGTTATTGACAAGTATATTTCTATTCTTCCCATAACTTGGACGACACATCATTATTAAGAGAGAATTTCAATCGATTTTTGTAGGTAACTGTAGACTATACTATTTTATTGATAAGCTAGCACAACGTTCTTGTGATTCCTTATTATGCCCAACGGTTGGTGGTTTTGTCAACAAAGCAACACTAATTTTGTTCGGGTGTCTTGTAATTGCTTTTTTCTTCAACTCCGATCTTGGTAATTGCTAAACGAATCGGGCATGATAGTTCACCGCGCGAATGATGAAGTGTTCTTTGCAACGCTTTCTCATAAGTAATGGAGCACTAAAGTCGCTTTACTCTATCGTTCCCACCTCTTATTTCAAACATTTTACTTCTTCATCGGCCACTACCGTCATGCTCACTCGCTTTTTCTTCTTCTTCGTTAACGTTGTAAATTAGATTTAGCAAGTCTCCTTGAATTCTCGAGGATAGGCGAGTTGCGGCGCCCCATAGAGCGTTCTTTGTTACTTGCCGGAGAGCTTTGGCGGCCGGGTTCGGCCACGGCGCACCACGACAAACATCACAACCATTCGGCCACGGCGTCCCTCATTCTCGCTTATTGTATGACAAAATATACAACGCAAACACACACTAACATGGCATGTATGCGTGTCCGCACTCATCTGCACCCTCTTCTTCCTCGATTATCTCTAGCTCAACGACTCCGCCCACCGCCTGCGGACGCGTCTTAATGATCGGCATCTATTTTCTTTACTCATTCGCGCCGACGTCTCTCCGGACGCCACCGGAGCTTCTCCATTCCGGCGATGTGCGCTGCCGTCGTCACGTCCAACTGTTAAGGTAAGTTATAACTCCAGTTTTTATACTAGTTTAGTTTATTTTTAGTTTCGAGTTTGTTTACTTTGCTTATCGTGGGTTTTTGGAGTCATTTAAACTGGAATTCCATAAAATCTGATTGGTGTAGTGTCGACAAGTTGTTACGATGATGATTTTGCTGGTCCCGTTTGCTCTGGTTTTCGTGTTTCACCTAAGACATTATTCAATAGCTTGTTTCTTTGGATTGAGATATATCTTGGAATACTCCACCATTAATTAGCTTCTGAAAACGCATGTTTCGCCTTTTTCATGGTAAATTACAAGAGCATTATTGGTGTATTTCATCTATTAGAAGGTTTTTTTCGGTGTAACAATATAACAAACACTTTATTTCGCACCAAAACATTTTTCGGTGGACGAAGTTTTTCCGTCACACTCTAACAGCCATTCGATAACAGCAATCTCGACGATTCCAATGATATAGTTGTTTCTGGAGAAGACTTCTCTGTGCGGTGTAACAATGAGAAGTAGATTGGGTCTTGCAAATTTTGCATCGGCAAAAGTACAGTGGCTCGACGTCGGTGTCGCGCTGGGCAAAACCTACATTCTTTAGGAAGCTACAGCGCAATGAAAGGTTCTTCTAAAAAATCGAATACTTCGTCAGATTTGCTGAAATTTGTGTCAACGAATTGTTACCAGAGTTTAGTAAATCCTTTGTCCAACGAAAAAAGGGAGGAATTGCTTAAAGTGTGAAACACAAAAATTTTTGCTGTCACAGCGCTTCAAGAGAAAATATTTCTCAAATGAAGCACACCATTGGAACTTTTGAGATTTAATCTATCATATACCCACCAAAACTTTAGAAAATCAGTCGTCAAAGTGAAAACTGAGGAAAGAAAATGTTTGGTTGTAGAAAGATACTTTTTAGTGCGATGGAACAATCGAAAGATAATAAAGCTTTGCAAATTATTTCGACCTTTTGAGGAAAACAAGTTTTTTGATTTTCTCGAGATTCCAGTATCCAGTTGATAGAATAAATTTGAAATTTCCATTAGTGGGCTTTGTTGCAGAATTTTCTGAGTGTGCTTCAAAAGTAAAGATAAAATATGTTTCGTGCTCGTTCCATTTCCTGCTGGGCAGAGATTTTTTCCTGGAATTTCGATATTCATTCAACATCACAAATATCACTCAATATCACAAATATCTACTCTTTTGATAGTATATTTGATATTTCAAAAAGACTTCTCATTGCGATGTTGCAGCCTAAAGTAAATCAGGTTTCACACAGCGCGGTACTACGCCGCCGTGCTTTTGTCTGTATGTGGCATAAGACTTTGCAACACTGGCACCAAGCCACTGTGCTTTCTCCGATGTCAAATTTGCAAAACTGCATCTATTTGTCATTGTAACAACGCACGAAAAAGTCCTTTTCAGACGCAAGAGCATTATTGAAAATATCAAGATTTGTGCCATCGAATCGTTATTGGAAATTTGAGGGAAAGACTTGAACCAACGAAAAATGCTTGATTGTGAGATGAATTAAATGTTGTTGTTACAGTGAAATGAAAAAAATGGAAATAGAGTAAATCATTGATTTAAGCCATTCAGTGATTATCAAAGCTTTGAAAAGGCAAAAAAGAACGCTTTAGTCTGGGAACTGAGAGAGAAGAGAGATAATGGAAACAAAGTTCATGTAACTAAGGCTGCAAATTAGTGATTACCCTTTGCCGAAAAATGATATATTTGCGTGACTGCAGGGAATGTGGCAATGCTAGTTCTTTCAGGGAGAAAAACTTTGCCCACGTACATCCCGGGCTATGTTCTAGTCAACAGAATGATATGTATTTTTTAGTACAGTGTCTCATAATGAGCATTTGATGGGAAGGTAGTTTTTTTTTGTTGCTTTCGGTTTCTTTTAATAAATGAATATAAATATGCTTTTCTTGTAAACCGTCATAAAGTCGTTCCTGAATCTTTAATCACAACTAGGTTTTTCTTCTCTATTGCTTAGCCAAGTTTGCTACTAATCACTAAATTTCAATCCTCTTAAGTGACCCAGACAACATATCATTTAGAGCGAACTATTCTGATCCATTCTCATAGAAATATATTTTTGTGCCGATGAACTGCTACGATATAACTTACTTGGTACTTCATTGGTCTGTTTTCCAGTGATAGTACGAGCCGTAGCATATTTTTATCCGCATCTCTCTCGCCAGATCCACGTCCATGGTAGCGTTCTATTTTGGGTATACTGACGTATAAAATACCCAATCCGTCAGTTTAAAGAACTTTTTAAAATATGCGGATGCAGTTAGCTTTAAGTTAGCCTCACACACATCCGCCAATGGTTTACGTAGCTTTCCAGAACAATATCATTCGGATTTCACTCAACTGCTTGTCACGTTCATCTGTTATCTGATCTCCTTATTCTGCAATCACCTATCTGCGTTTCGTTATCGATACAGACATTTCTGGATCTCGAATACGGGATTGCATTCAAAAAGTTAAGTGTGCGAACGGACTAAATGTTCTAAATGCCGATTGATATTCACAAGACTGAACTTGAGCCCTACAGGTGGCGCGCAGGTAGTATTAGCCCACGTCTATGTTGTATATCAAGGTGATGGAGGGAACACTGTATGAAAAAGGTAAGCACGGTATTTAGTAATTCGCTATCAGGTAGGTGGCTTTTTTGAGCGGCTCAAATGTGTCCACTGCAGCTCTCCATGTTCTGTCTGGTACTTCCTTCACATGACAATTTTGAGTTCATTTTGTTTACCTTTCTGCAGTAGGTTCCTTATGAACTAGGTTTCGACCATGATTATTAGGAGCCTAATCGATCCCGCTTCATTGAGTTTATTGAGCACTGTCCCTGCCTCAGTGGTGCCTTTAGATTGGGTGATAATATCGTTCGGAAAACGAGTTTCTGATAGGATTTTCCATCTACACTTACGCCCTCTTGTCCTCGTCGACAGCACGATGTTTTCACAAGTCATAAACAGATCTGAAATCTTAGTGGTCTGCCACCATCAGTGCGACGAAGATTCAAGTCTGGTATCTTTATCAGTTACTAAAATGTTCATCTGTATCACCTGTCGTCCCGCTGATCCTCGAGTGACTCGAGCGGGCACCAGCAACACTTCCATATTTCTCTGTCCTACGCAAGAGTAGGTCAGTGGGCTCTCGTCGCTTTAGAAATTCGTTGAGCATCATATCTTTCTTCTATGCTTTTCGTGAAGAAACCGGAACATCGTTTCGGTGGTCTTCCTGTGGAGCGCTTGACATCCCGAGGAATCTAGTCGGTAACCATCCTCGTCCATCGATTGCCGTTAAAGCTCATCACGTGTCCTGCTCGTTTTATTTCCGATATCCTGGCTTGCAAAACGGCGTCTTTAACCTTCGATCGTTAACGGAGGTCGGAGCTTCCGATGCTATCTCTTTCTTGCGAAATATGGGATACTTCAAACATTGACCTTTCGACTAGGGGTTCAATAACGCCAAATGCTTCTCCATCCTGCTTACGTAGCGGCCAGGTTTGTGCTGCATACGCTACAGCAAGAATGATCACAGAGTCGAAAAGGCGGGCACGGAGTCGGATATCCTAAGTCCTCTTCACTACATCGGTGATGCTCTTGAACGTTTACCAAGCCCCTCGTTTCCTCTTGCTCAACTCTGGAGCAAGGTCGTTCATCATGTTGATTTCACGACCTAGATAGACATAACTAGAGCAATCGGAAATGTTCGTTTTGCTGGGCGTGAACTTGGCATCGAAAACTCAATTGTTCCTCATGGACATCGTTCTCGTTGGATCTAGTTGAAGGCCAATCTTTCCACTGATCAAATAAATTTGTTTTTATTTAACTGCTTTTTTGCAGTGGTATAATGTTATGGATATATATCCACTGTTATAGAGTGATGTGCACAACTTTAGCGCCAGGCGGGACTAGATCCCGCACCTCACTTTTTCCGGGAATGCGTGCTCTATCCGTTACACTAGTGACACCCATTTTGCACTTCGCTCTTTCTACGTTACAGCACATCTATTGTTTTTGCACATCACTCTATAACCTTGGTATATATCTATGACACCATACCACCACAAAAAAGCGGGTAAATTAAACAATTTCATTTGATCTATAATACCCAATATCTGTCAGCATGACTGGGTTCAATGTCGAGACCGACCACCCGGGCCAGGCCGTTGACGGCTGGCAGCTGTCAGAACGGTGCGCTTTAGCGTAGAAAGAGCGTTGTGCAAAATGCGCATCAGTAGTGTAACGGATAGAGCACGCATTCCCGGAAAGAGTGAGATGCGGGCTCTAGTACCGCCGACGCGAAAGTTTTGCACATTACTCTATAACACTTTCCACTGATGTTGTCAGAATCAATTAACTTTCTCTCTGTTTTCCTAACCCTTAATGTTATGAGGACGTATCTTCAGCGAAGGGAAGATGGTTTAATCGTCGACCGTCAATTTCCACTCCCATATCGACCCATTCTGATGTTCGCGTGACCTTTGAAGGGCGGCAGTGAATAATTTGGCGAAATTGTATCGCCTTGTCGAGTCCATCTTCCAACGTCAGTGGTTGGAGAATGAAGAACGAAGAATCATTATGTACCGAATGGAGACGCTCTGATTATCCAGAATCTCTATAACCGCTCCTGTTTTCACTATATCAAAGGTTTTTTTCAAACTGATGAAAATGAGAAGAGCGGCAATTTGTGCTATCGTGAATCTTCAGTAAGTCTCATGATCGTGTAGATGTTTTCTGTGGTACAAAATCTTTTCGGATCCTGCTTGTTCTATTGGCTGCCCTTCATCCAGTATTCTGTCAATCCTGTTTGGGATGGCTCGAGTGAAGAGTTTATAGACAACGTTCAGTAAGCTAATTGGGCAGCAATTAGCGATGTTGTAAAGGTTTCTCTTTTCGAACAACAACACTTTCTTGCTGGTTTTCCATTGATTGAGGACCTTGTATTCTGACAGATATTGAGTGGGGAGCCGAGCCAGGATGTTGATGAGTACTGGCAATACGTTTTTCAGATGTTCTGATCTAATCCTGTCTGGCCGGGTGTTGTTCTGTTCTTCACCGACGATATAGCATGTTATATTTTGGAAGGGAGAGCCGGTGGACGGACAGATTCACCCTCTTCCAATTTATGTGTCCGTAAGAGGACATGACCATTGAAGAAATCCAAATAGTACTGTGGACAATTTTTTTCTTTGCCCTTCCGGAGGCTGTGAGTGTCTCGTCAAGGCGTCGGAGTGCAATCATCTTAAATTGGCGAAGCTTCGCTAGACATTGCGAATGCTTTTCCCAGCTTCTGCAGCTTCTGCCATAACTGCTTCTTGCCTCTCTCTAACATCTTCTATCACCTCCCCGCAGCATTTAGCAAACTCGAATGTACGACGGTTGCCTGTAGCCCGTTCGATTCCACGGAGCTTGATTGTTTGCGGAGAACAGCGTCTCTTCCTGATTTAAGGACTCTCGACTTTCATAGCGCTAACGGAGAGCTATTCTACGAGCCGGTTGTATTATTCGTCGATGTTCTCGACAACGGTATCTTCCCAACAATCGACTGATGGTTAAAATGCATCTTAGTTCATGTTAGTTCTGAGAGTTTGTTGTTTGAGTTTAACGACTTGCGCTCTTTTCTGCGAAAGAGGGAGCGTTGCTCGAAGGAAGAGATTGTCTATTCCCGTGTAGAGTTCAAGAGCAACAAAGGCATCGGTCAGGTAAACTTTCGATTCGTTAATATGTAGTCTATTTCGTCATGATACTTTCGATTATGAGACCCCACGTCTACCCTAACGTATAGAGTGGGGCTTTTGAAAACGTTAGTTACCATGGATGGTTTGAGTCGGCACGATAACATAGCCTCTCACCCTGTTCATTCCATTCTAATCCGTAGTTCCCAATGTGACGCTCTTTGAACGTTCTTCTAGGTCCAATTTTTGCCTTAAAATCTGCAGCAATGATCTTGAAGAATGTATGATCTTCTCTGAAGAATTTTTTGAGGTCTGTATAGAACTCTTCGACTTCGTCTTCGTCATTGCTTGATGTTGATGCGTAGGCAAAGAATATGGTCATAGCCGGCAATTAATCACCTCGCTTCAATCGTAATCGTCCGTCGCGAGTTATTAGTTGCTTAGAAGAATCAATGTCCACGGTCAAATTCGACTTGACTAGGACGCCAACAACGCCGCACCTCTGCTATCGCATGTACCAAGGAACAGTTCTTCTCCGGTGTCAAAAGCAGCGTGAAAAGGGTGGCGCCTTCTCGTCTCAGCCAGGCCAATGATGTCGTACCGTATCCTTGATTCTTGAATCAATAGATCTTCTACTGCGACCTTGTGAGAAAGTCTTCGTGCATTATCGGTGCACGTCGTCTTAGTAGCCCGTTTTGATTTTGGTAGCCTAGTTTGGCCCTAAGATTTTTGCAGCCTCTCTGTACTCTTCTTGCACGACGCTGCCGTATCGGGAGTTCCTTCAGGCTTAGGGGAATGACCACGGACCTCTTCCTTTAAGGGATTTCTCCCTGTTAGCTGCAAGAGCACGTGGCGCGTGCTCAGGAAGTGAATAAGGGAATTTAACGTCAATCAAAAAAACCATGTGCTTTTCAGAGGCGCGGGTGGATTCAGTGTTATAACTACCTGTTTTTGTAGTGACGATTTAACAAAACTTTATTTCTACGAGTCAAGTCGACCGAAAACCTGCTGCTGGAAAGTACATGGGAGGCAGTTAGGAATCGCCTCCAACAAGTTAGCTCATGCCGCTCCTCCGTCACAGACAGGCAAGATACTCGTGAGTACCCAGCCTCCACGTTTAGACCCTAGCAAGCTATATGTTTGGTATCAAAATGCTAAAAATAGCAATAAATTATGCGTCATTCTCCTTTACAATGTTGGTATTCGTGATTACCGCGGCGACTGGGATGTGGTGCTTTACCTCACAAAAGAAGTAAAATTTTTTCTGCAGCTCAGTTACACGAGGGGACCATTTTCATTGTCCTCCTGTTCCAACCCCTCGGAAAATACGCACTTTTTTAGTTTCTTTCAAGTTTCAATCGTCATTCTATTGCTCAGATCTAAAGAGCTTTATGTCTTGTGTTATATCAAAACGGATCTAGCATTGTGTTGTATAAGCAAAGAATAAGAAAATATGCCACTTATTCTTTTGCGGACAATGAGAGTCATTACAACACTCAGTTGGGCGCATTAGAGTACGAAGTGGTGGTACTCCAATACAAATTCGCATTGATTAAGTTCTCAAAAAAAGGTCATCATCAAAAACGCTGAAATATTTTTGATGAAATTTCTATGTTAATGATTTTAGCAAGATTGAAGCTAATGTTTCCCAAAACCTTGTATTTTTCAATGAAATATCCACGTCCTTGCAAGAGAGAAGTATAGTTCCAACTGTCATGCAACAGTTTTTCCTATAGTCTAGATGATCTCGTAGACAGTCGATAGCTTGAAAAGTTTTGATCTTAGTATTATGCTTGTTGCTTAAAATAGTCCCGCAGTGGGTTCTAATAATAATTGAGAGATGACGTTTTGCAATCCAATTATTTGAATTATAGTGGATTTCTTGAATGCATATGGCTAGATTTCAGTTCTTATGAACTTTTTTGACGAACAAAGAAAAACTCAAATCATTATTGACAGAACCTTTGTGAAGTCATTCAAAAGAATAACGCCCAACTTTCTTGAAAATCCTTACTCTTGATAACAAATTCTACAACATGCAATCGCATTTTGAAGATTGTGCTCATGAGCTCTTGGTTATTTCCAGAAAAGACCTTTTCTACTAAATGATTAGTATCTATTCGATGGCTGAAATCACGTGAATGTGAATGGTATGATTTGTTTCCTAGATGGCTTGTCTTTTGCTCTGTAACAGCCGAAAAAATTTTGTTTCACATTCAAAGATTTCTTGTCGGATAACGTTTTTCTATGAACAATTGAAAACCATTTGATACTGCGAATCTCTGCGATCTCAATGACACACATTGTTTTCAGAGAAGCCTCCTCAGAGAGCTGTGACAATCAAAAGAAATTGGGTTTCGCACTCCAAGGAATAGGATTTCTTGGCTTTGACCCCATCTTACCGTGCCTTTATCAGCACATCAACTTACTGCAAAACGTAGTGTTCTTTTGACTGCTACGTAGTGTTCTTTGACTGCTACAGTGTAATAAGAAGTTTTTCCAAGAACAGAATTATTATGGAGATTTTTGAAATTTAAACCATCGAAAAGTTGTAAAAAGTACAGGAAACAGGCTTTCTTCACTCCAAAAAGCCTTGGTGTGAATGACGTTTGAACGTTTATTGTTACAGCGCATCAAGAAAGCCATTTTAAAAATCGAGTACACTAGCAAAATTCCTGAGATTACAAATATCGAATGGCTATTATAGCTCTGTGAAAAAAGAGAAATCGCTTCTCCCAAGAAGTTATAGCAGGAAGCGGACATTGAAAATGATCCAAATTTGCGAAATCTTATCTCCTCTTAAGTGATACAGCACAACGAGAAGGCTTTTTCAAAAACCAAGTACATCGTTGAAATTGCTTTGATTCTCTCTGTCTAATGGTTATTGATTGCTTATTAAAAGTCTTTATCCTGCGAGAAGTACTTAAAGGTCAACAAAATATATTTCGATTGCTACTGTGAAGAAAACGGTCATTTGAAAAAAGAATCACATCGTTTAGATTGACTTTAATTCAGCTACCGAATGATTATTGAAGCGTTTTGATAGGTTGGGGCAAAGGTTTTGAGAGAATGCTTCTAAAACACTTATTTGTACACCTACTTCATCAGAACAAAGGCAAAACTAATCGTCAGTGTACTCCCCTTCAACTGCAGGCACGTTTTAAACCATTTGTATATCGTACTTTTGCTAAGTGTGCCTTTGCCCTAAGCCAAATTGGTGCATTCACTTGCCACCGTTGCACTTGAACCCAACACCTATGAGTACTTCATCAGCAGCCTAGTTTGCTTCGTTATTTCTAGTAAAAATGACATTATCATAGTCTGTTCTGTCATATACGACCATTCACTGGCACAGACTTCTCATTTATTGACGATAAAAAAGTGTGCCGTTCAACACAAAGTTACCGTATTAGCCATGGAGCATTCGCCGGCAGCCTCTCTTCGTAGCCGCTCGAGCAGCCTGCCAGTCAAAAGTGGCGCCGTCCGCAAAGACTTATACAACTATTCTCGCTGAATAAAGCTTTTTCTGTAGACCTTTGCTAATTACTTGGACCTTAAATTCTGGCGATTTCCATGAAGAATTTGTTAAGAGAAGTGACTTCTATTAAGCTCGAACAGCAAAAGGAAGACTAGGTCCTCAAATGGATCATCGTTCTCCACACCTTTTCTTCAATGCTTTCATTCAG
>JAHQIW010001914.1:0-24374 GCA_019055375.1 Parelaphostrongylus tenuis
CCTCACCTTCTTTTGGCTGCTGCAGCGCAATGAAAAGTTTTCTTGGAAACATTAGTGGAATTTTTGAGATTCAATCTATAGATTATTTATCATACACTTTGTTTCGAGTGTATTCTTAAGAAACACGCTCAAATTTCATTACTTCTAATAAGTATTTGCAGCCAAGACCAATCGAGTGTACGACACTGATCTACTGATTTATTTTACATGGCGGCACGTATAAGTTGCACGTCGTCGCCTACTGTGTAAAGGGCTGGATTCTCTCCGGGAGAATTGGCTAAAGTTAAAGGGCCTGCTCGACTGACGAGGCTGGTGCCGTTTTAGCTTCTCTATATTTCTTCGCAGTCAAATTGCATGATTTTAGTATCTTCAACTGCGTACTTTCTGGTAAACATTTGCTGTACAATGTGACTGTCTTTGCTTTGAGATGGATGGTCTTGGGGACCAGCTCATTTGCAACCTATGCACGAACAGAAAAGAGGGCGAGTAGATAGTCCGCGCAGTTATAGCTGAAGAGAACAGATTGAAGGTTTACTCGACCTTGCGCCGTCCGCAGGAGGTTGATCGTCAAGCTGTCCTTAGGATAATCGAAGAGAATCCCTCAATGAGATACCGACTGCTAGCCAAACAGCTTGATTCTTGATTCAAAACCATCACCAACGTTTTGCGTTAGGTGGATATGGCCTAGAAGAAGTGAGAATGGGTGCAACATGGGTTGATCAAAGCTCAAAAGAAGGAGCTATTGAATTTGCTTATATTCGCCCTTATTAATACGTTCGCAAGCCCGCCTTCGTGAACGACACCATCATTTGTGACGAATGCCTTCAAACATTCTCACTAGCACAACGAATGGCGCTCGCCCGGTCTGAAGATTCGTTGATTTCAGCTAAGGAATTCTGCAAGGACAAGCGCATGTTGATTGTTTTCTGGAACCACGAGGACGTCATCAACTACGAAGTTGTTCGGAAGGGCCAGATTATAAGTGCCAAGCTCTACTGTTTCATCCTGCGCCGTGTTCACTGCAGTCTAGACTACCACTAGCGGCACATCCTTCTCCACGACAATATGTGCTTCAACACTACCAAGCCTACTGGAGAATGAGTGCGGCTGCGTGCGAGACTCTAAAGCATCCATCACGGAACCTTGGTTATCATCAAATTTGTCAGTTCCAAGCTCGCCGAATTTGTACAACCGAGGAATCGATCTTTTCCATGAAAAGTGGCGGGAAGTTGCTGGGGTCGATGGAGAAAACTTTGGTTAGTATTTTTGTCTTTTGTTCAAAACAAATTATTGCAAAAATCATAATGGAAAATCAAAACGACGTAAGCTTTTTACACGTCCAATTTGACCCAAAACAGCTTGAGTGAGGATATGACTTCATTAATATTTGCTTAGCGCAGAGGATATAATCGACAGTGCTGAAGACTGTTAAATAATTCTTCATGCCTTGTGTAAATGCATTCGAGATCTGCATTAACATCCCACAAAGAACATTGAACGCGGTAACAGGAACAAAACCGCGAATAGAAATTTTAATACAAACACATAAGTCTCTGCCCTAAATCCAATTATGATATGATAGTCAGGAAAAGGTCAAGTGCACAGCTACATTTTATTCTTGGCAATCGAATCTGCACAACCTACAGTATTTGAAATGAAGTTTTACGTACATATATATTCGTGTTTATAAGGTTCATCAAATAAAATTCGAATAATGTAGTAAAGGAAAGGATGAGTGAGACGGCTGTAATTAATTCATTCACACTTAGAGAAGCAGTTGTTAGTTTCAGTTAAGGGAACAATATTCCACATGATCTATAAAGTAAAGTAGACTAAGCCTACTCGAAGCCAAATTCCAGAAAAAACCGGCAGCGAATTAAGAGTTTTCAGAACAAAAAAGTCCACTAAATGGAGATAAAGCAAGAGGTACAGTAGTCAAACGTTAGGAGAAGAAGCTGTGCGGTTTTAAAATTCAAATGATTACATTTTCTTGTCTAAGACTAGTAAAAGCGGCAAAATAAAGACATCAAGAGATTCGCGAGTACAGTCAATCACACCGGCACGTCATTGGAACGATTGCAGTGTATATACAAACCGACTTACATGGTCCGTTAGATCCGAAGAAAGAGGAACACTAGGAGCGATACAGTGTTTATATCACGTGGTGTACTCTCATGTTCTCCGTGCCTATTCATGTCGACGGCTCCTTAATGGTCTTTTCCTAGGTCTCACATTTTCTTAAATCATATTAATCTTTCGTGTACTGAGAAAAACTTTCGTCCGACTGCAATGTGGTCAGCATCTGCCGCAGTTGTTAACTTTTGGAAAGCATATTAAGATACTTGCTTTTTAGTGCAGTATACCTTCGAGCAGTTTTTTGTTGTCGAGACGTATTCTTTACAAAAACATTTTTCTTTCTATTGAGATTTTCTCCTGGAATCAGTAATAATGAGAATACTAAATCTTGACAATTTCACTGCTATGTTTGTTCTTTGAGAGCATGTGGTGCAGTGGTTAAAGGTGCTCTGTGTCGCACGCGAAGTCAATGATTTGATCTCACGCTCGAAGCTCACCAAGCCATCCAACCCTCCGGAGTCGGTAAATTGGTACCACGCTGGTCTCAGACTTGTCTGGGAGGAAAAGCAGCACTGACTCGGTCCAGCGGGAGGCCACCGCTAGTCATTGTAAAGGCCAGATATTCAATCCGAAGTTATCAATTGAAGACGAATGTATGACTCATCTTTCAAGGATTGATCGACACCGAGAGCTTCATCCTTTACCCTTTATGCTTGTTTTCAAAAAAAGGACCTTTTTGCTGTGTTGCAGCAGCGGCGATAAAATAATACTTCATGCTTGAAGGGTTTCGGCGTTTTTCGCTGGTCAGAGCTTTTCCCCGATTTTTTAGTCATCGTCCGATAGCACAAATCTTGGCGAATCATGCACCTGGTTTTGCTGTAGAATTTAGGTTGTTTGCCTGCTTGGAAAAGCTCTAAACAAATTATACGACTCTGATGTTTTAAGATATCTCAACGTCCTTATAATTTCGGGCATAGATTCAGGCTGCCCACGCTCACAACATTGGAGATTTTTTTTGCAGTCTACAACGGAATTTAGAGTCCTAAACCCACAGAACAGTAGTGCAAAGTTTCTACTGCAGGATTCAAACAAACTAAATTGTTTTATGAAAAGAAAAAAGCTTCCATACAAATAACGAAAGTACGAGCGATAATGCGCTCCGAGCGTGAAATTAGTTCAATCTTCGCTGTTACAGCAGTGTTAAAAGTCTCCTTCAATAAACAACTATACTATGGAAATTATTGAAAATTTTGGTTTTGAATGATCATCAGAAGCTTAGTGACAATCTTTGTTCGGCTATAAAATCCCTACAAACAAGAATATTTCTTAATAACGGAAAGACACCTACGCTCACTCTACATTATTTTGAAAAATAGTGACACTGATAAAAAATTAGAAAACATCGATCTGAATGTCGAAAGTGGAGCTTAACTCTCCATGCAATTCCATTTTCTAACTAACTAACGCACACCGTCCAGGTCCAGTTTAAAATTTGGAAAAGCTCCTATAATGCGCTTAGGAAGTTTTGACTAAGTGGTTTGAAAAAGACAATTTGAATGACCTTATGTGTGAAAATGAAAAATCCTTTTGAGAATTGTGAAAACACATTTTTCACTTTTCTGAAATTCAGGTTTCACTTGTAGTGTTTAGTTTGCCTTTTGATAATCAAAAAAGACATGCATTCCTGCAATGCTTTCATCAGAGCCAAAGTCACGAGTAGTTTTTCATTCAGCTAAAGCAAATCGCTATCATTTGACCAATATGACATCCAACAGAGCAAGCCAAAGATCGCCTTTTCATTTGTGTGCCACTAACGTGAGAACCTAGTTGATTTGCCTACAAGACTGTTCAAATTCTACAATGTTTTATCCATAAAAATATCGTATGTATACATTGGAAATTAGCATGACAAAGAACCTCGGCGGTACTGTTTGGATTAATACTGAAAATGACCACTCGTTGATCAGAAGCGAATCATGAGAGTAGGCTGACAACTTGTTGAATAAGTGGACACATTGAGCTTGACTCAGTGTTAGTGAATGCTACTTATTGAGGGACGATGGTCGATAGTTTGATTTGGCGCTCAAGGCTCAGAGATCCTTCCATACCGCCGGAGATGCTAAATTGGATTAGCCAGATCTGTTCGGTAAAATAGCAACACCGACTTGGCACATCAATAGGCCACTGCCAGTCATTGCGGCCACGGCGTCCACGGCGTCCACGGCAGCCACGTCACCCACAGCAGCTATCATTCTACATCATTGGTTATATACATACAATCTTACTATAGCTAAAAGCGGTCTAATGAAAAAAATCTATTTGATACTTCATTTGTACTTTGTACATTTGTACTTTCCGTCTGTCTGACAGCCCACCAAGAATAGACGACGTCAGCGAAGGTAGCAAAAACAATAGAAAGGATGAATAACCCCGTATGGCACGCATTTGAGGTTAGCGCTCTCTCACTGTAGTCAATGTGGTTTCGGCTCTCTTACGGGGGTCAATGGAGTTCGGAATCTCTCACGAGGGTTCGGTGAGTTCGGTGTCTGTCACTGGGATGAATGAGGTTTCATTGGGAGGGTCTACTCCATTTGTATTTCGTCTGACTTTTATGACTTCTATTGCCATAATGGAGTGCTCATGGACCAAATACTTTTTGATCTTTCTTTTTGTGATCTTTTTTCTTTTCTTTTTTTCTTTTTTTTTAGTCAGATAATTGAATCGCAAGTCATTAGATTTTGCTGCCAACAACCTCACGCCTGCTCAGCAGAAAACCTGAACGTACTGCCGACTGAATTTTCGGAAGTCGTGCTGTTGAGTTGTTCGATTATTGAGCCTGACTCTCTAGGAAACGTCGTGCATGCTATATAATGCATGACTGTTTCTTTGCATTGTTTACTGGGCAGAGCTCTTTCATTGAAATTTTGGTAATCAGTCGATAATTTTTGAAACGGCGATTTCATTTTGTGTTTGGATACTGAAAAGACCTTCCCAGTCCACTGTAGCGGCGAAAAGACAGCAACACTACGCCTTTAGAGAGCAATTTTTTCTTGACTGGCCGTCTGTGCTTGACTTTTTATTAGACTTTTACTGCTCATTCGACAGCGTACATCTTGATGATTTTGGGAATAGACCAGATTTTCCCAGAGGTTATATCATATGTTCACAACTCGACAACGAGTAGCTCATCCGGATGACCCGTGCTTTTCCCCACTGACTTCAGTGGAAGAGGCTGACCACGAATGTAGGTTTGTGGTGTTCATGTTGATTAAACGAGCTCTTTGCGGACCCTGTTGCCCTCCTTTCTCATCCTTACGAAGAGTTGAGTTTTGCTGAATTCCCATATCGACTATCGAAGCTCTTCTCCGTCCTTATCGTCGAACTGCTACTCGCGGTAGCTTTTATCAATCAGTCTTCTTCGTAAATGCTCATTCTGCCTGGTTTTCATTCTAAAATCTCATAAGAAATCAAATTAAAGTTGGTTTGATTGGTATATATTGGAAACAGTGGTGTGGGCAGGTAGCCTAGTGAGTTAATGGTGCTGCAGGTTGCTGTAGTTCGATCCCCTCAATTGCCTCTCTTCTGCCCCCAGCCTCCAACCCTCTCCTGTAATCACGTGGGAGCGTCGCATTAGCTCTTCTGATGGGCGAGTCATACGAAAATGTGAAAATAAGGCCGATAGAGAAGAACTGGTTATCACGCTTGATCGCACACAATAACAGAATAAATAGCAAAGCTTTTGGCGCTGATAGATCTGTAAGGCATGCGCCACGCCTTATTCTCTACATAGCAAGGTTTGTGGTGATTGCATCTACATTCGGCCTCAACAATAGTCTACGGTGGCTTGTCAAAGTACTGAGACAGCACTGTTATCCTCACCTTATTGAGTTCGGAGAGCAGGACCGAACCCGACCAGGCGTATGTTTCTCAAGGCATTTCTAACCACCATAACATTTATGCGCCACGCACAATATCTTCAAATAGTACTATCACCGGAGAGAGAAAAAGCAAGAAATGCTCCTTCCCTCCATTCGTCCAGTGAGCGCTCTTCCGGCGGTTGATTGGTCTCTACATGAAGGCATCGTTATCGGAAGGGGCCCTCTATAATCTAGAGTATGTAAAGAAAGTTGCATTGTTCCCAACTCGACTGGTAAATCTGGAACTTGTTTGTCTTCTTATTAGGTTAGTGGTGGTGGCTTGGGGTACCTCTGGGGATTACAGTAGTCTACTTGACTACTTAGGTCTTGCAGGAATCGAATTGCGCGCTAGAACTTTGTTGTAAGTGGAACCGGTGTTTTTCTGTTATCGAAAATAGATTTTTGAAGAAGCGTTCTATGCTGTAAAGGAATTTACTACCAGACTTTTAGTAAACATTAAATATCATGTATCTTGGAGATTTCAGAAGTGGACGTGTTATCTCGAAAGGTCTTCTCACAACGCTGCAGCACTAAAAGTAAGATTGCGTTTCACACTCGGTGCGTTTTCACGCAGATTTGTGCTTTTTATTTTGAAATCTTTTTTCCCCTTGTAAAGATTTTTGGGTTGTTTTGTGTTGTAATTGCAAAACAAAGTTTGTTCTATCGTTCTGTGGGCTTAGGCCTGAACGTCGAGAAAGTCTAAGCATTGATTTTGTGACACGACATTATAATGATCATTTTGAGAACATCATTGCGAACTTCAGTTTTTCAATGACTTAATTTGAGTAAAAATTTGAGCAGAGGCATTCTTTGATCTTTTCCAAAACAGGAATTTTTTCGAATGGCTTTTAGTGGTGGTATGACACTAATATTAGGTCGTTCATGAAGTTTTGGCACTAGAACGATATACACCGAACTTATGAGCCAGAAGAAACTAAGATTCCATGATTTGGTACTGTTCAGTTGCGCATTGCTTCGCAAATATTGTGCCGTACATTCTGCCTATACTTCCTCCAAGATGGAGCTGTCGTGTTAACAATTTCGCGTGCTACTCATGAACAAATGGTGGGTATGGAAAAATGCTAATGAATAGGCGGGCAATATCAATGGAGCTTTATGTGAACGGCCCGGACGCAACTCTTCCTCGAGACTGTTTTTGCGAGCTTTGAACTGAGCAGACCACTTCCTGGCCGTCCTTTCTTCGGCCGTATCATCAATCATTCCAAGCTTCATTAATTTTGCGTGCCGCTTTACTAGTATTTTCCACTACGTGCCATTCTTGCATGAGTAGGAACAAAATTTGTCTCAAGGACAGCTCTATTTTGAGGCAAGCATAGGCAACTTGTATACCAAATCGTTTGGACAAAAATGCCCAATTGAACGATATTCTGGGCAATCAGTTTGGGTTTGCTGCTCAAGTGCTAAAACTTTTTGAGCGACCTATTAATAGTATTATCCCGCTGATTTCCAGTGTGTTCTTAAGACCAAGCTCGAATTTCAATTTCTTTTCTAAGAGAACACTTGAAATGAACGGTATAATCTATTTCAATATATTAGGCAAGACCAATCGTGTGTACAAAACTGCCGATCTAGTGATTTTTACTTAGCGGAGTGTAGTGTTAGTTGATTGTCGTCGCCTTCTCTTACTGTGGGGGGTGGAGCACCTACAAAGGATTGGCCTAACGACGAGTGATTCTGCCCGACTGGCGAGACTGTCAAGGTCGAAACATGTGTATTGGGCTGTACAAGAGCCTATTAACAGAGCACATGACATGTTGGCTCAGATAACAATTATGAGAATAGCATCATATCACCGTTAAAAGAGGTTAGAATGATTTTCAGTCCAAGAAGAACACAAGAAATCCTTCTTCCTAAATTTCTGCTGAAGTTAAATATCTGAAGAGCATACGTTTACAATGACGTTCTCAAAATGATTTTTGTGAAGCTTTGTCGAAGAATCGATGCTCAGACGTTTCTCGACGCTCAAGCCTAAGCCCACCAAATGATAGTGCAAGGTTTCTTCTGCATTTACAATACAAAAGTACTCAAAAATCTCTGTGAGAGGAAAAAGAGGTTTTCAAGTAAATAATGCAAGTCTACGTGAAAATGCATCAAGTGTGTAGCGCTGATTTGTTTTTAGTCCTGCAGCGCTGTATGAGAATTTTTCCAAAAAACAAGTATACTCTTGAAATCTTCGAGATTTGTCATTTTGAAGGATTACTAAAAGTCTAGCAGAAAGTTGCTGTATTGCAAAAAGCTCCCCTTCTGAAGATCCTTTGCGATAACATAAAGGTAGAGGGTTCACTAACAGTAAAGTCTGTTTAGGCGCTGAATATGCTTCCTTCAATGGTTAGGCCGGTCAAGATGACCACTGGAATCCTCAGGTGTAACCCCAACCACTAACCAACCTAACAGGAAGACGAACAGGTCCCAGATTTACCAGCCAGATTACGAACAACGCAACTTCCTCTACATGCTTATCGCTATAGAGAGGTTTGCTTCCGATGACGATGTCCTCGCTTTGAAGCATCCAACCGCCGGACGAGTGCTCATAACACGAATGAAGGGAGGTGGTACTTCCTTTTTTTGGTAATAAAACCATTCGGAGATGTTGTGTGAGGACCGCTTATGTCATAGTGGTTAGAGGTGGCCTGCGACACACACACACGCACAGGTGATCGATGGTTCGATTCCGCCTTAGGCTCGCCAAGCTTTCGACCTCTCCGGGGTCAGTGAATTGGTACCAGACTTGTCTGGGAGGATTGCAGCACTGAATAAGTACGTCGATAGGCCACCACGAGTCATTATTGAGGCCAAAGATGGGTTCGATCAGATCATATCAATCAAAGTCGTAGATCAAATACTTTCCTATGAAACTCTTATAATTAGTACAAAAAAGAAATTTTTTCGTCTTTCCTCTTTCTTTCCTTTTCTACTTTTTTCCTTTGTTACAATCTTTTTCTTGTTTCCTTTTTTCACATTTTTGTTCCTTTTCTTTCTTTCTTTTCTTCGATCATTTTCTTCTATTTTTGCTTATATAATTGTGGGTCAACTCATCAAATTTTGCTGCCAACCTTGTGCTTGCTCAACAAGAAGTTTTTTTTTGATGTTTCGAAAGTAGTGCTGTTGAGTTGTTAAATTGTTGACCCTAACTCTGAAGAGACGTCATGTATTCTATAAAATGGACGTCTACTTCCTTACATATTTCGCTGGACAGAGCTTTTTCATTGGACTTTTGGCAGTAAATCGAAGCCTTCAGGAACGACGATTTCATTCTGTGTTGGTCCCCAAAAAGTCTCTTCCAGTCCACTCTAGCAGTAAAAAAAATAACACTACATTTCCATAGCATACATCTTGATGATACTGAAACTGGTAGGTTTTTGGAAAAGTTTCCATAGAGTGCTGTAAGAATGAGAAGAAGATCACCTTTCACATTGGAGTTGCATTAGGTCGTTCCACAGGTTTTGGCACTAAAGTATTGAGCACCGAATTCATCAAGCAGACCTAACTAAAGTTACATGGTTTTAGGAAGCTTCAACTACGAACTTTCGTTTTGACATTTTGGCACACAACTCACCTTTATTTGGTTTGAGATGGAGATCTGAGAACGAAGTCGCTTCCTACTCTTGCACAGATGACGTGTAGAGTAAAGTGCTATTGAAGCGACGCGCAAAATTTATACAGCTCTCTATAGAACGCGACTGATCCTTCAAGCTGTACACTCCTGCTTTGATCTTCGCCCCCACTTCGTAGAGTCATTTTTGAAGCCGTATTACCTCCTCAAGCTCCACTGATCTGGCACGCCGCTTCACTAGCCTTTTGTCCTACGCGCGATTTGTTTAAGAGTAGGAAGCAAATTCGTTCTCAGCCGACCTCTATCTCAACGCAAATATGGGCAGGCTGTAAACCAAAATGTTTGCAAAAAATTGCGCAGTTCAACGATACCAAAGCCATGTAGTTTTAATTTTTTTTAGGTTAATTAATTTAATGATTACTGCTCTCGTGGCAAAACTTGCTGAACGTCTTGAAATGTGCCTACGAAGGTACTATATGCGACAAAGGCATGAGAGGTTTTACAGGAATGATGTAACTGGCTTGCTTTGGTTCTTGTAAAGCAGAAAAGATCGGTTGTTGTCCATTATAAGGCGAGAAAAGATTATTTGACTATTTGACCCCATTCGCTACGCAAGAACTTTTCTAGGATTGTTTGTAATTATTCAGAAGCTCAAATGCCTGGCTAGAGCGGCGCGTAGCCAGTTTTTTCCAGAGACCCTTCAGTAACGCTGTAAAATTCAAAATAAGGTTATGTTTCACATCGGCTGCGCGATCCAGTTATTACCACGCCAGAAATACGAAAATCGTATGAACGTGTGCAAAAAATCATCTAGTATCGGAGCCATATGTTTTGATCTGGAAATTCCTTTGAAGCGGAGAAAAATCGCTAATCGATTGATAAACACATCGAATTGCCATAAACACATCGCCACATGGAATTAATGGCCACCAGGCCCACAGACCGTTGGCCAACTAGTAAATGAGCAAGCCGAAGTGTGAAGCTCGATTTTATTATCTCTTCTGCACTTCAGAGAAACGCTCTTTCCAGAAGGTTAGCACAGTTGGAGTTCTTGGATCCTACGCTATGGAATGATTATAAGTAGTCTGAAGAAAGCGCGCTGTCTTACACAAAAAATGCTTGTCTGAAACTCAAATTTTTCCTTCAACAACTTCAACAAAAGGTTCTTTTGAAAACCGACCACATGCGTCGCTAACCAGAACTCTAGGCTTTCAAATGAGTATTAACACTTTTATGGAAAGTTCTTGTCCAGGGAATGGGGTCGGATACTCCGTTGCTGCCTCATAATTGACAAGTATGTCAAATTCTGATCAAATAGCAGGACTGCGTCTGCGCAGCTACCAACCGCGGTTCCACCGGGGTTTGACGGGTCCTAGTACACTTAAAATGTTCTGGTGCCAAATGTTGGTCAGTAAATCGGCTCTCACTGAACTTAGGTATGAAAAGTGGAGAGTCTTATGAACCATCATTTTTGAGGCTTTTGTGTGGTCGAGCACCTGTGATGCAGTGGTTAGCGGTGTATTACAACGCACACGTGGTATCTGGTTTGATTCCCCACTCACGGATCATCAAACCTTTCGTTTCTCCCGAAGCGGCGATTTAATACCAGACTTCCCTGAGAGGAAATCCACACTGGCTTAATACATCAATAAGTCACCTTTAGTTTTCACAAAGGCGAGACATGCCATTCAATCAACCCAAGCGATTTTACGAATGGAGTGGAATATATAGCATTACGACCGCTAGCCTTTCTGAAGTTTCTCTCATCATCGTTTACCATTTATTGACAATAAAATCTCCGTTACTGGCTGCAAAAATCCAAATTTCAAGCGGAATTCTTTTTATTTAACCGCTTTTAGCAGTAGGATGATGTTAATAGACATAGTCAATGATGTTGAGTGATCTGCAAAGCTTTTGCGTCAATCGGAACTTGAACCCGCACTGAATTCTATTCAAGGGCGCGTGTTGCAAATGTTTTGGACATCATTTAACGCACTGGTTATGTTTATAACATCGCAACACCGCTAGAAGCGGTTAAATGGAAGTTATTCTGTATGACTCATTGGAAGCCACATCTCTGTCAGCGTAAATGGGTTTAATGTCGGCATCGAATACACAGGCCACATTGTTGACGGTTAGTTGTTAACAGATAGATACGTTGTAGCCTGGAAAGAGTGATGGAAATTGAGAGTCAGTAGTGCAACGAGTTAGAGCATGCGCCCTCAGATAGGATAAAATGTGGGTTCGAGTCTTACCTATTGAAGAAGTTTTGCACATCACCCAACACTATTCGGTAAATTCAAAATTTGTTAGGAAACGACGCATTGTCCTTCTAGCGCGAAGAGAAAAACTGTGCTTCGTCATTGGATAGGTAGCTTGATCAAAGAGATCTTCATAGCCATGCTAATTTGTTTGTAATAACAAGGCAAATCCTAGATGATGCTTTGTAATTACAAACATCGTTACTGGACGTCATCGTTACGCCAAGATAAATTCCATCTTTGAGATCTTTTTACAGACATTTTTAGTAAGTTCTAGCCCTATTAGCAATTTTATAATAATTTTCAGAAATCTGGCAACATATTTTGATGAGGTGTTTTATGGCACTGATATAAAGCTAGACGTATGTTTTGATCTTTAAACCTTATTCGGCCTCTGTCGCACACCGCGTGTGCGGCTGAGAGGAGCGGCGGCGCGACGGGGCGGAGTCTGTACTATCAGCTTTGCGATGGAAATATGGTAGTTTGTTTGATAATCTGAGCTACTAAGGGAATATTATAGTGCTGAAATAATGAAATATAACAGGAGATACTTTGATAAAAGTTTTATATCTTGAGGAAGGACCATCTATCAAAAAGTTATCCAAATTTTCAACGGGAAAAAACAATTATTGTGAAAAGAAACTTTTTTCCAGTTGTTATATAACTTCAATTCTGTCTTTTCTACTTATGCTTTTCTATTTCCCACTATGTTTGTTTTATCGAAAAACCTCTATAGTCCGTTCTTCAACGAAATAGGACACGTTTTATAGTCAGGTTTACTTTTTTTATCAACTTCACAAGGTATTTCTTTGCATCACAAAGTAAAATTTTGATTCTAAGATGACTATCGATGCAGAATAATAATTGTGAAGCAAAATAAATAAATGTCATAAAAAGGCATTATTAGTTTACAGGAAGGAGAATGCTCATACATCAAAAAAATTCATGTTTCAACGAAAAAACCGCTTCCTACAAAGAAAACCTTTTTTTCTGATTCTCTGTAACATTTTCCCTAATTTATTAATGTTTCTATTGGCCATTCGATAACCTAAATAATTCCGTTTCGATATTAAGCCTGATTTCCGAAAGAACAGCATTACTACTTTATACTGCAGGAGAAGACTGACGTTTCGCCCTCACGATGCGTTGTTTCAACCTATCATTAGAATTTGATTGTGTGCAAAGGTTTTAGTAGGAAAGATAGTTCATCGTCAAATAGATTTTTGTAGAGGTACTTTTAATAGAAACAGCGCCTAGTTATTCGAAATCTTTTCTAATCAAATTCAAACCTCAGAACGAGCAAAATGCTCTCACCATTTATTAGTACTCCTGAGCAATGGTGATATGGTAACTATCTGGTCAGTCTGGTCCACCAGCGACTTTCTCCTATTGCACATCTCGACGACTTCAAGCTTGTCCATGGCTTTCCATTCGCCCCTGCCCAGTTTTCCTTCCATGACCTCCTCAGGCAAACCTTTCCTGCTCTTTCTTTATGTTCCAATGAAGTTTGTATTGCTCTGCAGTAGACTCTCAGCTAGGGCGGCGCTGGAGTACCAGTTATCGGCAAAGAGGTGCCTTCTATCACTGAGAAGATCCTTCATTAGTTCCTTTACCACAAAATCTGCATGTGGCTCGTTTGGTGTCGGGTTTGTGCCAGCATCTATATACACCATCGCTTTATAGGTGTACCCGCCTTTATCACAAAATTCAAATAGCTTCATTCCATACCTGTTTCTTTTGCAAGATGCATGATGGTGGAATTCCATTCGTCCTCTGAATGGCACCATCGACTCATCGATACACACGTCACCCCATGATTTGAATGGGTCCTTGCAACTATTATTGACAAGTTCCAGCATTGGTCTTATTTTGAATAACTTGCCGTTCACATCGTGACCCATATTGATGCTTACATGCAAGTGGGTCGTGATCTCGAAGAAGCGATCTCTCGACATAAGATGCGACGCTATGGGGACTCCCAAAAGATGCGGGCGATCGCTCCAGTAATCGTAGAGCCTTGGCGATCGTTTAATGGTCATTTTGAGGCACAGGCCCAAAAAGATTATCACTTCTTCAATCGTTATGTCTTTTCATCATCCTTTTTTTTTGTTGACCATGTATTGGTTTGCCTCAAATCTCAGCAAGAGCCACGCATGTCAGTGGTCTGTCAAACAGCGCTGATTTAAGGAGCCCCATACACGTGTCTCGATCTTGCGATCTCGTCAGTCGAGCAGTTGCCTTTTCGCGTCTTTTCCTAATCTCTGTGGGTGCTCCAGTTCCCACACTAAGTAGCGACGACGAACGCTTTACACTCTATGCCCAGTGAAAAACTCACCAAACACAGAGTGTTGTACACTCGATTGCTCGTGGATAGTATATTCAATATATCATAACTTTCGTTTCGAGTGTTTTCTTAAGACCACAGCTCAAATCTCAATATGCCTTGCAATTAAATCTTTGATAGACTACTGACATGCGTGGCTCAAAATGATTGCAAGGCATATTGAAATTTGAGCTCTGGTCTTAAGAAAACGCTCGTAACGAAAGTTATAATTCCCGAACTTCTTTCATGAAGAGTTCATATAATTCCAATGGAGTCTCAGGCCCGAAGGTGGTAAGGATGTTGTAAAACACTAGCGATCTATGCAATAGAATGAGGTTTATTGTTTTATCCTCACATGCGCTCTGTTTGACCTGCCCAGCCGATGTGCTTGATATGCCAAGTTGATGTTCCAAATGTAACTGCCGTTGATAATCTTTGCTCAATATTTTTTCGGCAAAGTTCCGTACAACACTTCTGATAATCGGCATTACAGTAACTGCTATGAATTCTCTACATATAGGATGTCTTGCATAGAATGTATAACAACTTCCACAGCAGTATACCACATATATTGTAACAGACATGCTTATATACAAAAGAAATATGTATATTTCTCATGCACTCAGTCCGACATCGAAAGGACAGGGCGGCCCATGTCTCTCATGTGTTGATAAACTTCGTAAAACACCTGCGCGATCTTGTTGGTGTGAATCGCGAAAATGGAAATTGGAGGAGGCACAAAAAGTTGTTTTAAGAAAAATAAACCGAAAAGAAATACGTAGGACACAGAAATTAGTGCCCTTAGTGTCATAAGTCGTCACTTGTTCTTGGGCGCATAAGAAATTTTATCTTCATTCACTCATTTTCTTTTCAATCATTTAAAATTCATTTGAGGTTTTTATGAAGATGAGTTGTTGTTGATGTCATAAATAAAAGATGAATATGACCAAAATATGAATGAATATTTATAGGATAACATAACGATGTTTAGTAACAGTTCGGATGATCATCTCATACTACATATCTGCATTTTCCCTCAAGATTGGAAGCTTTCGGAGGAAATATTGCACTAGTTTCTAGCACAAAAAGTTACATGGATGCCTGTTCTTTAATATCTAATCATTTATTGCAGACGAAATTTTACTTAGTAACGAAAAATATCCATATTTCCCTAGAAAACTACCACAACGTCAATGCTGCCGACGCATATGTGCCGGCGCGGCGACGCGGAGCGGCGAGCAGGATTTCAACGCCGTTGTCAACGTGTTAAAGGGATAAATCCCTAGATATTAAGAAAGCGATGACAAGCATATTACACTGCGCGTCAGTGTAGGATCAAAGGCCGAAACGCGGGTCTAACATGTATAAGTGCTATAACACACCTCGAGAGAAACTCGGATTATGTTGTAAATCTTTTGAGCTGGTATTTAAAAAGGGCACAGTTGAGAGAGCAGGATGTCTCTGATGCGTTGTTGGTCTTCCAAAAGAATGCGTCTAGTCACACTAAAGTTATTAAAAAAGCAGGAGACAGGAGAGGATTTAGAAATCGTTTTCAGCGAGTTCAACTGGCAAGAAGTACTTTAAGTAAATAAAATTGGTGCCCTTGATTAGCGTCAAACGTGATTACAACCAACAATGTGCGAAGCAAAGTATATGGATCGATCATAAAAAGTTAACATGCGTATGACGACTGAACAAAGTCTGTTCTAGATTCTTAGAGAGGTTCCAATTGCCGAAATATAGAGACGATCAAAAAATTGCGGGGAGTTGCCGATCAAGTAGCTTCAAGTGCGGTGTATAGCATCATTTTTGCCAAACTAGTCATTGCCTATGAATTACAAAAACATTATGATAATTTTTTCATACTGTATGCGATGAGAAAATATCGAAAGTACAAATTCACATCGTCAGAAGTACAAAACGGTAATGTAATTTGAATTGACGATTTATTCATTTAGGCTGTGTAACAAAATAAAGTCTTGCCGACATGATAAATAAGTATGAAACAGTGCTGATATAGTCATAAATATGATAAGATAGCAGAGAATTGTTCAATTATAGCTCGAAGTATGACCTTCTAATAAGCCTATGCGAGGCTGGAAGCACAAGCTTTGTTTCGGCCACCCAAGAACCTAATGGAGTCTCCTCTACCATAGTGCATTACTTATTGACCAAAGGCCTTTCTCTAATGACGGTAAGAATCCATATTAGATTAGAAGGCATATCTGATATACCTCTTGTCAGGCCACGCACTGCGTAGTTTGTATCAACCCAAGCCTCAATGAAATCTAGGAAATATACTGGATGCATTGATTGAGGCTACAAGGAGTCATCAGCATTGAATATCACAGAGAAGACACTATAAAGATGTGCGCAAATACGAACACTCGTACGTAGAAAATTCTTGCACTTCTAGCTGATTTATACCATTTTTCTCATTTTACCTATGTTTTCATAGTCATTCTATATCTTGAATAATGTCAATTTTGAAATAGCATAACTTTCAAGAGACCTCGTACTATTAGAACAAAGATCTTACTTGTTTTGGAAGAACCATCGCGTTGTTTTTGACTTCACGACGACCTTCAAAGCACTTGCTTTGGTGGGTTATACACTGACTTGAAATTCTTATTAACGAATTCTACCAGAGAGAGTTTCTTGCTCAGCTAGTCTCCTCCATTGCTCATAGCACTGTTCAGTAAATGAATGTGAGTTTTAATCTTAGGAGACGTAGCCATCGACGTGAAACTTAACGCAAGGAAAAATCACTCTTTAGCAAGCCGAGCGACAGTTTCAGTAGCAGAAATTCGTAGAATGGTCATTCTAACCTCAACTGTATGGCCTGTTTGAGGGTCAAGCCGTTCGCCGCCTACTGCAGTTTGTGCCATCACGCACTACAATGGAAATATGAGAAGTTATTCGATAAATTGAGGTTTTAAGAACACAGTGGTGATTAGATTATGAATTATTGCAGAAGAGACGTCTGTATAGGGTTTTCCAGAATAAAGCACGCCAGTGTCTTAAAAAATACTTATGTTCAGCAGGAATACCATACTATTGTGAAGGGTAATGTTTAGCCGATTTGGGAAATGTTTCTTCTGAAATGAAGTTTTTCACAGCTATTCAATATTTTGAAAGACGCATATTTTTATACTAACCTTGGTCTGTGGAAATGTTGTCTTCTTGTAGGTCTACTACAGAACAGAACATTACGTGCTGTCTTCGATGCGCGTTCTTTCAACTTCACAGCTGTACACTCAAAATTATAGATTGAAACATTGATTGTAAGACAGATTCATCGCTACGATAGTCTCCTATATGCAAATTTTTTTTAAAGATAGCGCAGTTGGTTTGAAAATCTCCACTCTTTGATAGCAGATATTTAGAATTTCACTGACATCTGTAGTTTGTATAGGTTAGAAGATGAGTTCTGATAAAATGCTTGTAAAACATTTATTTGTGCACCTATTACACCCGAACAAGCTGGTAGCAAAAATTCTCTCCTTCAAGATCAAGCACTTCCTGCCACGTCTCCGGCAAAAAATCGAATCCGCGAACATAAAATTGCGATTACTTGCTGTTGAAGAAATGAATGTCCGATTATGCAATTCAATATCAGTGCCAAACCTTTTGTCTCGCAACCAGTGCTCCATTGAATGTAACCTTCTTCACTTTCGCCAAAATTTTTGATCCATCTGTACAGCGTACTTTTGCCAACTGTATCTTCTCCCCAAGCCAGACTGATACGTTCACTTGCCACCGTTGCATTTGAACCCAACAGCCATTCGTGAATTTCAACAACCTAATTTTCTCGCTTGTTAATTCCATCTTGAAATAAGTAGATAATGTACCAATTATCACAGGAAAATACGGATTTCTAAATGAGCCCAAAAACACGAAAAATGGCTGGCATTCAGAAAATGTTACAAGCATTTTCTCAGAACTTTTTCTCCAACCTATTAATTGTTGGTACCCTTTTGATCCAGCACAGCCTTCTACAAGACCATTAGTATCCATTAAGTTGCTCAAAAAATGATGATCCCAATACTAAGCTTGACTTGTAAAAAGTTTTCATACCATGAAAGTTTTTATGAAGGAGAAAAAATTTCGTTTTGCTCCTAGAGTCTTTTGTTTCAACTTCACAGCAGATTATTGGTTTTATGTAGCGAAGGTTCAACTGTAGGCAAGCTTCGTCGCGATTTAGGGATAAAATATCAATGAAAAAACTTTCTACACATACTTTTAGCAGAAAGCATATCCTTATGCCCTAAGACTTACTATTTTTTCAACGTGAAAGTAACATCCATGGGATGGCAACGCAGTCTACACTCTTTTTATATTTCCTTCTGCGTTTACCTTAAACTACTATTCGAAAGCACACTTTTTGAATCTGGAAACCTCTGGAAATGACTTATACGGGTTCTTATGTGCAGCGAAATATGTCTTATCAGAGATTGCATCCTTTTATTTGGGGAAAACTACTTACATAACACATAGTATCTCTGCTTCTCAGTAGGCTCATTAGTCATCGTATAGTCTGGAAAATGGAGAATTTAACACTGGGTGCGGCTATTTAAAAGTCTATCATAGTGCTCAGTTCCAATAGTCTCTTTTTGGGATAGCTAGCCTGCTGTTTGAACATCACGGTAATATTTGTTAGCAGATATATACGTGGAGTTTCGCAAAAGTTTCGAGAAATTATTGAAAGTTTTGTTTGTATTTGCGGATTAATAACAAACACAACAGTTATTTTTCTTTAATGTGAAGACCATCATTGCCTACAACTTTCTGCAATTGTTCTGCAAGTTCTCCAAATTTCTCGATGCATCATTCTGACCTTTTAAATTGAAAAGCTCTTTATAAGCTTTTTCACACAAATCGTTCAAATCGAAAGCCATCCGAAAAGTGTTGCATTGATCAGAGAGGCCATAATCGGACAGTGCTCATGCAAATCCTGCTGAAACCTCTTGTAGGCGGCCCAATTGGTGCAGCTTGTAACGGTCCACAAAACTCTTTCGTCAAATTAGAATTTCGACGAAAGCTCAGCATCCAAAGAAGCTTGCAACTCACTGTCATCCAAAACAGATTGCCGACATGAACGAGATGATTTTTCGAGATCAAAATTGCAGATCATGGCATTTGTTGAATTTCTCAAACCATCTGCCTACATAATAATCATAATCAATTATTTTTCAACTGCTCTTTTCGCAGTGTTACGATGTTTCAAATATACCTAAGGGGACTGAATGATGCGCAAAAGCTCAACCTCAGGCTGGGGTTGAACCTGCATTTATACAGGAGGTGCGTGCTACCACTACATCACCAAAGCCATAGCTTGTTCACCATACATTCTTCAATAGCTCGCTATCACAGCTATCAGCCACCAATCGTCAACAGGTTCAAAAGGGTGAGAACATATTGCTTTCTAACCCAAGTAAAGATAACAGCCATTTTGCACACTTAACGCTCAAGATTCCTTATGTTTTAACTGCTCTTTTCTAATGTTTGATGTTTCAGATATATACCCAAGGGTGATTGTAGATTAACCGCCATTGATTGAATAATCCGTGAATACATTTCTTTCAGAAAGCGCCAAGTTGTACGTATACGTTTATTTTTTATTAAACAGTTCAATAGAGTTCGCAACGGTGGCCAACGTTACGGCAGTTTTGCTTTCTTCAAAGCATAAAAGAATCACATTACTTGCATCAACTTAGTGAAAGATTTTCATATTAAAGCAGAACGAAAGAAGGAACAATTGAACAATTTTAGAATCGTAACGTATTCAGTTTTATTTGACTCACCTTTCTGTTGTTTTGATTTCCACTGAATGTTTTTCAAATACTTCTTCCGTAAATATATGCTAAACAACAACAAATTCATTTACCGACCTCATTCGCCGGACAGGAACTTTTCATAGGATTAAAGCAATCATTCTAAAGTTTGAATCTCTGGCTACAGCTATGCTTTGCCGTTTTTCGAGATACCCTTTACCGCTGCAAAATCAGGTATAAAATTTTGTTTCACGCTCGCTTTTCACCTTGATTTTGATCACGCATGTACTCCGCTGGAAGCAATAAAAGCATGTCAGCGTGAGGAAAATTTACCCGTAGTATCAATATTATACACTTTTATTTGAAGTTTTTGTCGAGGGGGTGAAAAATCCTCAACTGATGAACAATGTTCTCATATTTTAGACAAGATCAATTGTCCCGCTCTGGCCCCTGCTCCGCGAATTAGCCGGCAAATAATGTGGTCAAAAATGTGAAATTCGATCAATCTTTCATGCTGAATGGTGTTTTCGGAAAATAAGCATGACGTTGGAATCATGGCAGCTTACGAAATTGAATAGTTACTGATAGTATAAAAAAGAGGTCTGTCCGTCAAGGTTTAAAGCACAAATTTTTCTTTCCTCAATAACGCTGTCAAAAGAGCCATTCTAGAAGGCAAATACATTTCAAAGCTCGTTGAAGCTGGTGCTATCGTATGAAAGCGAGCACTTTAGGGAAGAAGTTTTGTCCAGCGAAAAATATAAGCAAGATAAGAAAAAGCAAGTGGTCCTGTAAAACATCATTTTATTTTGGATTTTACAACGCCATAAAAGATGCTTTGGAAAATTGACCACATAGAGCTCTAGGCAGAGATCCAAGCTTTCGACTGTTTACTAACACTCCTATGGAAAATTCCTGTTTAGCGAATCAGACCGGTTTATAATTTTGTCATAGTCTAATATATAAGTCTTTTCAAATGTTCCAACTATACCTAAAAGAGTCGAGTGCTGAGCGAAAATTCGACCACAGACGGGGTTCAACCCGCGTTTCACCCATACCGACGGCGCGTGGTACCACTACACTATTCTAAAACATCATCACATTGAGAAGAGAGCAGTTAGACCAGTAAGTATTCTTGGTTAATATGTATGTACACTGGTTGGCAGTGTAACTGGGCTTAGAAAACGACATGTGCTCACCGGACCAAATTTGCTAGCAGCTGGTAAGTGACAGCAATGACAGTGAGATATTGAAGAATTGGTGGTGGACCGCCGCCTCAGTGGTTTAGTGGTAGCACGCGCTCCCGTAGGGGTGAAACGGAAGCTCAACTCTCGTCTATGGTCAGGTTTTTGGTCAACACTCAATGCTCTTAGGCGCATCTGTTCGCAGTTTTGCCTCCGTAGCAGCACCTTCGCCCTCCCTATCCCATTCTCAACTTCAAAAATTGTTAAGTCTTTTCCATAATAATGGTGGAAAGACACGCAAATCGTACTGCTCAGTAGGCGTTTTGCAGCTTGAAGTAGTAAAGAAGAGAAATACAAACAGAATTGTAAACTAGAAACGACACAAAGACGTCAGAAATATGAAACATCCGAAAACTTTCTAGGAATTTTTCCTCAATCTAATAAAAATGGAAGGATACCGAGGGCAATTCAGAGTCACGAAGAAAGCATATCAAGACAGCGTGAAATTTTAGAAAAGTATTTTTAGTAAGCATAACTCCTGTACGTCCTTCAAATCCATATATTTTGATTAGAAAATCAATCCCTTGAGAAATGAAAATATTTCCAACTGTAAATGCGCTTGAATTTTGAGTGCCATGTGAACAGGGACCGCCTTTTCCCATTCATCGCTCTTCTGATTTCCGTAGATGCTTGCCTGTTCTACAGTCACCTACCATAGATCAGGTATGTAAGGTTTCAAGTCTAAGAGGTCAGTCGGTTTTTCTAACTCAGCATCACCTTGTCTGGAACACTCCTTTTTATGACCAAAGAGTAGTGTAGGATTCTGGAAATTCTACATGGGTCTCAGCTCACGAAGTGCACCAATAACCGATGAAAATTCAGAGTTATAGATGAACTGAGATTGCGTACATACTGTGTAGTATCAATTTTTATTAACAATTCATTGTTCTCGGATTTTCAATCTTTATATCGATCACTGAGTATTTGATGAGATAAGAGAATGTCAAGACTGAAGATTCATGACACAATATTTTGTTATAGAACTATAGCTTGATAAACCAATTCCTCGACAGATTTATGTCGTGTAAATTTGATTTCAGAATTATGAAATGGTTGTGCATTTGATTATTCAATTATATGTTCATTTATTAGTATCTACAAGAATTAATTGTTATTCACTGAAAAAATATAAAAAGTCAGATAAAAATTGAAAACATGATCTTTTGGCGAGCATTTGGTTTTCTTTCGAAAAAAGTGATATGCTAGAGAAAGCATCAGGGTGCTATATTTACTCATAGCGTTATTGATGTTTCGCTAGTTGTCCAGTATAAGACGACAAATGATTATTCGACCAATCTGAAACTTTTGGCAGCAGTGTTAGTGATCAATCGAGAGAGGCTAACGCTTTAAGTGGCGGATTCTTCAAAACTCCCTTCTGTAACACTGTAAAATCCAACATAGAAATCTGTTTCAAGCGGCCCCTTTTTTCCCGCTGATATCTCGCTGGGCAATTTTCAAATAAAACTCCTCCTTCAGATATTCTAACTCTTTCTATAGTACATCTGATCAAGAAATTAAAGATACGTTTTCTTTTTGGAAAAGCTTTTTGGTAGCGGCGCAGGAATAAGAAGATATTTGTATTTTACACCCTACTGGGCAGAGTCTTTCTCTAGACTGTTAGTAATCATTTGATAGGGTAAGATTCAAGAACTGGTTTGCATTCGCGACCATGTGTTCTTTAACAAATTCATGGGCCGCAGGGTGGGGAAGGAAGAGGGGTTGGTGCGATGCTCGTTCGACTTCTATACACGAAGGTCCAATGTTCATCAATCAATTGCTATGCTCATGGAAATCTACAAAATGCTTCTCTGCTAAAACAAACTCCTGTTTAAACCTATGTTGCTGATCTTTCGTAATTTCATCGAATCAATAGATGAATTGCGTAACTGATGTGAAACATGACTCTGTTATGAGTTATACAGCTTTATGAAACGGTCTTTCGAAAAAAACGGCTACGTACCACTTTAGTCAGATATTTGAGCTTTCGAACTTTCGAACTGTCACCAACACTCATATGAAAAGTTCTTGTCTTGCGAATGGGTCGAATAATCATATGTCGCCTTATAATAAAAAGAAGAGAAGCTTCTTTTATCGTGTATCACCACTGTGTGACAGTTATAATCCCTTTCATGGTAATAAAAATCCAATTTTTCTTAGAAATGGCGGCACTGCCATTTGTTTACACCGCGCTCGATGTGCGCGATTTCAAAATCATAGTCAAAGGATTAAGGCATACGCCAACGTTTTTCTTCACCTCGTCAGTTAGCACCTATATCCAGTCAGCATTTTTCTGCTGACCATAAATGAATGTGTGATGGATAATCAGTATTAACTTTCATGAAATTTACGTAGTAGTTGTCTGGCCTATAACACCATAATAGCCTACTGCCTTGTGCACCATCCAACGTTAATCGAAGGGAGAGATTGTGGGCGAAACCAAATTACTTAGTCGGCACCAGCCGCACTGGTAGAATCAGTAGCATCCTGTGTTTCGTAGTCTGCACTATTGTTTTTAGAGCTACAACTTTCAAAAAATACGCTTTTTTCATCTTCATCGTCAATAAGGTCTTCCTCGTTGTGGCACATAAATTTACGCTCTAGCAGGGTCTGCAAATATTTAATTCCGGCCTCAGAATTGACGTATTAGAATTTGGTTCTTAGGCATGCAAAACAGTGTGCCTAACTAGTGAAAAAGGATGTAGCAACGAGTATGAACCCACATAGTGTCTCCTGAAATATTATGAAAGTCGCAACTTCTAGGATATAACAAAACAGTAATAAATTAAAGAGTATCAAAACAAAACAAGAACAAAATATAATTTGATAGAATCGTTATGCGTCAAAAATTATCGAGGACGAGACATCGCATACAGTGTGAAGTATCACTTATGACAAACATTCGACTGTTTCAAAGTTTATTGGGAAGCGTTTGCACTGTTTCTACTACCAATGGTTTTTGTTTGTATTCAGTCAAAAGATCTTATGGTTTATAGTGGAATACGTTGATGAACATCGTCGAAAGCAGTGAAAGGTTGGGAAGGAACAATCTGGTGATTTAGACTAGGTATATATATGGGCTGAGAACAAAGAATTTTGTTTATTGAAACACTGTGTCGATACAACCAGCCTGACTCGAACACAATACTGCTATAAGCTGTATGTCGAGATTGAATGTCGGAAGAAAGAAATGCTGCAGCCTGTATCTGTA
>JAHQIW010001916.1:0-119084 GCA_019055375.1 Parelaphostrongylus tenuis
AAGATGAAGGAAGCGGGTTCATTTTTCTAATCTCAAAAAAGACGCCAATATGGTAGCGTTGGTACGGAAGAGTACGAAGAGGCTACTAAAATTCCGACATCTTCCCAGACTGCCTGAGTCGCAACAGATTAACATAGCGATTCGTACCTATCATGCACATGCACTTGCATATGAATCCTCTATAGAGGACCTGGTAATGCCGGCAAGAAGGTTAAGGTACGTTGACATCGTCCTGAATGAGATAAGAAATATTATCCCTGTCTATGGCACAGGAGAAGAACTGTCGATGTGAATCAAAGCCGAGTTTAACCATTTTCGTTTTCCACGCATGAACCTGAAACTATGATAATGACGAAGTCGAAGTGTTCTGCATGGGCATAGAAAAGTTAAAAAGGAACCGTTTTTCACTTTTGAAGGTCATCATTCAAGATTTCGAGGCAAAAAAATGGATCTAGAAGAACGACAAAGCTCCACACTGAGATTTATGGGCTAGAATGAGACTAAGGGCAGTAGAGGTTGTTTAAGAGTATATGACCAGACGCATTCATACTAGCTTACAATTTCGCATGCTCCACCTTCAGCAGTCACTCGTGGCTTCTTATTGATGTATCATGTGATATTTGTTATCCCACTAGACAAGATTGGTAGCAATTCACCGACGTCGGAGGGACAAAAGGCTCACTATCCTTCGACACAGAACTGAAGCATCGTACATGTTTCGTGTCCATGTTACTTTCAACCACTGCGCTACTTACCGCTTGTGGTGAAGAGAAGTGTTGGTTGGAGCATTAGGTAGTTTGAATTGTTGGCGACGTTGCTCTTTTTGTCAAAACGAGTTTGACCACAGAGTTTTGTCCATTATAAGGCAAAGAAATTGAAAACTGATGTCATTCGTGGGAGAGAAACTTTTCATGAGAGTGTTAGTAATCATTCGAAAGTTTAAATTTCTGGCTAGCACGGCACGTGTCCTGGCTTTTCAGAAGACAGTTTTATAGCGCTGTAGAATCCAAAACAGCTTTGCTGGAAGCCACCGAAAGCACACGAGCATGTAAAGAAGATCTATACTATCAGAGTCATATCTTTGATAAAGAGTTTCCTCTGAAGCGGAGAAAAAAGTTCCTAATCGAATGGCAAAAATCGCACTTCTCCGATGCGCCAATTGATCGTGGATGGCCGGTCTGCGACCGCCGCAGACCCCAGACCTCGAATTTGCCTTGTGAACAAGCAAGCCGACTATGTATAAACAGTCGATTTTATTTTCCCCGCTACGCTGTCGAGAACGCTTTTTCTATAAAACAAGCTCGACATTGAAATCTTTGAATTCTACGCTATCGGGATGATTTCTAATAGAAGGAGTTTTGTCTTGCGGAGAAAAACGCTTGTGCGGAATACATAGTACCTTCAGAATTTCAAAACGTCCACATGCAGCGCTAGATGCGGAAGTTTCTCAGTGGAAGTGTCATAATGATATAGATCACATTATAATAAACCAACAACTTCGTCTAACGAATAGCACTGCTGTTTCAAAATTTTTTCAAGTGATAAGATCATCTCGTCCGCGCAACATTCCATTTACGCTCAAAGATGCAAGGCTGTAGCACCTTTACAACCAGAGCTCAAAACTACTAAAAAATGGGATTAAGTCATTCCTTGGCTGATGGAAGAGGCTACGGTCAATAACAACATTGACGACGAATACGGACCGTCAGATCCAACACCCTCACGTCAGTGCTATGAAAGTGGAGAAAAACCGAAAAGTCACCAAGAGTTGTTTGACTTTAGAAACACTCGGGCTAATACACCAAAGCTAAATCGTGTGAGACGCGGGACAACTGAGAAACTCATGCCTGATCTGCCAAAACGGCCGCACAGAAGCGATATAAAAGAAGTTCCTGGAGAGAGAAGAACAACAGTTCATTGTGGAAGGCGCATTAGGTAGGAAGAGCATTCGCAAAGGTGACCAAAAATTTGAAAAATTGTGGAATACAAACTGAAAGTATTCCAATGATTAACTCTTTGCTAAGGGGCGAGGGTCATTTTAATCTTCAGCTTTCATGAATCTTTTTTGCTTAGGGAAGAATCTATTAAAATTATAACAATTATTTGAAAGCCTCAATCTGGGTAAGACTAGGTTTGGTTTTTTAGAAAGCTCATGGCGATTACGTTGCACCAGAGAAAATTTAAAAATGTTTCACACGCGGAGTGCTGTTTAGCCATGTGGAGTGTGTGGATAGCATTTGTTAAGCAAAGCCAGTACTCACCTAATGTTACAAATCTTGGCAACTTCCGTTGATTTGGTTTTTGTAAAGCTCTTTAAATGTGCACTGTAGGCACAAAAAACAAGATTATGTTTCGCACTAAGTTTATTCGCACATGAGAGCTATTAGGTCGATCCAAAAATTTTGGCGCTGAAGTAATAAGCAAATATAATAGTAGGAATTAGTTGATAGTGCATGAACGTGTTCATCGTTTAAGAGCTCATTTCCTTGTGAACATTTTTAAAGAACTTGCCTATACTACTCTAAGATGGAAGCGTCGTGGGAACATGTGCGCTTGCTCCTCATGGACGAATGGCGCGGAGAGAAAAATGCTAGTGACGCCGCACGCGAAGATTGATGGAGCTTCTTTGTAGAAGGCCTCGAGCGCAAGTGATCCTTCAAAAAGTTCTCTCCAGCTTTGAGCTTGTGGAAACTTTTTTGCCGCCTTTTTGCCAACTGTAATCATCGCTCCAAGCTCTGTTAATCCTTGTGCGCCGCTTCATTATCATTTTCCACTACGCTCCATTCGTGAATGGGTAGAAAGCGAATTTGTTCCCGAAACAGCTCTATTTCAAAGCAAGTATAGGCAATTTGTATACCAAGGTAAAATGCTGGCAAGAAGATGTACAATTGAACGATATCAGACCATGCACTTTCAGTCAATTCTGGTTAATAGATTTGGTGTTTATTGCTTTAGTGTCAAAATCTTATAGATAGACCTAATAGAATTATGCACAAAAAATATGCAGGCTTACATGAAACCATTATGTATTGCAAAGGAAGAGTCCTAAAGATGTTTTCTCAAAATTAAGAAAAAATCTTCTCAAGAAACGAAATTGCGCCACGTTTGCGAAAGTTGATCAACAACCGTTCGAAAAGGGAAAGGAAAAGGGGAAGAAAAGTTTTTTGCGTGATTCCCTTCATGTGCAGATTTCTTAGCTGCTTTCTTAAGAAAAGCAGCAAATCCACTTTCATCACATTGTCTAGTCATATATAATATAATTCATTGCAGTAATCGAACAAATCAAAATTTATTGGAATTGGAAGTTTATTGCAGCTGCAATGCCACAATGAACATGGTTGCAAAGTAATGGTAGCTCTACACACATCACACGTCAATTTCAGTTCCCGTCCACGGTAGCAATTGCTGAGAAGAAGTGCGATCCATGCGGCCCCGATGCCAACATTCGCGTCGCTCGATTCACTACACTTTGCCACATTGCTCTCGACCACTTCGCCATGATAATGTTCGTTGTCTATACAAAATTTTTTCTGGACAAAGTGAGTTTCTACAAGAAAAGAATGCTACTCAAACCGAAAGAGATCCTGAAATTGTCAAGAGTGGGCCGAACACAGGTGTTATTGGCACTATCTGTCTCGCTGGCAGCTGACATGACTGCTGGCCTCGGCCCATATCAGTACAAATCAATAACCCTGTTGTCTATGATGATGCAAGCATTTTCTATTGCGTTTACTGTAAGATACTATGAGCCTTAGAGATACGTGTTTGTCTAACATATTGGAAACCTGAAAAGAATGTTGCAAGAAACAGTTACAAGCACTGATTTTCTCTTCTTTTTAGGACATTTCAAGCCATCACCGGCAGAATGAATACTATGCCACTTCTGAGAAAGGATACGAACAAAGTTGTTCAAAAATAGCACTGAATTTAAAGGTCTCAATTTTTGCTATTACTATAGTTTCCCCCATGTTCTCAAGCTTTTTCCACTAATTTTTAAGAATTTTTTGAATTTATTTGAAACCTCTGGACTAGAATTGCTTCCTTTCAGATAATGTTATATACGTGTTTCGAATCGTTCGAATAATGCAATGTTGAAAATACCCACGCGCATTTAGGCTCATAAACTGAGGCGAACTTTCGAGCACATCAGTGGAGCGTAAGTGACTGTTACATTTAATTGATTCAAAATGGCCGAGATTACAGCATCAGGTAGGAGCGCACTACGAGCTTGGCTTTCGAAGAACGTCAAAGACTCGGAGCGCAAATCCCTTTACCAGATTGAAAAGTTTGCTCAGAAGTGTTTCCTATCAATTGAGCGAATCGATCCAAGTCATATTGACACCAAGAGACCGACATATTGTCAACACGCTGAAGCTCATTTCCGATATTCCAATATAGCGAGATCGCAGAAAGAAGGAAACACTTGAATGCTGAGTTCTACAGCTCACCGTTTGCATTACAAGACGTTGTAAAAACCGATAGCTCCTGCCTCGCTAGTTCGCGATACCAGGGACCTGGGCCTGTACATCAGATGCGGTAGAGTAAACCATGGCAACAGGCAAAGTAAAGCCAGTGACGATGGAATTTCTAGCGCTTCCTGCAAGGGATTTCGTAATTTTTCTGGTGATAAACAAAAAGTGAATTACTGAGTTTCATGAGCTTTTCACTTACTTTTTCATCCAAACTTGGAATTCTCTTCTCAGAAAGCTCGGATTGAGGCACTCTGGAGTACCAACGAATTGTTAAGATAAGTTTATTCTGACTGAAAATCATAGTCTTCTGTTTAAGAATAGGAATATCTGTAATACCATAGCAATCTTCTACTCATTACCTTGCCCTGCAGGCAACACTCCACATCCAAGCACTGTCGAGATTGTGGCCAACAATGAAATCATAAGAGGATTCGTTCATGCTCCTCGCAGTGTATGAAAGAATATTCATTGTTATCTCCTAAAAGCTGAGGATAATGTGGGCGCAATAGTGAGCAGATTTACCATTTTTTTTGCAAAAAATCATTCATATGGCAACAACTAATTTGGCACTCAGTACTTTTACGGTTGTGAAGTCGCCTTAGCAGCTCTTTGAATTTTTCGAGAGCTTCAACTATTCCCAATTCGTTTAATTATTAGGAAAATCGGTTCTTTCTGATTAGAGAAAAGCATATAAAAAATTGATCTCATTTTCTGGAGAAGAACTTTATATAATAGTGTTAGCTAGCCATTCGAAAGCTCAGACTTGTGGCTACAACCCCATTACACCGGTTTTTCAAAACAACCCTTCATAACATTGTAACATTCTAAATAAAATCATATTTCATTGAAACTACATGTTTTTCTCTCTATCTCGCTTGTATTTCGTTGGACAAAACTCCTTCATCGGAGAGCTGGAATTCAAACTCTTTTGATCTCCGCTGATCTTAATATATGCTTCAAACCTGGCCAAACAGAGTCCTTTCTTTGAATTCCTAGCAATCATCTGATAGGGTAATATTTTCAGATTCTAGCGATGTGCTTATTTTCTAGAAATACTGTCCAGCAGGTAAAATAAGATTGAGTCTTATATTGCTGGTAGCATTGCTTACAGACTATTCGACGAGGCAATGGCCGTGGCAGGGGCGAGGCTGGACGATTGTTTTTGTTGTTCAATTAAGAATTCTTCTTCCGCTTGGAAGGAAACTCGGCATGAAATGATAGACTGAGATACTACGAGAATTTTTCTAAACACTGATATGCTTTTCGGCTTTCAGTGTGTTATACGCAAGATAAAAATGAAGGCAAAAGGCGAGTGTAAAACATATCTCTTGATGTGGATGTTACAGACGTTATAAAAGGGTATTTTAGATAAATCGGAGTCGTGAGGTGGTTGTCTCAAGTCTCAGCTTTCGAACAGTTACCAGCACTCCTAAAAAAGTTCTCCTCCCAGCAAAATGAGATCGATTTTTCGTTTGTTTTCTTATAATCAGAAAGAACCTAAAATCTTTTGTAGCACGTTTCGTAGCTGATTATGCCGGAGCAAATGCATGTTGTTAAATGACAATAAGTTGCGTGGGAAGAGACCATTTAAACATAAATATTAGTAAATGCGGCAGCTCTTCGAATGAAGTTGCTTGGTCGATTTCCATCTCCTGATATCCGATGCTGCGATAGGAAGTGGGACTTTCTCAAAACTAAAGAGCTCGAAGCCGACAGATCACCGAAACAACAAGTGCACTTGTGAGAGGAAGTTTGTGGATGCATGTATTGATTGACAAAAACGGGCACAACTTCTTGCTAAGAAACGTTTCTGGTAAAAAATTTCATAAAAAAGAAATAGCGTTTGTTAGGCTTTGATGTTCCTATGAAGTTCTTCGCATTTAGTAGCTCATGAAATCTTCTTCATTGAGGGAGGGACCATCATTTTGAATAAGGAAGTCCTCATTTTATTTGGTAGCAGTTTAATGGCTCATCTAATTTCGCGACTGTTGCGGACAAACCATTTGTGAGGTCTGGATGGTTAAAATCTCGTAATGAGCGGTCAATCAAACTTGTTCAGTATACCAGTTGCTTAAATATCGAATAGGACTTTTAAAATTTTTCTAAAAGATTCAAAAACAAGTATACGTGAAACTATCAAATCTACAAATATGAAAAGGCAGAAGGAGGACGTGTCAGAATGAGTCGAGGAAGCAAATGATTGCATGGAGGCACCAGATCTCATCGTAAGTGCAAAGAAATTCTACACCTCAACTTGAACTGACAATGTATCAAAGTGGGAAACTACAGTGGACCTTGTTAAAAACACCGAGAGAAGGAATCGTTCTTTGTCTTTTTTTGACGAAGTTTCTCACGAAATGTATGTTTAGGAACGCCCCTAGTCTCTCGACGGTATCCAAGAAAGCCAATTTGTTGATGCACATTCGTATATTGAAGTTTCACAAATGTGTAACGGTCTAGTTACTCTTCTCACTTCCAATGATGAGTTTGAAAGGACCTTTTGAAGAGGAAGGAAAATTTTCCTGTGATGACCAATGAATTTGGCCCAGTCATTACCTGAGTTCGTGGAGTAATCCGATAGTCTCCATCTAAGACAACGTCTACAGGTAATATGTCTGCGCTTTACAAGATTGAGAACTGCGAATGCGGTTCTGACATTTTCCAGTAGACAATAGAGCACTCGTTTTCCCACTTATAAAAACTGTGTGCGCATACGGCTTATTAAGGTACGGATTTTGAGAGCTTTTCACTGACTTATGCAACATGCAGCGAATTGTAAGCACCTGGAAAGCATTTCTTTCTTTGTGGAGTTTCATCTCAGTAACAAAATGACCTAATATGTGGAGACAGGAAAATCCATCAATTTCCAGAACGTTAGCGACGATCCCTACTCGAAACATAGCAAATTCTATCTAGTCTACTTCGTGAATGATAAATGGAAAGTCACCATTAGCGCTCTATGATCATGGCCCTGTTATGGAGTCCTGTACCAACGGTAATTGAAGCTGAATAAGCAGCTCTGGCAGCTCCACGTTGTATCAGCTCCGTGTTGAAAAATTTAAATGTTTTAGCACTTTATTGTCCTCTCAATTGAGTGATTGAGCGACGAACAGCCTTGCTACAGTACTCTCCTTGCTCTTCGAATACAATAATGTGTCGAGCGAATTTCACACAGGGATTTATAAAACTGATTTAACAAAGGTTGTGTAAATAAAATGCTTCACAACTATATTTTCTGTGGATCAATGTATGGTAATCAGTCAATAGTTTCTCAAATCAGGCCACTTCTATCGTAACTTATTCAAGAACGTTTTTGACTTATTGAAGAGCCCAGTTTCATGTCAAATGTGTTTTACAGGAAGCGTAAAAAGTTTTGTAGATTTTCCGGAAAGTTCGAAACTAGATAAATATGGGTGATACTAATTTTTAACGCATGAATGTGGTCTACCATGGGCACTTCTACAGTGCAATATACGCGTTTCGGGCCTTGTCTCGTCAGTTGAACGGTGTCTTTTCGTTCAGTCAATTCCACTGGGATGTACATTTTACACTCAGAGAGTTGACGAGGAACGTTTTACATCTTATTTGGCATACTGAAATTTGAGCCGTTGATCTTAAGAAAGTGCTCAAAACGAAGATATGATATAGTAAATATACTAGCCAAAAGCAATCGGAGTTGCAAACACTCTGTGTTCGGTGATATTTCACTGGCATCATAGAGTGTAAAACGTTCGTCGTCGCTAACTCTTAGTGTGGGGATTGGAGCATCCACACAGATTGGCAAAAGACGAGAGAGGGTAATCGTCCGAACTGACGCGACTGCAAGGTCGAAAACACGCGTATTGGTTTCTATAAGTCAGCCCTTTTTCAACAGATCACGTGACACGTGACTCAAAAATGATTATTTGAAACATTGAAGTTTGGGCTGTGGTCTTAAGAAAACACTCGAAACGATAGAAATAAATTGAAAAGTTGGTTTCTCTTTGATTAGGAGGAGACTAATAAAAACCAACCTCATTCTCTGGAAAAGAACTTCTCATAAGAGTTAGTGACCATTCGAGAGCAGAGACCTCGGAGTAGAGCTTTATAAGTTCGCAGATGTTTCAAAACACTCTCTTCTATCACCCTGTATCACCTGTTCGTCCCCGTTGATCGTCGAGTGACTTGAGCGAGTACCAGCAACTCTTCCATTTTTTCCTATCGCGTGCAAGAGTAGCCCAGCGGGTCCTCCTTGCTCTAGGGATTCGCTGAGCATCATATTTTTTCTTCCATGCCTTCCGTGAAGAAATCAAACCAACAGGTCGGTGATATTCCTGTAGAGCGCTTGACGTCCCGAGGAATTCAGTCGGTAACGGCTCTCGTCCATCGGTTGCCGTTGAAGGGCATTACGTGTGCGGTAAAACATCCTTCTATAACACTGAAAAATCGAAAATAAGATTACTTTGCACGGAACCACGTGTGTTTTTTTCTTATCTCGCTTATATTTCGCTAAAAAAGTCCCTCTTTAAGATACTAGTACTCATTCGATAGCGCAAGTTTCGAAAAACCTGAAAATACGTTTTTCCTTGGAAAAGCTCATTAGTAGCACTGCAGGAGAAAAAAAGATTTGTGCTTCGAACCTTGCCGGACTAGGCTCTTTCTTGAGACTATTAGTAATCATTCGATATGGAATGTTCCAAATATTCCAACGTGTACTTATTTTTGGAGAAACCATCTAGCAGAAAAGATCGATTGAGTTTTACATTTTCAATGACTTTATTTACCTATTAGTTCACGGAGCGAGGGAGCCGGGCATGGGCGATGCGATCGATCGCATTTGAAATACTGTTTCCAATTGGGGTTATTACCGCATCGACAGAAACTTCAGATAAAAACGTGTGATTCTGGTACTACGAACAATTCTACACGCTGATATGCTTTTCGTGCTTTCAGCGAGTTATATGCACATGCAAATGAAGACCCACAATTGAAGGCTGTGGCTATGAAACATGATCTTTTCTGATGTTACATCGTTACAAAAGGGTGTTGCGAAAAACCGGCGAAATGGGACTTTAGTTTAAAATCTCAACTTTGGGATGATTACATACTTTAATGAAAAGTCACTCTTCAGCAGATGAGATCAGTCTTTCATTTGTCCCCTCGTAATCAAAAAAAAAAAAGCAAAAAGTTTATTTTCCAAAAATTGCCTCCTTGGCCTTTATACATTTACAAAGTCTCTTGCAAAAATCTTCAAACTATGATCGTACAGGTTTCCAGCGTAATTTTATCCCAGGCGCGTAGCAAAAGCGTTCTAACCACGTTTACGGTAATGCAGCGAGTAGAGAGACTTTTCCAGTGTGGATTACATGGTTTAATCCACTAATTTAAGACACGGAGAATTTAGTGGTTAAGCAACATCAGGTCAAAGCCTGAAAACTGCTCTTGACAGATGACAATCACTAACGAAAGCACGAAAAAAACCAGTCTTGCTGAAGCGTAAATCCGTCTGCCCCCATGTGTTGAGTGGGTCAAGGCTTCAGAAACGCCCCGTGAAACTTGCTGATGAAGAAGCGCTGATTTTGAAGTCGCCGTGGGTGAGACCAGCGGAGCCTTTTTGGTGGTGCAAATACCGGCCCGAGGTCATCATAGAGGCCTGAAAATGACTGCGGCCTATGGTTTTTGCATTGCGAACTGCTGACCTTACTTAAGAACTCGACGTCGATTGCGGCGATTGTGAGATGATTAGAGTGTGAATTTTTTTGAAAAGCACTTCCGACAGACGAGCACTAGAAATGAAGCGAAATATTCGAGAAAATTTTTGAAGCCTTTTTTCCTCATTTTTTGGTTCAGAAAGTGTACACGAGGGTTCTAGTAACCGCACGGGTCTGGCTTGTTTGTGACAGTGTGATAAATACATTTCGTCGTGTACAAGCATTATTCTTTTGAGTTCCGCTATCTTTACAATTACGCCGATCTCATGTTTGCTGGCAGGTATTGTTTATTGAAAACATCTCCCTTGTTTAGCTAAAGCGAGGTTAGTTATAGTAAAATTAACATTTGATTAGCTTTCCCTGAGCGCCTGAACATCAGCCATCAATCAGTAACAACAGCTACTACTACTACTACTGCAATTACTACTACTACACCTAAGAATGCTCAGTGGTGTGCAGGACATTCAACATCAGTAGTGAGTCGCACCAGCATCTCATTAGTGCCAGGGGGCACGTGCTGCCATTACACCACCCGCTGCCACTCCTTTGTACCACTCACTAATGCTTCTACTCTGAAACTATCAGTTCTGCTATTATCAACCGCACCTTAGCTTAACAAGGAAAGTGCTTTGAATCTACAGGTGTTATTTTTGATGACCACTTCATAATAAGTCGGTTGTTTGAGACACATAAAACATCATCACCATCAGTTCTTTGCAAGGCTGGCGAGGTTTTTTCGATAATTTTATCCACATTTTCTGTCTTACACCTTCCTCATAGCTGTAATAATCAGATTTGATATATGAAAATGGAGAAAACTTATCTTGATTAGCTGACGCGAGGTTGGTAAAGCAGTTGTAGAAATTCGGCTGACGTTTCGGCGCCCGGTATTAGACTAATACTATATAGACTAATACTATATACGTCCAGGCTCTGAAGAAGGCGGGCGCCGAAACGTCAGCCGAATTTCTACAACTGCTTTACCAACCTCGCGTCAGTTAATCAAGATAAGTTTTTCTCCATTTTCATATATCAATTGATTATGCCGAGGTTTATAGAAAGTCGAACTTCTGATCAGATTTGAGTTTCTAAATTTTGCTCCACCTTCTTCGAAATATCTCTGGACTACCTGGCCCATAGGGAAGCCTTGGCTGAGTGGTTGTTGAGGTCGTCACTCCAAGCTTAGGGTCAAACTCCACCCCGACACTCTCCGGCAGCCAACAACGATCGACCTATAGAACGCCACAGCCAGGCTATCTTTACGATTGCAAGGAGACGCGCTCAGCCAGTATTCTACGGCGTCCAAGAAGAACACGAAACAACGAATTGAATGTTAGAAGTATTGGGATCCTCACACTCAAAAAAGATACACAGTCAAGACTGATAATAAAGTGCCTAGAAAAGCACCAGGCGCCTATTTATCCTAAGGCACTCATCTCCTGGCTGTCAAGATTGGTGCGGCTTCATGCAGGATTCATCCCATAACCCCTCAACACTCTCCGGCAATCTGTAAGGAATGCCATACGAGACAACCCAGCCTGGACATCCTTGAAGTTGCAAGGAGATAAGTTCGACCAGTAATGTACGACATTCGTGAAGAAGACGAAATCATTAAGCAAGCGAGGAGGCTAATCGAATGCTAGAAGTACTGGAAGCCGCACAATAGAAGGAAAGCAATTACATAGGTCAAATAAAATGATCGAGTGAAGTAGAGTATTTACCAAAGGAAATATTTAGACACTCGATTCAATTCATTCGGCTCTAAAGAGGCAAAGGTGCCGAAACACCAGTTACTACAAATATGGATTTCGTGTAAAGTCGTGAACAGCACAGACTAATAAGTAGTTTTCATCTGTGGAACCCTTCTGTGTAATATTTAGTCTTCACTGCGAGCACATTCGTTTAAATTGTTTATGATCTCTCTGGTTTGATGGCGATGAATCACCTCTTTCCAAGCTCCTCAAATCTTGGCCTGTGACTATGAGTTAAACTCCCGTTGAAGTTTTATAAAGTGTATGCATGTTCAGGATTAAAAAATTAGCATTAAATGAGAATGGAAGTGTTTTGCCTTCATACAGAAAGTACCACTTTCATAGCAGTCTTTCGTTTGAGCGATTGAAGTTGACAGTGTGGACAACTTGATCTATCTAGACTTTGGAGAAGAGAAAGCTGCAGAAACATTAGCTGTCATGATGCCTCATGTTTGGTTAAGAAATAAGAAACGAGCGACTATCAAAATTAATAGGGATGAAAATCGCATTCGATTAGGTTCTAAATTTGTGTAGAAAAGATGAAGATGTGGACAACAAGTACCGTCGGCTATCGAGGAATACATTAAAAACTTAACCCCTAAAGTACGTGTCCCAGCTGAGGTACACTTTCGTTTAAAAGCCTTTTTTGCTGGATAACAATTTCCTCTTAGACTCTTGGTAGTCATTTTAGAGCTTGAATCTCAGCAATTTTGACAATATATTTGATTTTTAAGAAAGCATTTGTTACATTGTAGCAACGAAAATAAAATTACGTTTCGCAGTCAGTTGGCTTTATTTGCTCTGCTAGTGCTTGTATAAGGCTCTTCGCCAAACTCTGAATAGTGATATGATAGCGCAGATCTTAAGTATTTTGATGCTATAATTGTTTTTTTCAAAGGTTTCAGCAGAACGTTGTGTGAGCGAAAAAAGATTACGTTTTCGTACTCAAAGTTTTTGTCGTACAAATAAATTACATATGCACGGAAAACATTGACCGTAGAAATAGAGGAATCATGGAGTGTCGGAGTAACGCAAAGATCCATGGTTTTACATCCCAGGTGGAGTAAAAATACCTATTCGAGTAACGAAAATCGCGCAACTTTTGGGAGCTCCACTATGGCGGTCAATCACGTGCTGTTCTTTGACGGTTAAATGACTTTTTTCATAGCCCCTACTAATATCAGGGTGGAACAATTTCCATCTTTGGATGGCAATACCGTTTTTTCGCATGAAACGTGTGTGATTTTCATATCATTGGAAAGGTCTACTTCATGCCATCTATTGATATAGAGTTTGTCTATATCTGCCGTAGAATGGAATTGTATAGGGAACAAAAACATTTATTGATGGCTTACTAGTACAAATTTACCACACACAGCCAAAAAGACCAAGGCAAAGTTTGAGGAATTGGACGGAATTAAGATTCTACCGCACCTATCCTATAGTCCGGACGTTGCTCCATCTAATTACGGCCTTTCTCGATCAATTATATATGTACGCAAAACATGTGACCCTGACACTTGGCACTTTCCAGAAGGTCACTGATTTGAATCTTTCGATGAATTTTAAGAAGTATGTTAAGAGTTCATTGATTCAAAGCCAAAGGAGTGGTACTGCGATCAGATCCGTAACTTGGCGAATAGATGGCAAAAAGTGGTGGATAATGATGGCTTGTATTTTGAAGAATATTTGTTGCTATTTGTTGCCTGAATATATGCATAAATTTTGAATGTTTCATCAAGCGATGGAAACTTTCTTTCCAACCTAATAGTTTCCTCGATAGCTTAGGTCTGAGGCCGCTCTTCCTTATAGTAGCCTGACTTGCATCGACGCAAGTCTTGTTAAGTTATTCTTTTCCAACAGTTTATTGTCCATTGCAATTGCTGCATAGAAGTATCATTCTCGTCCTCCTTGTATATCACTATATAAATGAATACTAATACTCCTTCATTCGTATTAAGCTTTCAATTGTATTAAGCTTAAGCATACCCTCAATTTTGTGGACGAGTCTTCTTAGTTTTTCTGAGGAAAGCCTCTGCTATGAATATGTACCCGATTACTAGTGCGCCTCTACTCCCTGGTTCAATATTTCAACAATGGACTTCATCACTATTCTCTCAACCACACCTCACTTCTCCATATGTCTGGGCGTAGTTAATATTACCATATGTAGAACAGCTAAGGCCAGACGATTTGACAAACAAATCTCATGGTTGTGGATTTTATGTGGTGCGAATAGCCACAGAGCAACTCAGCCTCTGAGAGACCCTTCTAAAATTATCAACGGCTTGGATAAGCTCCGATCAGACTCTTGAAAATATAAGTAGACTAAACATCTATATATAGATTGCACGTATTGGAGTCTTTTTATATTTTAGCTTTTTATAACACTTTCCGTCATCACTGGTTTTTTTCCACTGTGAGGATCCCAGTACCTCTAGCGTTCAATTCGTTTATTGGTCTTCTTCTTTAATAGTGAAATACTGGTCGAGCGAGTCTCCTTGCAAGGATAGCCTTGCTGTGGCGTTCCATAAGACGTTGTTGTTGACTGCCGGAGAGAAGTGAGGAGTGGACCTATGCTACACCCGCGCCGTAACCAGCATCACAACCACTCGTCCACGACGCACCCTTTTAATTGTTTTATGATAGAATATATTGCAAAACTATAATCATGTTCAACAGATTGCATAGTACTCAGTGAAGAAAATGCTTCAATTACGAATTCTGCTGTATAGATTTCATTTCTCAACGTTAGGAATCAATATATTTCGCTAAACGTATCTAATCAATATTTGTGAAGAAATATAATTTCAGTTGATCTTCACATGAGTAAATAAATCCCAGTATTCCTGAGCTGGCAGGAAGTTTGTAGGAATTTTATTCGACTATCGTTTTCACATCGAATTTACTCAAAGGCGCAATGATTAGAATTCATGATTCACATCGTTTTTACGAGGTACGTATTCGCAAGCGTGTCGAAACGAATCATGTCAGCTTGGAGATTCTGTCAAAGAGGTGTCTTCATTGAAATAATTTTGGAATCTGTCCAATTGCTGTGATGAAGATTATAAAGCCCAGTATACATCCTGCAATAGTTTCAAACTACTATACGAAATACGTACGTGAATCAAGATGCTTCGTCGTTCAGTAAAAAACACTTTTAAAGGTGTTCATTGTAAGATATTGAGACGGGAACGTTCACATTGCCTTAGACGACTAGGGCTTTCTCATTCCTCATTTTCAAGTTCTTTTACAAGACATTTTGCAGTGTCGCAGATAAGCAATTAGAATTCATGGGATGCAAAACTTTCAGTCCTATTTGGTTTTTTTCCACTGGGGGAGGCTGACCGTGGATTTTATACGGCAATGGATGGATCGCGTTGGCGAGATTTACATGTAGAGCAAAATTTTCATTGTTCTACTTGGGTTTTTTTCTTTAACTTTGAAAGAAACTATGCATATAACGCATTACTCTCATACTAAAAGATTTTTCCTGCACGTTCAAATGGTTTCAGTGCTTTCAACGAAGTAATAGTAAAAACTCAGGGCTCAAGTGGAACGTGATATCATTTTGAATGCTACAGAGTTATAAGAAGGTATTTTAGAAAAACGGCCACTAATCGCATTAGCCAGAGAGTTAAGCTTTCAAAATATTTCTGATCTCTCAATAAGTTTCTTGTCCACCAACAGGGATGTTTCTTCATTTGTTCTTGGATGACTATTTGCATCGAAAATTTTTTTAGTCAAATCTACATTATTCTGCAGAAAGGGTGTGCAAAAAGATCAGATCTTACATTTTTTCTCAGGTATTTCAAAAAACACCGCATAAACAATTCATTTTACTTGTTTATAAAAAGTTCTCAAAATTGTCTCTCATGACCTCCATAATTTTAGGAAGTCGTTTGCGAAAATTTACAACGTTGCTCGCACTTGCTTACACCGTTATTTCGCCCAGTCGCGTGCCAAAGCCCTGTTGAGCCCGTCTACGGTGGTGTAATGAATAGTCGAGCCTTTTTCCTCCAGTATGGATCACGTAGTAATTCCCTGGATTGAGATCCAGCCACTTTGATGACCGGATGCCCCTGCTTCAAATGGACCTGAAAACGGCTCTTAACAAATGGCAATCCTTGAGTGGATTGAATGTGCAGGAGCACGGTCCTGGTGAAACGTAAATCAGTTGGCGCCAAAGTGTTTGATGTTCCAAGGCTCCACTACGCCGCGTAAAACTTACCGCTGTTAGATGGCAGCGTTGATTTTGACATTTCCGATGATGAAAACAACGAGGTTCTTTCGTTAGTGTAAATATCGGCTCAGACCATCACAGAAGCTGGAATAAATGAGTGCAGTATTCATGGCTCTTGCAACCATAAACTTCTGCTGAGCCTCCTTGAAAAAAAAATGAACACCATCGATCAAACGGATCATTCGGCCAGCCTCCAAAAGCCGCACCTTTTCCATCTTTTTGTCCTCAAGTGAACACTAGAAATCTCTTAGCTGCGCAGCTTCAGATTAATTTTGACAATGTTTCAGACTTTCCATCTGCTGATCCCAAGCTTCCGGTGCTATTATGCCCATTGAACGCTCCGGATTCAGTCGAGCTTGACAACGGGTCTTCTAAATAAATCTGAATGTAGGCGAGGTGGTTGGACGATTTTTTCGAGAATGCTCGTCAATCCCTCCAGTCTTTTTGAAACGTTCCACAACTCTGTAGACACTCGCAGAATCAAAACGAGTTATTCTATCAATGTCGGCCATTTCCATTCCCCTCTTGTCAACCCAACAACTGAAATACGTTGATTTCTTACGATCCATAAGTCAAGCACAACTGAAAATAGACAAATGAATCAAGCATGTTCAAGATCAAAATTGAACAAAGAACTCAACAAAATGATCAGCATTAATCAAAAATGCTATATCAATGTCAAATAATCAGAACTTTTCATGCTGCCTGTATTTCTAAGACGATACGAATGAACATTCTTACAAGCGTAGCGGAGCATCCGACAGGCACCTGAATGATTTCGCTGTTAGCCACAATCTCGACAGCGTTTGGATGTGGGGTGATGCGTGCAGGCTAAGCTAATGAACAGAACTATGGTATTGTGCTAAAATATTTGCAATGTTAAGTAGCAGTTTAGGGAACCTAATGAGAACGAATATATCTAATACTTCATCAGTTCACAAGACCATCGTGACTCGAGCCATTCATGAAAGAATCTGAATTTTTGATAAGGAAGAACAGGATACCACTGAGTATATTAATTTGATTCTCAAATATTCACCACAACAGCCACAGAATTTAGTTGCAGCGAGACCTAGGAACTTCATTATTAGTGGGTTCACTTTGCTTGTTGCCATGGTACATGCCACCGCAGCCGATGTGCAATCCCGAGTCCCTGGTATTGCAACCAGCGAGACGGGAGCTACGAGATTTGTGCGACGTCTTGTAATGCAGGCAGCAAGTTATCACTCTTAGATTTTGAGTATTCTTCCTTTTTGCAATGTGTGGAAACACGTGCGAGGTATGCTCAGTGTTCTTACAATTTATCAGAACTCTCAGTAAATATTGATTTAATATTATCGCTTTGCATAATTTCTTTGGAAACACTTCTGAGTAAACTCGACAAATTAGTAAAAAAATTATTTTCATTCCTGTTAAATGTCACGGAATGAAGAAACAACCGCTTTCTCTGAAAAAAATTTTTCATGAGATTGTTGGCAGTCAATCGAAAGTTCAGATGTCGAGTTACTGCGTCTTGTACTTGTTTCTTAATAAGGCCTTTTTATAGCGCTGTAGCATTCAAAATGATATTATGTATCAAACCCGCCGCGCGCTTTTCATTTTTTATCACGCGTGTAATTCGCTGGAAGTACGAAAACAATATGAATATGTAGAGGAAATCTTTGAGTGTTAGATTCATACGTTCTATCAGCAGTACTTCTTCCAAGAAGAAAAAAAAATCGTAAATCAATGAGGAAAAATAGCCTTGCACATGCAAATCGCGCTAGCGCGGCCTAGTGGTCAGCATCGACCAGCGGTCGTGTCCGCACGCTAGCCGACGAGCAAATGTGCGACCTATATGAAACTCAATCTATTTTGCCCTGCTGCACTGAAGTGAAGCGGTCTTTCCAGAAAATCAGCACCGCTTTGGAATCATGAAAGCTTACACTATTGAATAGCTACTGTAAATCAAGGAACAGCTTTGCCCTGCGAGAAATACACGTATATGACACATAAGTCTGCTCTTCATACTGCAAAGCAATAAAAAGGACTTCATAAAAGGTAAATGCATTGGATGATCAAAAAGGACTATTTTTATTTTACTGTTTTAAGCGGTGTTTTGATGTCATATATATATATATATATATATATATATATATATATATATCCATTAATGTTGAGTGATATGCAAAACGTTCGCCTCAGGAGAAACTCAAGCAAGCTTCCCATCCTATCCGGTGGACGTGCTCTAACTTGTCTCACTACTGACGCCCCTTTTGCCACTACTGTTCCATGCGGAACGCATCTATCTGTCGGCAGCCAACCTTCATCGGCCCAGCGTGGATAGTCGATATCGACAGTGCATCCAGTCACGCCTACTGACACTACGTACTGGATCATCAAACAGTTCTTTTTATTTAATGGCTAGCTTCAGCGTCGATGTCGACTATTCATGCCGGACTCTTGACGGTCGGCTGCTGACAGGTAGATGCGTTGTAGCGTAGAAATAGTGTTGGCCAAATGTGTGTCAGTAGCACACCGGATTAGAGCACGCGCCCCCCGGTCATTGGTTATATTAATATCAAACACATATTTGAATTCTTAGCGATTTTGTTGTCGAACGATTGCTAGCAATCAAAGGAAGAAAGTTTGTTTAACAAAATGTAAGCGAAATAGTGAAAAAGCGCGTGGTGCGTTCGAAGCATAATCTTATTTTGAATGCTACAGCGTTGTAAAAGAAAGCTCTCTGAAAAACAAGAACGTAGCGGAATAGCATGAAATTAAGAGTTTCCATTGATTATAAACACACTAATAGAAAGTTGAAAAGGACTGTATCTTCATTCCGTGCTGATTAACAGAAATGAGTCATATTTACTCCTCAGATCTTTGACGTCCTCGCAAACCAAGCTCGTAATGCACTCCTACCTGACGCTGTCATCTCTACCAATCTGGGCCAACTTAATGGATGCTGTTCTATTATGGAGGCGCCACTTTGACCTCCTGTAAAAACGTATTTCTTATAATGCTTGATAGCACAAATCAAAGCAATTTGAATGGCTTATTTTATCGTCAAAAAAAGCCTTCGTATTTCTCTGGGAGAGCAAAAATAAAATTTTGTTCCACATCAAAAGATCTCTCGCTGACCAAAGTTTTTCCTTTGGGGTTCATTAGTCAGTCGATAGATCGAATCGCAAGAATTCTAGTAATTTATTACGTTTATAAGCTAAAAAATACAACACGCCGTAATAGCTGAAAGAAGGTTGGGTTTCGAAAAAACTGAATCACTTTTTCTTATCCGATCCTCACTTTGATGCCTTGGAAAAAACGTATTTTTAGGTCGTTTTTGATTTTTCGTATAACCATTCTACAGTTTAGATCATAGGAATTTCGGTGACGTATTTCTCCTCCAAAAGACCTTTTTATAGTCCTGAAAGAGCAAAAATCATTTTTGTTCCTCTTTCAAAGATTTCTCGCTGGTCAAAGCAATTCCTTTGGCGCTTCAGTAATTTATCGATAGATCGAACCTTAAGAATTCCAGTTATCCATTTTGTTCTGAAAATCGACCTCGTATTACGGTCGCACCATTCCACAATCGCTAAAATCGAAGTCAACTTCTCAAGAAGGTTTAGCTGAAGTCTATGGTAGCGCAAACAATGGACATCAGTCATTTTCCGGCTCCTGTAATGGTCAGGGCCGACATCTGCACTAACGAAAGGACGTCGTTGTTTTCATCATCGGAAACGTCAAAATCAACGCTGCCATCTAACAGCAGTATGTTTTACGCGGCGTAGTGGAACCTTGGAGTACTCAACACTTCGGAGCCAACTGATTTACGTTTCAGCAGGACTAGGCTCCTGCACATTCAATCCACTCAAGGATTGCCATTTGTAAAGAGCTATTTCAAGGTCCATTTGAGGCAGGTGCATTCGGCCATCAGAGTCGCCGGATCTCAACTCAGTGAATTACTACGTGGTCCATACTGAAGGAAAAAGCTCGACTATTCGTTACACTACCGTAGACGGGCTCAACAGGGCTTTGGTACGCGACTGGGAGAAATAACGGTATAAACAAGTGCGAGCAACGCTGGAAAATTTCGCAAACGACTTCCTAAAATTATGGAGGTTATGAGAGACAATTTTGAGAAGTTTCTATGAACAAGTAAAATGAATTGTTTATGCAGTGTTTTTTTTGAAATACCTATGAAAAATTGTAAGATCTGATCTTTTTGCACACCCTTTCTGCAGAAAAATTTAGATTTGACTAAAAAAGTTTTGGATGCAAATAGTCATCCAAGGACAAATGAAGAAACATCCCCTGTTGGTGGACAAGAACTTTTTTGAGAGATCAGAAATGTTTCGAAAACTTAACTCTCTGGCTAATGCGATAAGTGGCCGTTTTTCTAAAATACCTTCTTTTAACTCTGTAGCATTCAAAATGATATCACGTTCCACTTGAACCCTGTGTTTTTACTATTACTTCGTTGAAAGCACGGAAACCATCTGAACGTGGAGGGAAAATCTTGTAATATGAGAGTGATGCGTTATATGCATAGTTTCTTTCAAAGTGAAATGAAAAACCCAAATAGAATAATGAAAATTGAGCTCTACATGTAAGTTGCGCCAACGCAATCCATCGATCGCCGTATAGAATGCACGATCAGCCTCCCCACCCCTTCAAGCACCTACGCCGGCCGACAAAAAGTGTGCCGCGTATGTGAGACTCAAACTTATTTTGCCTAAATACTGCAGTGGAACGATCTTTACAGGAAAAAGCACAGCGTTGGAAAGATCGGAACTTTCGCTATCGAATGGCTGCTTATAATTTGACAAAGAGTTGTCGTGCGAAAAATATACGTGTGCCTTACAATTTTCTCCTTTCTGCCCCGCCATCATGAAAAGTAATTTCTGAAATTGGCCAAGTAGCGCAGCAACCGGAGATTCAAGCTCTCGAATGTTTACTAACAGTCTCATGAAAAGTTTTTTTCGCAGCGGAAGGGTCGTTTCTTTATTTGTTTCTAGATAAACATGCTTAAACCAAATTTTCGAATCTTCTGCATCAGATCAGTCAAAAGGCAATAACAGATTAGATTAACATTTATATGTGGATGGAGTCGCCTTGGCGATGATGAAGTGGAATATATGTTGATTTTCAAATGATAACAGGCTGCATGGAAGAATCCACTCAAACTGAAAATGCGCATTGAATTCGAATAAATTGGAATCTTCACAGAACGAGAATTCGCAGTGGACAAAACGCCGGAATCACATGTACTTTCAATAAGATTTTTGCAAAATGAGATATCCTGCCAAGAAACAAACGCAACTCACTCTGCAAAACGTTTCTTGCAGCAAATTCTTATAAAGCAGAAATTTCTCTTATAAAACCCCGATGTTTTTAACGGCTTTTCACATTTACTGCACTCCTGAAATTTCCTTGTTGGCCAGGAGTCTGACTGATAATCAATTTAAGAACTACAGAGTTTCATTGGAGGAATCATCAATCGGGCGGGGCGTGAGATCTCCGAGATTTCACCGAATTCACGAAAATCATGGTGAAAGAAAAAGGAGGCAGCTTCAGATCTGGTTGTAGGAAAGACTGCATGACGGCCTCACAATTTAACGTAAAGCACATGAATTCCATGCTTCGTAAGGTTGACAGTCCGTCGAAATGGAAAGTTTAGTGACCATTACTCAGAATGCGAGTGAAGTGACAATGAGCTGAACCCATCTTAGTCACCTTTTCAAGCGTTTCAAGGTTCTTGTCAAGACGGATGTTATTTGAACGCCGTCAGTTTCCTTAAATTTCTCCACGATATGCAGTCAAAACGAAATTTGTTTATCTACATTTCGTTTGTGAAGTCCGTTCGATTGTGTAACGCTTAGAAACTAAACAGCGCTTCATCTCAGTTTGCAAGTGCTTTAGAAAGGTTAATTCGAAAAATCTGAAAAACGATTTTCTTGCATTGAGTGGTGAATTCGACTCAATCAGAATCTTTGGTTTTTGACATTGCGCGAACTTTATCTTAGCTGGAACAACGCCTGTAAGCAAACGTTGGTGAAGCTAAAAAGAAACTTAGTTGCGTGAAACTGCATCTGATACGATTGCGATAAATCCGTTAGTGGGTAACAATAAACTGTCTGCAGCATAGGATGACAAGGAAATCAATTTCGATTAACTCTTTATTGACAAAATCACCTCAAACGGTGTCTGAAATCGTTCCGGAAAATTCCACTATGCTTGCTGCACTCCTTGTGAAAGTTCACGTTCTGGGTAAAATTGGATGTTGCACTCACTTAGTGTGAGCTAGCAAAGCTCTCTGACTCAAAAAATAACAAATTCTCCTTTGTTTAAATCGCAAATAAGAAATTGAAAACATCGTCTGCGCTGTAGTATTATGGCTTCTGCTGTGAGTTTTTTATGTACGCACAATAAAGTGAATGAGCAGTGCCGCGGTACAGTAGCCTCGCGTCGTTTTTATGAGTCACTGTGATACGAAAGCTTTGATACAATATCCTTGACCGTTTTGTACGATGCTGAATCAAGCAAATTTCAACCACTGTTCTTTGCAGCTAATTAACTATAGAACATGTGAAGACAAATGTTACAAAACTGCATATTTGGTGGATCATTGTATAGTAGACCTCCAATTTTTTTTGGAATCACACTAACATTATTGTAACTTATTTGAAGAAATTCTCTATTCAGTAGGAGTTTGATTTTATGTCATATGCAAACATCGATTACTTGAGAGACTGCTACCTTAAAGAAAGTTAATCGCACCATGTATTCCAAACACGTGATAAGAACAAAAAATGGGTGAGCATTCATGAGTTTTTTTCGCCAAATATACATTTCTTCTGATCACGAACGGGAGGAGTGCCATGTGACGATATCAGTCGATTTACCTCTTTGAAGAAAATAGCCAGTTTGGGGATGTTAGGGACGAATATTTGTTCTTTCTGGGTTCACAGAATTCCTTCTGAACGACATATTCTGGCAAACATCGTAGTTTCTAGCCTGCTAAATGTCACACAACGCCAATCCAGCTACTACAGGTTTCAGTATACTCATAGAGCAATTAATGTAGGCTACAATAACCCAAGGACATTCAGTATGCCTATGAAACTTGTTTTGTTGATGAGGTTTGATTGATATTCAGGATAAGATTTCTACAGATTCACTGAAGGATTAAGAAACATGCGAAAAGTTAGGTGTCGCCAAGGATGTGCTAACACGAAGAATCTAGCGCGAAATCGCGCTAGAGTTAGTCTTAGGAAAAACAACTGCATTAAGATAAGGGGTTTTTTTGTGATTCACGAGATTCCTACACTTTATATAATCCGCAGTGTATCAAAATGAGAAGGTACAGTAATTGCTATTGAGAATGCAAGTAAGGTAGCGGTGAGCAGAGGCTTCCTCGCTTTCCTTCATGAACGTTCCGTGTTTTCTCATCATGGTCAATGTTTTTGGATCGCGCTCAATTTCCCCACAATTTTGAGACGAAGCATTATTCATTGTCGCACATTTCGCATAGTGCAGTCTCATTTCATTCGTGCAAACGTAAGAAACTCTCTAATGGTTTATCTCATTTTTGCAAATGCCTTGGAAAGATCATCTGAAAAGCGCGAAGCGTCGTTTTCTCGAACATGTGATCAATTCAACCCTTCTTTTTTTAGATATTTTGACACTAAGAAAATGCTGCACAAGCAAATAAATTCATTCAATTGAAGGAATAGTTACGGATATTAGATCAACAATCGTAACAATAAACAAAAAGTGTGTAACAAATTCTCAGGTCTTCCTCTTTCATGAACATTTGAGCATTTACGAAGTCGCTTGCAAAATTTCCAACGACGCTCGCCACGTTTCCACCTGATTATGCTCCAGCCACGTGTCAAAGCCGTTTTAAAGAGCGTCCATGTTAATGTGGCGAGTAGTCGAGAATTCGTTTTCTAGTATGGACCACACAGTATAATATGGACCACAGTATATGGACCACACAGTAAATCCACTGGCTTGAGATCCGCGAGTTTGACAGCCAAATGTCCTTGCTCCAGAAGCTTGGAACCACTCGTTGACAAATGGCAATCGTTGAGCAAGCCGAATGCGCAGGAGCACAGTCTTACTGAAGCTTAAATTCGTATACACCAAAGTACTGAGTACTCCAAGGCTGTAGTGCTCTCCATAAGACTCGATGCTGATAGCTCGCAGCGTTGATTTTGCCGTTTCTGTAAGTGAAGGGAGGTAGACAAAACTGTTGCAAACAGCACAAGGAAGATCTAGCCTGAAAAAGTTTTATCGGAATCTGTGTGACTATAGCGTTTCACTGTCAGCGTTCACGAGCAAATATGGGATTACAAAAACTTCCGCTCTGGTATGGAATTGATAGCGGAAAGTTTCTCTACACTAATTTTGCCGTTCCACCATCCATGTCTCGGCCTCCGCAATCCTCATTGGAGAAAAATCATTTGAGATTCTACGTTCTGAAACTTGACTTACTATAGAAAGCATGGAAAAAAGGCGCAGCTCCACACACCCACCAAGAAAAGGATAGGCGCCGAGAGAAATGCAACACTGCAGACAAGCTATCTCAAATTATCATTATATTGACCACAGTGGAAAGCCATATCGAAGCTTTGGCCGAGCAAATGTGGCAAATTGAATGTGAAACATGACTTTGTTTTCGCTGGCAACAGCGGATTAATGTTTTTTAAATCAAACTTATCGCCGAAACTGCACAGATTTAAGATTCTGAATGATTTCCAAATATTTGGGAGAAAACTTTTATCTACCAAGGAATGTTTTCAAACAGTCATGTTTCATATTTGATACTTTGATACATTTGATACATGTGGTTCTTCAGGGGTTAAGGAATCAGTAACAAAAAAAAAAACGTAAGAGTTTGTGTTTTGTTCGACAAGAAATTGTCAAATTGTACTAAAATGTCTTGCAAAGCGTATATAAGTGCATGTCATTATGTTTTAATCTAATTTAATATACTTGTTATCAGTGCAAAACTTCGTCGTTGTATGTGAATAAAATTCTAAATGCTCAAGATCTGGGAGTTGAACAGTAGTTTTGCAGAATGATCGTTTTTTGATGTTATTTAGTCAACCTTCATAAAGCTGACGCAGCTAATTTCATTCTAGTAATTTACAACAATCTTTCATTGTTTTCGTCCATGTAATCTTTCTTCAGTTACTACGTTTATGGCCACTAATGATACAGTAATGTAATCTTAAATTATAGATGCGAGTGATTCCTTCACGTAAATTTATCACTTGCAAACTTCTCAGCTGTTTTTGAAATGAAGCGCGAAATCAAAATTCATCACATTACACACTTCAGTGCAATTTATTGCATTACTCTGAGTAATTGACACTCAAATGATTGAAATGTCCGTCTATTCTAGTAAAAAATTGCAGTAAATAACAGCCATATGGAAATGTTTACTTTAAATACATCACAGTTCAATTTCAGTTTCCGCCGACAGTGGCGACTGCCGAGAAGAAATGCAATCTGAATGGACCCGATGCCAACATTCGAATCGCTCGATTTACTACACTTTGCCACATTACTCTTGACCAACTCGCCATGATAATGTTAGTGGTCTGCAGAGAATCTTTTTACGAGATAATGATGTATAAATAGAATAATGAAATTCATACTGAGAGAGATCCCGAAATTGTCACGGGTGGGCCGGACACAGGCGTTATTATCACCATCGGATCCGCTGGCATCAACATACATACTCTCATTACGGTTACAGAGCAAACTGCCGTCACCGTGTTGCCGATAATGATGCAAGCTCTGTCCGTTGGCTTTACTGTAAGAAACTGTGAGCCTCATAAGGACTTATCTTTGAAAACTTATCTTTGAAAAAGTCGAAATAGTCTAAGCATTGATGTTCTATCATTATTTGCAGCTTTTTGGAACATTACGTGAGACTTTGAGTCTTGTACTATTCTCAGAAAAAAAAATAAAAAACTCATTGAAATAGCTTCGATGTTACAGGCTCGAATTTTGGTGGAATTATTGATGGTTTTCCCCATATACCACGACCTTTTACAGTGGAATTCAAGCAGTCGTTTGTATTACAGAAACTACGAAAAATAGCCGCCCTTTTTTTGATACCTATCACATTTTTGCTTGTCTCTGAAAAATCAAAGATTGAATACTCACGCGGCCTCTGCATTTGGTTCACCGGAACGCATAATCGGGCACTCCAACGGTGTATAATTGACTGTCACAGTGAGCTGACTCAAAATGGCAGAGATGACAGCATCAGATAGGAGTGCACTACGAGCCTGGCTTTCTAGAACGTCAAAGACCTGGAAAGCAGACTTTTTCATAGTTTCAAAAGCTCATTAGAAAGTGTCTCAAAGTCAATTTATGCATACGGTGAAGGTCGCATCGACATTGAGAGGCTGAGATATTGTTAGTCGGTTGAAGATCGCTTACTACGCGTTTCTAAGGTATCGTATAATGCAAGAAAACACTTGAAATCTAAAAGTTGTCCCTTACTGTTTGCATTACAAGGCGTTCTACAAATCCTTTAGCCCCTGCCTCGCTAGTTGCAATACCAGGAACTTGAGCCAAGACAGCAGTTGCTTTGGAGTAAGCCATGGCGACAGGCAAAGTAAAGCCGGTAACAGTGAAATTTCTAGTACTCCCTGCAAAAGATCTTACAGTTCTTCTTGACGAATAGTTAGCAGCGAAATTACTATACTGAAACGATTTTTCTTCCTTTCTTTTTTTACCCAGAATTCAAATTCTTTCATCAAAAGACTCGGACTGCGACGTATCAGAGCCCATTTTCATTCTGCTGAGAAACATACGTTTTCATAATTGATAGTATTTGAACAACCGTAACAACACTCTATTTATTACCTTGACCAGTTGACACCACTCCACATCCAAACACTGTCGAGAATGTGACCAACAACGAAATCGTAAAGTAGTCGGTCGGAATTTCAGCTTTGTTTATAAGAAAAACCATTTTTAGTCACTAAATAGCCAAGCAAAGATCATGAACTCAATGCAAGCAAATTGGCAACTTTTGTTCCAAATAATTCATACGGTAACAAACGAATTTGGAGCTTATTTCTTGAACATAAGTGGTGTCATTTTAGCAGTTTTTTTGACCATTAGCATCACTCGTGATTTGAGTCAGTATATAAGACTGTTGTTTTGATAGGTAGGATGCATTCCGAGCGCTAGCCGAGCCTATATGATCCCCTTTCAATGATCTCCACTTGAATCATTCAGTGGAACACATATAAAAAGCGGTGAGTATGTTGAGAGTTGATTTTGTGCCTGATGCGATTGAAATCTAGGTCTGGTGTTCTTTTTTAGAGGAGTAATGGAGGTGTTTGACTGATTGGATTGCTGACAATTTGACCTTTCCAGGCTCTGAAGAAGGCGAACTGCCGCAACGTCAGCTGTGAAATAAAGTTTAATGTAACACCTCGCATTTGGCTTAAAGAAGAAAATCAGGAATTATATTGAAGAATGCCGAGGTTAATAGACAGTCGGTCTTGAGAATTTTTTCCAATAGCTTCAAAGGTTCATTTCGCTCAGTGGAGAGTATTTAAAAAAACTTCGGAGATTAGGTCTCCAACTAAGCTTCTAATTTGATCCAGAAAATGAAAATTTTCTGACAGAACATATTTTCTTTTACCTGTTTTGTGCAGAATTTTCTCGCGAACCGTTTGGTATAATTTTGCACATACTTCCCCAACAATGGAGCCGTTAAAGAAGTCATTCGAAACTTACTGCTTTGCGAGTTTTCAGTTGAGACACAATTTTTGAAAGTGCATTTTGACAAGATTAATCGTACAAAGGGCCGCCAAGTTGTGGGTGGAACTACGGCGTATGAATGGTTTACAAACTTTTGCAATGTAGGTAGTGATTGGACCGATCAACCAAGAATCCGAAGAGCGCGCGAATCTGATCGAGAAGTAATCATTGAGGCGATTCAAGAAGATCGACTTTTTCAACCGGTGATTTGGCTGATCACTTCCAATGTTCAGCGCATCGGAAGATTTTTGAAAGATGGATAATGGATAAGAGAAGAAATATCGCAGGGGCAACTGGATTTTGCACGAACTCACACACACAAGCTCAAAAGAGCAAGAGAAAACAATTGCGCAAGCTCATCTTCGTCGTCATCGCCGCTCTATGTCTTTGAACAGAATTGTTACCACAGATGAAAGGTGGATCTTCTTCAAGAAACAGCGTCGTTCAAATCAGTGGTTGTCACCAGGTCAGCAAGTAACCTCAACACCGCGATTAAATCGATTTCCGCAAGGATCATTTTCTGGGACCGAAGTGGGCTGATTTATAGGGACTTGTTTGCAAGCCGGTCAGACCGCCAACCACTCAGCGATACTGTTGGCAACTGAACCGTTGCAGCCAAGCGATTCCACATCACTTCCGTGGCCAAGATATTTTGCTTCAAGACAATGCAAGGATACAAATTGCCAAGAAAACAAGGAAGAAGTTGACCGATTTGGGCTGGGAACACTTGTATTATACGCCCTAGTCGCCTGATCTATCTTCGTCCAATTTTCATCTCTTCAGATCATTGGAGTGATGGTTGGACAAGAAGAAGTTTCAAGAGATCAATTATTTGCGTCGAGAATTGACTGATTGGTTTGCATCCAAAAATAATGAGTTTTATGAGCGCGGAATTGAGTTGTTGGCGGAGCGTTGGCAGAATTGCGTCCAGGTAAACGGAATATACTTCGATTAATCAAAAATCTTGATTTGATAGTTTTCGTTTACTTGAAAAATTAATTTTTGAATTTTTGTATCAAATTTGGAAACTTAGCTGGAGACGCAATGACTTTTCGCCAGAGCCGGAGTTGCTTGGATGATGCTATGAAGTGCATGTCAAATCTCATAGCAAGAAGCTGTATATAGACCAATGAACGAAAACAAGATAAGGCACTAATTTATGAAATGGTGCGACTTCCGTTCCCCGCCTTCTCATTTCAGACGCTGCAAACATAAAATTCCTCATCTCTCGAGAACGAACATTTGCAGAAGATAGAACACCGAACTTTATATATATGCACTTTTGAGTAAATTTTATAGAAGAGATATCGATCAACAAATACGATGTAGTGCCTCACTGCCGAACATTTCTGCCCACAATTTTCTGTAAAACACCAATCGCGTTTATTAACTTGTGCTCTATTCTGTAGCATTTACTACACCTATGATATCTTTGCTAATGAAGATGTCGACTGATACCCAAATAGGAACTTCTACGGTGCTTCACTGAAGGGCTCAGAAACAGGTGTGTAATGGTATGTTTTCGAAGAACATCACTAAAGGGAAACAAAATTGTAGTCGTGCCAAAACTGATCGTAGGTAAAAAAGTTTCATGAAGAAATCAAATCTCGTTGTGAAATAAGAGAATCCTAACTTCAATAAAATTGCCACTTTGTCGAAGTGGGCACACTAGACGCTTAAGCAACCAAGTGTAATGACGCTGAACAAAGGCTTTCTCTCCCACCTTCTCAAACGTTTAGAATTTTTCTTGTGGTGGATGTTTTACGAAGCGCCTCTAAATTTTCAACAATGTGCACACAATACAGAACATGTTGTTGTGCTTTTCGTATGAAGTCTCATTTCAATTAAGTAACGCTTCAATGGTCCACTTCATTTTTTTTCCTTTTCCGTTTGGAGAGATCATCTCGGAAGTCCACAGCATATTTTCTTGTGATAAGCGATCAATGCGACTCAATCGTATCCTGAGCTTTCAGGGCAATTCGAAACTTCTTGCCCATAACAATATTTGAAGCATATGCTGCTGTGTCCTACATGAGGAAGAACTATACTCAATGCGTAGACATTTCTGTAAGTAGGTCACAGTAGCACTCTAGTTCATATTATATAAAAGCAATGCACTATACGATGGAATGGATTCCGGACTATGCAGCGCATTTTGCTGACAGTTGTATTTCCAACAAGGTGAGAAATCTTCTGAAACACATTTCCTCAACTAGAGGAGTCACTCGCGTTTGAATCGGAGAATCATAGTTATTTTCAACGAGAATTCTCTGTTGGAACATAATAAACTTTGCGTTACCTGTTTGACGAGCGACAATTTGAAAGCAGTGTTAGCGCTGTATAATCATAGACCTTCTAGGGATTTTTACTAGCGATTGGAGCGCAAACAGTTTCTTGTCATAGCTCTTCAGTATTGCTGAAATTTCGTGCCGTTGTTATTCAGTGTTGCAGCAGTTTCCTGTTTTAGAAGTTCCGTATTGCAACAGCTCCGTGTGGAAGCAGCTCTGTACTTTGGCCCTTTCATGCCGTTTTACTTTGATTGCTAATTTACGTGCAATATCGTTATAATATCTCCCTACACTTTCAATACGATGCTGTACTAAGTTGACGATTTTGAATACTGCTGCAACAAAAGCTTCTATTTAAATATTATATGATCACATTTCCCTCACAGCACTATTTTATATGGCTTGCCATCTTGTGTCACATGCTGTTCCAATCACCGTCATGTGACTCGAGTATGCTTTTGTTGACCACACATTTTCTCGCTTCTCGTGAAAGAAAACCAAAATATGTTCCTCCGACTGCGAGCATTCGTTGGGCATCAACTCTTGCTTTTAGGCTTTTCGAAAAAATCGTTTGCCGTTAAGACGTAATATGGGTCCTTCTCACTTAATCATCGACATCCTGGCGTACGAAATGGCGTACAGAACAGCGTCTTTAATTTGAAATTGTTGACGCAGTTCAGAACTTCAACTCCTTTCTATCATTTGAGAAATACGGGATACTCGTGTATGGACTTTTTGACTGAGCGTTCGAAATGCCAAGTGATCTTTTATCCTGATCAACTGCAAGCACGTTCTCGAAGCATACGCTGAGGTGAATATAACGGCCGAGACGAAAAGCTAGGCACAAGGTGGGATGTTCTCCAATTCCTTCATTGCATTCTTGATGCTATGGACAGCTTCGCGAGCGACTAGCTTCATATTGGTCAGCTCTGAAACTAGGCAGCTCATTACATTAACTCACCATCTCATAAAAGCAAAACTTGAGCAGTTAGTAATAACCATTTTGTCAAGAATGAGTAGGAAATGAAAGCCAATACCTCAATCATTAACATCGCTTTCTGAAGAAGACGTGCCTTTCCAAAAGCGCTGACAAAATTGGTCTACATTCGTCTTATCTAATTGATACTTAACATTAACGAAAAGATGCCATCAATAAAGAGAAAATGAAATGTTTCTCAACAATCAAATTTACCTTTCATTCTGTCTCAAGTCGCTGTTCACAAAACGATCTGGAATGCGGCTGTGATCGATTTTGCCATATTTAATCTCCTTGTAGAGCGTATCGTTTTTTAGGTCGATGGTAGCATCGTTTGAGTATGATGGCACTTCAGATGTTAGCCCATAGGTAATAGTAAAATTAGCCAAATTCTGCACTCAAGTGGTTGGAAGATACACTCGGAGACGGCATAAAGCGATCTACAGTTAATGTGCTCCTTTCTTTCCCTTTGAAAGTGTGGTAAGCTACCTAATAGCCAACACCACATCTACATCTCGGTAAGTTGTACGTTGAATATTAGAAGCAAAGCACTGTAAAACGGTATTTTTCTGTTATCCGTACCCTGCGTCGCCTTTTTAAAAAAACGTATTTTTTTGTTGTTCAAAGGTTATATAATCGTTCGGCAGGTGAAATCAATAATTTCGAGTGGCGTATTTTTTTGAATAACTTTATTATTATGCTGAACTAGCAAAGATTGAATTCTCTTTCTCATTACAGCATTTTTTGCTGAACGGAGCTATTTTTTTGAACCATCAAGTTTACTCGATAGATCCAATCTCAAGGATTCAGTGATGTATCTGATTTTGAAAAGGACTTATTGGTACCTTGTAACAATCTAAAGAATATTTGATTTCGCATAATTTGCATCTGAAAAAGCGCGGTGGTCTATCGGCCATGTTGTCAAATCCTTATTTACATGTCAGCAAAGTACGGCGGCGTGGTGCTAACGCTGCGCTGCGCGGAACTTAGCATTTTTATGAAAGCTACAGCGCAATAAAAGTCCTTATCAAAAACCAAGTGCATTATTGGAATTGACGAGGTTTAATCTATAGAATTATCGCTAAAAGTCTAGTAAAAAAACTTTGCGCAATAATAAAGCCATATTGAAAACGAAGTGCTACTGAAATCTCCAAGATTTGAGCTAATAGAAAATCGTTAAAACTTTGAGAAAAGTAAAAAGTACGTTTTTCTCAAGATCGAATGAAGGTGCAGAGACGAAAATTGACTAGATTTGCGAGACTCAATCTTCTCTTGACTGTTACAGCGCACCAGGAAGTCCGAGTTAAAAATCGAATATGTCAGTGGCTTGAGACTTGATACCAATTATCAAAGGTCTAAATAAATAGCCTTGCTCAGTGAGAATGATTTGAATGAGAAACAAAACTTTGTTTCTGTTGTTCCAGCATAATAATGGAGCCGTTCTGAAAATAAAATACACCATTCAAATTCTTTTGATTTGAGCTATCTAGCGATTACTGAGATTGTGAGAAATCTTGAAATGCATTATCTGTGAGAGGTTGAAACAAAATACGGATTGTGGAAGTACACCTTAGAACATTCGTTTTTTACTCTTAAACTCAAAAAGGTTTTCAGTATAGTAATGAAAAGGACGAATATGGACAGACTGCTAAAATCCCAGAGCCATTTTAAGCAACATTCTGAAAGTCAGCAGAAGCAGTCTGTACTTGTTTTATAATACAAGCACTCTTGCATACAAAACTTCTATAGTAGGCCTGATAATCACAAATCTGTAGCGATCAACACAAATGATGAAGTGCTTTATAACATCGTATCCGTGTATACGTTGCCTGTGGTGAGAAATAATTGGATCTTAGCCACTGAAGTATCAACATGCTACCTTACTTAGGTGAGAAACGATGACAAAAACATCTGAATTAGTAGTCTATGTGGTGGATGAGATAAACAGAGAGCTCTTCTGATCAATTATGCTAAAAGATTTCTGTTAAAATGGTTTATTATCGTACTGTAGCTGAAAGTTCGGTATCATATAGCCAATGCACGCCTGGAAGGCAAAATCTGCTTTAAAGCACATTAACATCTAATGTTGACTGGCTACTGATTCACGGTGAATCTTTACCCAGCTTCACTACAGCCATACCGCTGCAGAAAATATTCTTCAGCCCAGTTTTAGTCTATGATAGAGCTCACAAATGTGAAAATCCTGGGCAAAATATCTTGCGAACTGTTCTTTGTAAAGTCTTGGCTAAGGTTGGTGTATCTTCTTCAAAATCGATTGTTAACGTTTCAGCAGCTTAGTATACCGAGCTAAATATATTATTTATACCAGAACATGAATTTGTTTTATTCAACCCCTTTTAGGGCGATATGATGCCTTATGCACCCAATGATGCTGAGTGATGTGCAAAATTCTTGCGTCAAACGGAACTTGAACCCGCATTTCACTTTATTCAAGTACGCCTGCTCTAAATCATCGCACTACTGACGCCCGTTTTGCCACCTTTCAACATCACTGGGTGTAATACAGAGTAATCAGATATCGCTTCGTATATCTGATGAAACTTATGAAAAGAATATTCCCTATTATTTATGACTCACCGTTCGACTAGGTGGTATTCTCGAGCTATGTGAATAGGTCAGTGGCGCCGCTGCAACACTATGATGAATGAAAGTTGACCAACTTGTATTTAACAAAAAGGATGATTGACCAATCCAAAGAATGGACTTGAGCTATGGTGCTATATCAACTCGAGGCTCATTCTGATTAGGAAGGAACAAATGAAAACTGATCTCATTCACTGGAGAGGAAATCTTCTTAGGATGTTAGACACCAATCGAAAATATAGACTTGATGCTACTGCTCTACGTCGCCAATGTTTCAGACACCCTTTTGTGACACCGTAGCATCCAGATTAAAAATTGTATTTCACACTAGCCCTTTGCTTTCATTTTATCACGCGTATAATTTCCACTGGAAGTCGAAAAGCATATTAATGTGTACAGAAATTCCGTAGTATCTTAATCAGTCGTTTTAACTAGAATTTCTTTTGGAGCGGAGGAAAAATTCCAATTGAATAACAAAATATCTGCCGCCTCGCCCCGCTCCTGCCAGTTCTTGCCACGCCCTTGTCACGGCCTTCGATTTGTCAAGTAGCTTTTAAACAACGTTTACTAAAAATGTAAGACTCGATCCGATTTTCCCTGCTAAACCGTATTCCCAGAAAAAAAGTGTATTGCCAGAATCAGAATGACACTATCAGATGATTGCTATTAGCTTAAAGACAGAGTTCTGTCCGACGAGGTTCAAAGCACAAATCAAGACAAGCGGAGATCAACGGATCAAAAGAGCTATCTGGAAAGCAAACACATTAAGTTCTGTAAAACTTACTCTATCATTTGAGTACTAGTACTCTGAGAAACTAGCTTTGTCCAGCAAAATGTAAACGAGATAAAAAAGTAAAACAAATAGCTTTATGAATTATGATTCTATTTCAAATCTTACAATATTATGAAGGGGAGTATTGAAAAACTGAAGACGTTAGTCTGATGCCACGAGTCTCAGCTTTCGAATGGTTTTTAGCACTCCTACGGAAATTTCTTCTACAGTGAATGAGATCGATTTTTCATTTTTTCCCTCCTTATCAAAAAGAAGCCTTGCAATTCACTTACAAATTCCGCAAGACATATGCCACCATATTGAGTTGTCTCATAGATTCTTCCAAAGCATTAATTTACGCATCTTTTTTTCACCAAATCGCGCTAGAAAAAGGTGTGGTATATTTGACAATGTTCTAGTAGCCTGATACTCGTAAAACGCCGTAACACCATCACTCGTCATCAAAGTGAAATGGGTTACTTCAAAGTGATGTCTTGGTGGACATCTCACACATTCACCAATCGCCTCACATGCTAACTCAACTCACCACACTTTGGAGAAACTGAGCTAAGCCACGTTATCAACTCCATGATATAACCCTTATATGGTCTCATCGAAACTATCTCTTCCAGTTTCTGAAGCACCATCAACGAGAGAGAAATTTTGAAAACGACGCCATAGTGACCTGACCAATTTCTTTGATCGCCAGCCTCATTCTTTCTTTAAGGAAAGTGTCAAATCCTTGCTTAGCAGTTGGCTGCATATCATTGATTATTTCGGTGATTATTGCAGAGTTCTTCATACAAATAGCAATTTAATCAACATAAGAGTCGCAGTGTGAAGAAATCAAGGAACAGTCTGTTTATAGCAAACTCTCCCATAGGAGCTTTGCTATCTTTTCTGGAAATACATGACAATTTGGGCACTGCAGATGCTTCCTGACATTAGAGAGCAAATGGAAGAGGTTCCAGGACTGTAAACAGAAAATGGTCCAAAGGTAATCTTTCTTCACAGCAAAGTGGCGAGGGCGATACCTAGATGCCACCAACCTCAACAGTCACTCCAATCGTCGGACATCATCCGAACGGTCGTTTGACCTCACGCGACCACCCCACCTCAATTTGTTATCGATTCATTATTGCTCTTTTCACATAAACTCCTTGCCGTGTATTTAGTTGCGGTCAAAAGATTGTGTTCTCATAAATATTAAATGATCTCAATTGAACTGTGAGCGGAACATATCACTTCTGTGGCGGAGCGAACTCTTTTAGATTATGCTCGGCCTACCACCGCGGTTAAGGGTTTCAGCCTATACATAATCTATTGTGATCCCACGGTTATCATGCATTAGACTCACCCACTGGATCCCAGCGTCGGTGCTTGGACTACGGGGCGCATACAAGCATACAAGCGCCATCCAATGGATGAGTTTAATGCATGATAACCGTGTAATCCGTCAGTAATATTCATATTATCTTCACGCCACGAAACATCACTTTCAATCGTATCTTCATCGAAGGATATGCCGTTATCACGTACATACTGTTATTATATTATTATCATATTGATGTATGTAATGTTATATATATATATATATATTATATATATGTAAAGTGATCCTTTCTTAGCCAGTAATGTGGCAATGATGAGAGCCTTCTCCCCAATTAATAGCAGAGCGAAGCTCTGCATGATTTTTTTTTTTGATAAAAAAAACTTCCCACTTACTTAGGAATAGCACTAATCGCAGCAAATTGATCGCATTGCACACTTCACTGTAATTTATTGAAATGAGGTGACTAATCAACATCATGCGACTTGCCACTTTATTACTTCTGCTATGCAATAAATATCTGTTGAATGTGAATACGTCTACTAAACATATCATAGTTCAAGATCAGTTTCCACCGACAGTAGTAGTTGCCGAGAAAAAATGCGGTATAAATGGACCCGATGCCAACATTCGAACCGCTCGATTTACGACACTTTACCCCATCGCTCTCTGGCAATTCGCCAAGATAGTGTTCGTGTTCTACACAAGATTTCTTACTTACAAGAAAATTTTTTATGGAAAGAAGGACGAAATTCACACCGAGACAGATCCGGAAATTGTTGAGGGTGGGTCGGACACAGGCATTATTCCTATGTTCCGATCCACTGGCATATTACATGTGATTCCTACAATAGTGCAGATTGTAGTCACCGTATTGTCGATGATAATGCAAGCGCTTTCCATATGCGTAACTGCAAGGAATTATGGGCTTCAGAAAGGCACCGACTGTCTGTTAACCTCGGCATGCCTCAATATATTTCCTGATTTTATTCTTTAAGCCAGCCCACGAGATGTTACATTACTTTTTATTTAACTGCTGACGCTTCGGCAGTTCGCCTTCTTCAGAGCCTGGAAAGGTCAAATTGTCTTCAATCCAATCAGTCAAGCACCTCTATTACTCCTTTTGAAAAATCACCAGACCAAGGTCTCAATCGCATCAAGAACAAATCAATGTTAACATACTCACGGCTTTTTGCATGTGTTGCACTGAGTGATTCAAGTGGAGATCACAAGAAGGAGATAACCTAGGCTCGTGATGCACCCTACCCATCAAAACAACAGTCTTATATACTGACTCATTTCACGAGTGTTAACGAGGCATACCTCCCTTCGGTATATAATCGTATTGGCGGTGTTAATACAAATTGCTTGTAAAATCTTTCGCGCTGATGTTCTATGTTCCCGTTAAGATGGTGACTTCTTTATCAAAATCTACTCCGTCATGCGTCTGTTCTCTATGCGTTCCTAGCGGGGTGTCCCGTCTATTAAGACGCTTGTCAGCTACGTGTTCTTCTATTTGGGAATAGAGCGGAGTACCCATTTCGCCAATATATTTATCGTTACACGCTTTACAAGAGATTAGGTTGACTGTACCTACGCTCATGCAATCACCATCTCTGCCGTTAGGACATATTTTACATCTTTCGTTGTACAAGGATGGTCATATAAGCTTTTGCGAACAATGGCGTCTTAGAGTAATCGGTGGTGATTCAATGATAGCTACTAATTGCTTCAAACCTGCTCTTCTCAAACAGCGTTTCATAGCCGTACTAATCTCATTTGGAAAAGAACGAGAGGATAGACAGAATTATCCTCTCATTCGAGTTTTCGTTCGAAGGCGTGCTGTTTCCTCTAAACCTAAGCCGAGAGGCTACGAATTTGTATCTATCAGAAGTGGCCATTCCCCGAGCCAGTTTCACGGATTCTACTCTCTGCTCATCCCCGGTACATACATTGGCTGCTGTTCGAAACATGTTTTTTATTAGCGCCTTTTTCGTATGTGAGGGATGAGATGAGAGATAGTGAAACAGGACATCCTTATTACTTGGCTTTCGGTACCACTTTGTTATGTAGCCGTTCTCGCTCAGGCTTATTTGCACGCTCAAGAAAGAGAGTCAGTCATCTTTTGGTATCTCATGAGTGAATATTATGTACTCCGACTGTTCAATCAACAATCTAAAGCAATCATCTAGCTCTTCTTAAGTGGAACAGATAAGCAAACAATCACCTATATACCTGCAGTGGAGTAATGGCTGGAGATCCATCACTGGTGCTTCAGTTCCGACAGAAAGCCAATCGCCAAGCTATGTGCCAGTCGCGCCACATTGCCAGTCCTCTCATTTGAGCATAATTTTCTCAGACCATCTGAAGATTGAGCAGTTCAGGCACTCTTTTAATAAAACCATGAACTGCTAAATCAACAAGCCATACATGTTTGCAGTTTCCTGGTGTTGTATCAGAAGCTCATGTGTGGCCTGCCATGCAGAGTCATTCAACATGTTGGTGTAGAGAGCAGTGACGTCGAATGACTCTATTACGCGTTCTTCGGATTGTCGTTACATAGCCGGTCCAGAAACATCTGAGCGCTCATCAGATGGGCTGGAATGTGTCCCAGCAGGAGGGATGTTTTTAAAGTAAAGAAATGATATTCTATCCGTCGGTCAGCCAACATGGCTGATGATGGACCTAACTTTTAATATAGATGGATCGATGAACATTAGATTATTAGTGGACATTAACTTATGTGTTTTTTGAGTAAGTATAAGACGGAACATGTTGGCGACTGGATATTCAACTGAGAAATGATAGATGGTCTTAAGCATGCAGCTTCTGCCATATGGACTCACTCACTACTGAATTTGCGGTTTTGCCATTGAATTTCTTTGCAGAAGATCATCGGTAAAGCGAAGTATCCTCGAGATGATTATTCGTTATTGTTATATCTAACTGTCGAAGAATCACAACAAATTCTCCACCCTTATCAATAGCTGGTAGCTATCCTTTCTTTTCTTATCAACACTCGAACCTCTTTCATGCCATGCTTTTGTAGATCAGTGAGGTTCGACTGAAAACTTTTCGTGCGATGGTGAGTGAGGGTCTGTATTATTATTTTATTCTACTACCCTATCATTACTAGCTCTTACTTATGTAGACAGTTATTACTAGCTCTTAGTTATATGGACAGATGACACTATAGTATACGGGAGTTTTTTTTTGTTTTACTTCTCTTAAAGCAGTCTTATAATGTTATATTTATGTATCCAATGATGAAGAGTATTATGCAAAGCTGTCGAATCCACGAGGATTGAACCCTGGTTCTGCCCTCAGCAAGAACATGCGCTACCACCACACCACCGAGGTCACGGCTTAGCGCGGCTCGTCTTCACTGATAGTGAGCGCCCAGCACAAGAAAATTGTGCTTGTATAGCTGTTTCGTTATCTGGAGTGCCCATTTAGTCTAACGGAGATAACGGAGACTTTCTCAGGTAGTTGCTCGCATTGGAGCAGTCGCCGGCCCATGTTTAATGACCTTACAAACTAACAGCTACAAAGACGGCGGTCACTACTTGTACGGTTAAACTCTTGGCTGGGCTTTCCGTGTAAAAACGCCGGATTATTCAGCATTGATGAGTCTGCTGGGAGCTTAAACCCTCCGCTGTGCTTTGCTTTTCAGCATCCAGGGACACCTCTCAACCACAATGAGGCTATAAACCATTAGGGAGAACTATTACTTACTTACATTTTTTCTCATTCATCTTTTAGCGCTGGTTTAATGTTATGAATATACCCAATGATATTAAGTGATAGATGATGCATTGTTACATAGAAAGAAGAGTGGTAGCAAAACAGGAATCGCTGGTGAGAGATAGAGGAGGCGCCTCTGGATAGAGTGAAATGCTGGTGCGAGTCCCACTGGACGTAAAAGTTTTGCACATCACTCAACCTGCTTGGATTTATTAATTCTCTAGTAATTCTATTTTATTACTACCCATACTATTATCTGTTCCATCTGTATATTGCTATTGTATCTTTCTATCTATGTTATTATTCATTCTATTATTATTCACTTATTATTCCTTATTAGCCTATGCAAATCTCTTGAGAAAGCTGAGACGCATATAGCTTCGCATATAGTCAGTAAGATTACCATTTCTTAGTCATCTTAGTAGATGTTATTGTAGTTTCAGTTAGGATCGCTTTTATTCCATTTTCTACATACTTACTTTTCCTATATGTTTTGTCTTTTACTATTCAACATTATATTCTCTTATTCTTACTTTTCCAGGCTACAGAAGAGAGCAACTCCCTTGGAAAAACGGCTATGACCAGACCGCTTCGTCGACTTTCTGTGAATGACGACAGCGTAGTGGAGAAAGACGATAGCGAATTGTCAGAGACCAAATATTTGGAAAGGGTCTTTTTTTAGGAAGTTGTAAGTGTTTTCTCATATCTTTGCCGCTTTTGGTGAAAACCAGGCTCTGTGGTTTTTTTCACTTCTAGACACCAGCATCAGCAATTATAGCAAATATAGATAGCGAGGAAGCAGCCTAAGGAAGTCTTTGAGGAATCCTTCTTCCCGTGAGTAAAGTCAGCTTGTTATGTAGTCTTCGTCACTTGAGCTTCAATTTTTCGGTGCTATCATAGAACTGAATTTCTTCTAAAAGATAATCATCAAAGTATCTGCAGAGCATCGACAAATTCCAGTGAGATACGATCTCAGCATGGAATTTTTCAAGATCATAAACGCATCAAACGAAAGGATCCTGCTGAAGTCTTTTATGGAGAGAATATGTATTTCTGTATGAAACTGAGGCAGAGTAGCGCTGCGAAAGGTCTTAGAAAAGAGTCGTTGCCTGTGAGTTGATTTTGGATTTAATTTCATCTTTCAGAATCATTTCCAGCGTATTGGTCGTCACTATGATTCCTTTCAGCTGCATATTCTTTTGTTTAAAAAAAGAAGCAAGTATTAGAACTGAATAATGCCCAAAAGTATTGCCTCCTTATCATCGAAATGGATGGCAGACATTTCGACGACTTTTTCTTTTTCAGGGCCAACTAGTTATCTACTTCATATATTTCAATAAGGTATGACAACACATCGGTGACCTTTACTGCATAAGTGGTTGAATGGCTCTGAGAAAGTGAAGTCATCGAAACGTCAACCATCGCGTCTGAAGAAGATATACCGATTTCGTGGAAGTTCTATAAACGAAATGTCAGCCTGTGGGGTACTTTTTATTCCTTTGTCGAGACTTAACCGATGTCGGAAATTGTAAGAGAGGGTACAAATTTTTCCGAAGATATTTAGCTTTTGCCCTATGCAAGATAAAAAGAAGCTCGATCTAACCCTGCTAAAGCCTATAAAGCCCCAGTAAGCCTAACCATTGCAGGTCGAATCTTGATAACCTTAAAAATAAGCCACCTCAAAGATATCACTCAAAAATAGTCTTAAACGGCGCTATCGCTGTGAACATTAGGTGGACCACGTTGAACAATTAGCATCATTACACAATGATTATGATTTGGAACTAATTCATTCGCCAGAAGAAGAAACAGACTGGGATAAAATCCACCGTCAGTTTATACCTGCATGAAAGATGAGCGCGGATGAGTTCGTGGATCTGATGGTGAGCAAGATTCTCTTCAAGAATGATGAGAAGATCATTTCATTATGTTTCAGAGCAGTTTCTAGAAGTGACTTGATCAAATTTAGATAATATTGTATCCTTTGACAGGCCTTATGGCATGACTTAAGCGCATCGTCAACAGTTCCTCAACTGGGTAGAATACTTTGGAAAATCAAATTAGTTCAAAGCTTTTACCTTGCTTTTTTGGACTACTTTAACTCATAATTCAATAAATTTCTTCAGTCCTTTTCAAAAGAAAGCTTAGACCTCTCTCTTATGATTGAAGATCGAGTATTTCTAAATGTCGGCATTGTTCAGTAATTCACATTTCTTGATGAATCAAATGATGAAGTCTTCGTTATAAGTATTATCTAAAAAGCTAGCGTTTCTACTTCAGAATCTGCAAGGATGAGGTTGTCTACAGGCCAATCAACCAAGCATCTCCATCACTTTATCAGAAAAATTTATGCGCTTGGAATTTTGTACGGTGATTTTTTGTTGAATTGATGGTGGTGCCTGGCTGACTAAATTGCACACAACCTGATCATTCCAGACCTTGAAGAAGGCAAATTCGTCGAGTCGTCAGCTTATTGAATAAATTTTACTTAAATATCTTCTTAATGTGTTTATCAAATCAAATTAACTGAATTAATGGATTTATGAATGAGTTTGACTCGGCGGCACACTTTTGTGAGGTTGTGTACCATCGCGAACATTGTTGTTCTTTCTTCTACCAGTCAATAGATCAACTCTCTTTCCTTCATTTTTACTCTTCTCCCTTTTCTTACTTTTTTATCATAATAGTTCTTTGCTGCAAATATTTTAACCGCGGATAGATGGAGAAGCGACCCATTTCGCTGGACAACAACTTTTCATAACAGTGTCAATGATCATTCGAGAGCTTAAATCTCTGGCTGCTGCGCTACATGGCTGTTTTTTGAAAGGTTGTTTTATAATGCTGTAGCATTCAGGATAAAATTGTGTTTTACACCGGCCGCGCAACTTACTCAACTATTTGTTCACTGGAAGAACGATAATCGTTTGATCGTGTAGAGGATATCTTGCAGTGTAGGAGTCATATGTTTCATCTGGAGTTTCTTTGAAGCGGAAAAAAATCCCAAATTGAATAACAAAAGTTGCACTCTACATGTGCGTCGCCCCAGCACGATCGTCGATAGACCGAAGAACTCCATATTGAACACACGGCGAGCATATAGCCAGCACACACTAGCCCACTTACACGTGCACAGCATATGTGGAAATAGATTTGATTTTCCCTGCTATACTGCAGTGAAGCGACCTGTCCAGAAAACAAGAACAGCGTTGGAATCGCCGAAACTTACGCTAACGAATAATTACCACCAATTTGAGGGTGTAGTTCTGCCATGTGAAAAATATGCGTGTGTAAAGCAGAAAAGCTTTATTTCTGCTATCGCATCATAGAAAGAATTTTCCAAAAAAAGGTCACTTAGCGCAGTAGCCAGAAATTAAAGCTTCTCATTAATTACTAACACATGAAATGTTCTTGTCCAGCAAAAAGGGTCGTTTCCTCATTTCTGCGCAGATTACATATTTCAAACGATTCCTCCAAATAGTGGTGTTGCTTTTGAGGCTAAGGTTGTTCCAAAATGCGAACGTCTATATTTGAAGAGATCGTTGGACAAATACCAGTCTGGCATTGTCCTGTTCGTCACTTACCTACCTATGTTTTACATGGAATAAGACTGCTTTTCTCAATGAACGATGAGTTTTTGAAATATCCGATGATGCTGAAAGATATGCAAGATTTTCGACATGGGGAAGAAGTCCACGTTCCACTATATGGAGGGCGCGTGGAGTCGAAAGTTACCCATATCCTTGGATCTATAAATACAACACCAATGACACTGCTAAAAAGCAGTGAGGTGGTGGATTTTTTAGATTTATTGTTTGAATATTCGTGGATAAAGTTTGTTGTATAATATTTTAAAATTTTGGCTATGCAACTGGCTATGAAGGAGGGATTCCAGAAAGAACTGATAGAGCAGGTAACTAGGTATCTCTAACTTATGAAAGGTTATAATAACTGTGAGCTTGTATACGATTGCTATTCAGTTGCACTGTTCGTGACGAACTTGAGGATTCTACCATAAAGATTACTACTATACCTTTGATCATAACAGTGAAGAATAGAGATGTTAAGGTATATTGCAGTATTATTTATTGTTTATTATTAGAGTCAGAATAGCGCATGTGGCGCAATGTTGAGTTGTTTTTCGTCGTACACGAATCGGTGGTTCAATCTCAACATTAGCACTATATCAGTCTCAGACTTTTCTGAAAGGATAAGCAGCACTGAGTCGATACATGGAGGCCATTGCGAAGAACAGTAATGGTCAAATATGTGTTCTATCACCTAAAGCTGGGCTAAAAATTGGAAAGCAATGCATGGCACATCCCTCAGGAATTGATCAACGCCGAGAGGTTTTTATCGGAGTCAGGAGTTTATTGAATCTCCGATTGATGTTCACCTCGCACCCAAGGCTCACCAAACCTTCCATCTCTTTGTGGTCAGCGGGTCGATACCAGACTTGTCTGGGAGGATAGTATCACAGACCTGATACATCGACAGGCCACCGCTAGTCCAGATATTCATTATAGAAACCACATATCTTTGCAGTCAAACCTAGTGATGCTTGAGGAAGATGAATGCATGGTGTATCCTTCAGTGACTGACCTAGAGGTCCATGCTCCTACTCTTTACGAATCGGCACGCATTACTACTGATTTTCAGCTTTTTATGTTGATTACAAACTCAACTAAAGGTGAAGTTTTCTATGTGGAGTCAGAGTGCCGTGCTGTTCAAGGAAGACAGTACGTCTTAAGTGTAGAAGTGCGGACACAAAGTGATCATCTTCTACCTAGATATGGTCTCATGGAGTTTTTCAAATACAACACAGATCATCGTGTTCAGAAGTCTCTCAACAAATCCGTGCACACCTTACTATGGCAAGATGCCCGTTAATTGCAGATCCAGCGCAAAGTGGTTCATCTCCACGTCCACCTTGGGGAGACCTGCTTGAATTTTGACAATAAACAGAGACCTTGATGCTTAGCCGATTTGTTCTAGATTATTTCAACATGTTTTGAATGCACTCAAAATGACTGACTCTCAAGCTCGCAAGATTCCAATGAATATTAATTTGAAGAAGGTATGTGATGGTGTCAAGAGCTCATTTGTATTGGTTTATCAGAAGATATCTTCGGAATAATCTTCAACACCAAAAGTTACTAACTCGAAGTAGAATGCTCGACTTCGCACGAGTTTGCCACGCGGGACTTTTACGAGGAACAACTGACGCTTCGATTATAACTGTACATAGCAATGTGACAATACAGTATAAACAAGCTGGCAATATATAGTTGAGCGAGTAGATACGAAGTTGCACGGTTAACTGTAATGCTGGACGACACGGAATCGGCCTACACGAAATCAGCGGCCATTGCCCGGATGCGAGCGTCAGCGACCCTCTGCTCAAAGGAAATTAGCGTCGTCTAAACCTTTGACTCACTTATATACGGAACGATGACAAACAATCTCTTTAACCGAAAACCCAAGCCGTATCGTCGATAGCAAATGTGAGCATAAGGGATTACTGGTAAACAACCGATGGCAAGAAACATCAAAGGCCAAAACCGGCACTTCAATCGAATTGCAACAAAGGAGCTTCTACCATGTGTACTTGGAAGCAATGTTATCGTGTCTAGAAATATACCTACAGTATAAATTCATGTGAACTCTTAAACTAAATGTTTAAGAAGGTTCAACTAAAATAGCAACAGCCACAGGTGAAAGTTTTTGCAGGAAATACATAATAATAAAGAAATAGTAAATATTCGGGATAGCTACTATATTATTCATGCCGATGTTGAGCATTTAGGACCTTCAGCGGTCGACTTCCGCGGACCCACGCTGAGCGCGTCCTCCCCACTCGAGTCCACCTCTTCTCCACCAATCAGTCGCCGACTACTGTGCTGCTATTCGTTGCTTGCTTTGAAGCTCAGCTAAGTTTCGTAATAATCCGTGTTCGGTCTTGCGGACAGAGGTCGTACTGCAGTCTGCGATTAACCGGGGCGTAAGAGTTTGAGTCGTTCCTGCGGTGGCGGGATGCCTGGCGTGGGTCCGCGGAAGTCAACAGATCAAGTAAACTGCCGTGACCGTCATAGGTACTATGGGAAGTTGCACAGTAAAGTATGTGAGAATGCCTAAAGCCTTTTCGAGGTTGGTGAGTCAGTGGGCATACGTACGTTTGGGCGATAGCGCCCGCTTCATCGGTGTCACACGGCTCACACCGAACCCTAATTTATCGCAGGGATGGAGATGCGTTGTGGTGATGCAAGTGATATTATCACCAATTTTTTTCATTCCGCAGCTTGTGGTTGATAGAGAATATGTAGAAGTCCTTTAGATCGATTGTTTTGTATCTCACTATAAGCATTCTATAAGCCACCAATAATCAAAGGTCTCCCCATTCCAGCTATAAAGTAGGAGGGTTTAGTGTGGGCGCATGGCACTAATCAAGCGAGCGATACCGCCGAAACGTTCGTAAGTCACTGTCGTGCCAGCCTCTAGGCTCTAGACATTTTCGCAGTAATAATTTCGTCTACTGCATCACAGTGGAATGTCGGTCAACAGCCAATTATCAAAAAGATGTTTGTTGAATTGCTACATCATTACTGCTACACGGATCAGCTCATGACATGTAAGTTCTCGACAAGAGCAAGAGTACTATCTTTGTTGTCTCAAGAACCACTTCGCTCCAAATGGGACGTAAATTGAAAGATAAAACAAATAACGATTGCAATGCGTCAGTATTGCCCGCTTCCCTTGATAAATAATAGAAGGCGAATCAGGCAGGCGGAATCATACCTTTTGGTGAAAAATATTAAACAAAACGCAAATTAGGTTCATCTCAAGAGAGTTCATGTTTTCGCTTTTGTACTAAGGGAAAACCAGCACTTGGAATTAAGACTGCTCTTAGTGGTAATGTACAATTGAAGGCATACTTTTCCGACATTTCGTGACAGAAACTTCGCTTCACGAATGACGGGAGATCCGTCATCTAATTATCTAGTGTCGGTTTTCTGCTTTTCGTTTCATGTGTGGCACGTTTCTGCCACATAAAATTCAAGTCACCAGGGGCTTCAAGAAGCGTGCAAAAGTCGGGCATATGGGAAACCTGTTCTGGTGTCAAACATACAAAAAAAGAAGTAGTCTCCATCGCGTCTCCTGGTGTCCTGGGTGTGTTTGTTTTGTCTTCAGCCATTGACGGCCCGTTGAACCTGAGATTTGATCTCCTCTCACCGGTCATTTCACCTTTCTCACCAGCAAACCTCGTGCACGAGCGTACCTACTGTGAAGGGTACTGAGACATAAATTTTCTTGCTGTTTGAGCAGGTTTTCGTACTTTAAATTACCGACGATAGCCTAGCTAAGACCTCCTGCGGGTCCGCTGCCACTCTGGGTTAGTCGCGGCTCCTTGTTAATGAGGGATTTGGCACTTTTCGACTTGTAGCTACTAGAACGTCGGTTGTTTCTGGTAAGGTTTACTCTTAGCTGGGTTTCTCGGATATGAACATCGAACTCCTCTCATCTTAAGTGACCCTGCTGGTGGGTTGAACCTCATGCTGTTTGTGTAGTCGGACACCCACAAACACTTTTTGTCTTAGACGAGGCGGTAAATCATTTGGGAGGTGCTGTCATAAGAAACAGAAAGTAATTATAACTGAAATATGACTAAATACAAATTGTTTCAATCAAGAATATCCTTTCAAAATTCCTTTTCCGAAATCCATTCTATGCTAATGATAGAATTCCCTTTTTGATGAAAAGGGTCAGTAGTCTTCGCGAAACTACAAGACTGTGGAGAGTACATGATTACATGCTTCATCTGTGAGGTAGATCGCATCGATTGCAGCTCCGGCTACCACCGCGAAGGCGCGACGCCGTGTCCTATCAACGGCCAGCATGGACATGTTATTTCACATAATTTTATACATGACCCGCTGTCAACTAGAGTGCTTGAACTCCACTACAATTTGTTTTCTTTCGTTCATAATTCCAAAGATCTTCAAACATTTCTCGTGTTGTTTGATTGCCTGTTTGAAGATTTCGTTATACTATGAACATCATATGTTTGATAATCGACTCGAACTTTACAGTTCCGATCACAGCCAACTAATGGGTGTTCACGCTTGACTGCGGAAGAACTTTGGAAGAGAAGATCGGAAAAGAGATTTGCATTTTAGCGGTCTTTTCACTGTTTTTCTGCTTTCCTTTTTGGTACACCTAATAGCAAGTAACAGAGTCACAGACTTATCTAAATCTGCTATCAAAGCGGAGAAAAACCATGAATTCAGTAACAGGTGTTGAACACGGACGAACAGTAGCCGCGCGGTGGATTCATGGCATATCGATCTATGATCACTCATAAGCTCTTGCCGATAGGCAATGCTCGACGTACTTGAATTTCAACGTTATTCTTTCTGCTACAATGAAGTGAAGTGGTCTTTTTAGAGAATAAAGGCAGCGTTAGATCTTCGGATCTTACGTTATTGAATGGCTATTCAAAACTGTCCTGAGAGAAATACGTGTGTGTATAACGCAAAGCTTTTCTTTTTGCTACAGCGCTGGAAAACGCCTTCGAAAAGAGCAGACACGCACAGCAGTCTCCTAAGTTTGAATCTTTTCACTACTTAAAGTGTATTGGAAAGTTTCATCTATCACCTATACGATTATCTGCGTGTATTGCTTTCACGTGTTTCGATCTTGAAAGTCCAACTACATTTCTGCTATATGACTTGATAGATAACTTCTTGAAGCTCGGTCGATCTCCTCCTATGAGATGTTGGTTGGTTGGTTGGTTGGTTGGTTATGGTTAAGTCACTCAGAAACCTTTTTCGTTAATTGCGCTCATGTTTTTATGATAATTTATTCACCGGCTTTGGTTCTGGACAAATCATCTGCACTAGCGAATTTGCTCTAATCATAGAGATCGGAATAACCTTACTGTTAAGAGAACTAATTAACCTTTCCTTTCGTACGCTGCATAAGTTCTATACGCTGCAACCTCGGATGAGAAAATTCTTGCATCAATTGTCCTTGCAGCAATCTCAAAATAAATCGCTACAAATTTACCTTTTACCAGTATTTCACCTTGCACTATAGAATTTGTATCTCACTGATATACCTTATTTTATCTACATCATGTAACGCAGATTTTTCTTGATAGAGTCTACATCTTTTCTTTACGGCAAGAGGAAGAGAATCATGAAATTGAAATAATCTGTAATCCGTATTATCCTTTTCTTTTTCATTGTTCTTGTTTTTCATCAATCTTCTGCAGCCGTTCAATCAATTCAGCTTGTTGTGATGCTTCAAATTCCATTTAAGTGGCGAATTTGGTCATAACGATTTTGCACAATTGTTTAAAAAAGATGTTAAGAAAGAAATTGTAGAAATTCTTGCACAGAGAAAGCCATAGTTGATGCTTCTGTAAAGATTTACAAGAGACTATAGCTTTTGCACTGCGAATGCTGAAGGAACAATGCCGGAAGTTTTCTGAGTAAAACGATTATTCTTATATGTTAGATGGCGGCAAATGAAAAGCCATCCTTTTCTCTGGGCAAGAACTTTTCAATTAAGTGTTAGTAACCACAAAAGACCTTAACTGTCTGGTAGAGCCATAACTGTTGATTTTCTTTGAAAACGCCTTTTCATCACGCTGCTAGCGTTCAGAATAAAATTGTGACTTACAGGTACCACCTGCTTTTTTGTCTCGCTTGAGTTTCGTTGAACAAAACTCTTTCCTCAGACTACTAGTAACCTTTCGATAACCCCAGTCTCAAAGAATTCGAAAAAATGTTTGCCTTTTGAGAAAGCTACTTCAATAGTGCTGGAACAGAGGGACATATTTGTGTTTTACACACGCATTTTTCTCATCAGGCACTGGTCTTTGTTTAGACTATTGGTAAACATTCGATAGCGTAAGGTTTAACAATTCCAAAGCCATGCATGTATAGCGAAAAGACTATTTCATTTCCAGTGCAGCAGAGAAGATAAAATCAATTCACACACGCGGGGCATGAGTTTTTGGCCAGTTCAATGGTTGTGAGGTATGAGAGCAGGGGGGCTGCCTCAATCGTCGATCGATAACTCAAAGGAGGATAACATGTGAACTCGGAATTTTTTTTATTGAGAATTTTCTTGCCCTTTAAAGAAACTTCAGACTGAAAGGATGACTCTGATACCATAAAATTTCTTCAACAGGGCCATAAAGCTTTTCGTGCTTCCAGAAAAATAATAGTAGAACTGTGCTGCCGATGTGAAATATAATCTTATTTTGAGTTTAACAGCGTTATGGAAAGGTATTTTTAAAAAACGGTTATGCGGATCTAGCTAGAAGTCTAAGCTTTCGAAGGATTACTAACACTCTTATTTAGAGTGCTTGTCCAGCGAAGGGAATCGATTGTTCCTTTGTCTGCGGCTGATATATATTAACTAAAGCGACTAAAAGTACGGGCAAAGATATGATACCTTAATTGATTACGGTGAACAGACTATCTTTAGTAGTGCCGTATGAATGCAACTTCAAGATTGGCACAAGATTTGCATATGCCATCGCTGCACTTGCAGGTTTGATTGGGAAAAGTGTAGAAAACAACTTATTTCATGTGCCTGTTGAGGGTGAAGGTTTAATATACTCCATCGTCTTTTCTAAACATGTATTTTTTGAGCTAAAAGATATTGATTCGTTGTTGGTGTTGTTTGTTGACGTAACAGTACTCGTGTTTTCCGTATGGGTGTCCTCTGCGATTATTTAGGACAATTAAAGAGACAGGCTCTTTCGTTGAACAAGGATTTCATACTGCATTGTTAAAAATAATTGAAAGCTCTGCTAACGACCGCTTTTTTACAGACCCGCTCAAAACGATTTAATCTGATAAGGATATGACATGTTTTGAGCCGATAGGTCTAGTGCTATATAGGCACCTATTTCGTCCTATTGGGACTCATCAATAGCACCCTCCCTCGGTTCCGTCGATCCCTTGAGGTTGAATAATCCTCTGAAGGAATCGACGCCGAGTAAAAACTAAGCACCCCAAGTCGGATGAAGGTATTACCTGACTTTGTGGTGACCGGTAGTCGAGCTTGCGGCTTTTAAAATGAACTATATCTCTGCTAACGACCGCCTTTTTACAGACCTGCTCAAAACGATTTTAATCTGATAAGAATATGACATGTTTTGAGCCAATAGGTCTAGTGCTATATAGGCGCCTATTCAGTAATAAAGCATTATATAATGAAATTAATAAGTTTATAATTGAAGTTTAATTTATAATTGAAAGCATAAATTTCGGGCTACTGGGCTACGCCCTCAACTTTTCAACAAGCCTTATTATAATGCTGTAGCGAGAAGAAAACATTGGTGTTCGCAGACGCGTATTCCTCTAAGGACGGAACTCTTTTGGTGATATATAGATATCCATTCAATAGCGTATGTTTCGACAATTTCAACGCCGTGCTTATTCCCAAAACCGACTATCTACCTCGGCATGCTTCAATATAATTACTAATTTTCTTCTTTGAGCAAGAACACGAGGTGTTGCAATATACTTTATTCACAGCTGACGTTTCGGCAGTTCGCCTTCTTCAGAGCCTGGAAAGGTCAAATTGTGCGCAGTCCAATCAGTCAAACACCTCCATTACTCCTTTAGAAAAAAAAATCACCAGACCTAGATTTCAACTGCATCAAGCGCAAAAGCAACTCTCAACATACTCACCGCTTTTTATATGTGTTTCACTGAATCCGAGTGGAGATCACCGGAAAGAAAACCACATAGGCTCGTAATGCACCTTACTCATTGAAACAACACTTTTATATACTGACTCCAATCACGAGTGATATCAAGGCATTCCTCCCTGCGATTTATGGTTGGATTGGTCGCATTAATCCAAAACGCTCCCAAGATCTTTCGCGCTGATGTTTTTTGCTTTTGCTCAAGGATGGTGACTTCGATTTCAAAATTAACTCCATCGTGCTTCTGTGCTGTATCCATCGCTAGCGGGGTGTTCCGTCTATTAAGACGTTTGTCAGCTAGGTGTTCTTCTATGCGAGCATAGAGCGGCCTACCCGTTTCGCCAACATATGCATCACTACACGCTTTGCAAGAGATTAGGTAGACTGTACCTACGCTCATGCAATCACCGTCTCTGCTGTTAGGACATATTTTACAATCTTTCGTTATGCAGAGACGGTCATATAAGCGATTGCGGACTAGTTGGCGTTTTAGAGTATTCGGTGTTATTTCAATAATGGTCACCGATTGCTCTAAACCCGCTCTTTTCAAACAGCGTTTTATAGCTGTACTAATTTCATTTGCGGGAGGATAAACGGACTTTCCTTTCAACTAAGTTTTCGTTTGGAGGCGCATTATTTCCTCTAAACCTAAGCCGAGGGGCTACGACTTTGTATCCATTAGAAGTGGGGCTGCGACTTGTATCCATTAGAAGTGGCTATTTCCCGAGCCAGTTTCACGGATTCTACTCTCTGCTTCTTCCCTAATCTCTTGCAAAGCGTGTAGGTGATAAATATGTTGGCGAAACGGGTAGGCCGCTCTATGCTCGCATAGAAGAACACCTAGCTGACAACGTCTTAATAGACGGAACACCCCGCTAGGGACGCATAGAGCAACAGAAGCACGACGGAGTTGATTTTGAAATCGAAGTCACCATCCTTGCGCAGGAGCAGAAAACATCAGCGCGAAAGATCTTGGAAGCGTTTTGGATTAATGCGACCAATCCAACCATAAATAGCAGGGAGGAATGCCTTGATATCACTCGTGACTGGAGTCAGTATATAAGACTGTTGTTTTGTTGGGTAAGGTGCATTACGAGCCTATGTGACTTCCTTCCGGTGATCTCCACCTGGATTCAGTGAAACACATATAAAAAGCGGTGAGTATGTTGAGAGTTATTTGGCGCTTGATGCGACTGAAATCTAGGTCTGGTGATTTTCTTTTTTTTAAAGGAGTAATGGAGGTGTTTATCTGATTGGACTGCGGACAATTTGACCTTTCCAGGCTCTGATGAAGGCGAACTGCCGAAACGTCAGCTGTGAATAAAGATGTGCTTATTTTCTAGAAAGGCCGTTTCACTGAATGGTGGCAGAGAAAACAAGATTAAGTTTCACCGCTGCGAATTACTCGTCGGCTAGTGTCTGGGCTGGGGATCGACTGGCTATGGATTCGATACGAGGTTTCGCAATCGATCCATTAATTGCATTAGCGCGGCTCACTTGTAGAGTGCAGTTCTAGCTACTCAATTTTGACTTTTCACTCCGCCTTGGAAGAAATTCCAAATAAAACGTATGACTCTGATAATACAAGATTTTCACACATTCATATGCACTTCATGCTTCCACCAAAGTGATAGTAAAAACGCTTGACCGCTGTTAACAGAATTTTATTCTGAATGCTAAAGCGTCTTACTTTCGGAGATATCGTTTTTCATTTGTTCTCGGATTGGCCTAAAAGAACCAAATAGAGATCGAAAATAAATTGTTCAAGAGCATTATTTCACAGCCTTGAAGGCTTTCATATCAGCTAACGCCTTGGGGACAAGTGTTGATAGGAAATAGCACCGCCTTTCGGGTTCGTACCTCAATAGGAGCGATCGATTCGCAAATGTAGCGCAGTATCTCCATTAAACTGTAGTTTCGTATTCAAATCTGGAGTTTCAAGCTATAATGACTATGAAACTATAAGGAGGAATCGACTGTCAATCACTGCATTACTGGATGATCTTGTCATTCCAAACACATGCAGTGTAATACGTTCATCGTCGAATCTTTTATATGTGGAGGGTACATCCCCTTGCGAGGAATTAGTTCAGGCGAAAGGCGCCGTGCTAATTATGAGGTTGAACCCAAAACGTACCTTTAGCATTAGATAATTACCACATCAGATCTCATGAAAAGCAAAATATGTTAGCGATCTGGAGATTTATAGTCGCCAAAAGCATTTATGGTTAGTAAACGGCAGAAGATGATGTAAAAAAACTACATCAAGGTCTCGTACAGTTTAGTCATGCGAAAACAATCATAAAATGATGAACAGTTTTGTCATAAATGGTACTGCACGCTGCACGCCTCTATACCAACGGCTCTCAACATTTCCTATTTTCTTGTGTACTTCAAGAGGTGAGACTTCTATAGAGTTGCTCAAAAGACTCTGTTCTAATGTCTTATGAGAGATATGATGAAGGAGGAGTGAAGAATTTTAGAAGAGGCATCAGTAGAGCTATTCGTAGCAGAGGCAACGCGAATGCATCCTCTAAGATTACGTATTTTTCGGAAGGGAAAGCCAAAAATTTACAGAATGGTGTTACTTCGAACTGTTATCGAGCATTTCTATCATATCTTTTTCATTATTCATTCATATTTCAGTCGTACTTATTTTTCATCGAAATTTCAACATCAGCCATTCTTCCTACATTGCTCAAAAGAATAGATTATCATGATACACTTTATTTTTGACATACCCGGTTATATGCAATACTCAAAACTCATCATACATTTATGGTCAGTTTTCACCAGTTGTCCAAACCCCAAACACCTACTTCATTCATCCATTTGTTTCGCGATAGCAGTCCATGGTGGTGACTTGAATGGAGGATGGTGATTCGTCGAGCCCCATACCGTAACCTACAGAATATTGGCAGCTGCAGTACAGCTGATCGAATCTCCTGAAGATCACATCCGTCCAACTACAGGTGGTCGTCCTCAAGACGGCTGTATTCTCGTGGCGTGGCGTCCACCTCACAGTTTGTTTCGTCCATCTGTCGTCTAATCTTCTTACTATATGGTCGGCCCATCTGCGCTTCGCTATCGATGTGAATTGTTTAGGATCACGAAGATCAGATAAATTCTTGAGATGTGACCTGCGCAAGCCGCCTAGTTGTAGTGAGTGTCGACTGATTTTCAGAGGACACTGTTCAAGCGCTCTGTGAGTCGAGCGCAGTAAGCTCAACGTAGTTGAAGTATCAGCCCACGTCTCCGCTACATAACAGAACGCGGGAGGACTATAGAATAAAGCTTAGAGCGTAATTTTAGGTCCGCTATTCGATCAGTAGCTTCTTTAAGAGGCCCAAATGCGGCCGATACTGCTTCCTTCTTCTGTCAAGTTTATCCCTGATGTTGCTCTCTATATTCAGAGAACGATCGAGATACTCGTACAAGGAAATCTCCATAATCAAATATCCATCCAGTCTGATATTTTTTTATAATTACACCAGTGGTTTTTCATAAACTAAATCTTTATGCGATTCGTGCCTAGTCCGGACTTTTTCACCGCTTCGTTAAATTCTTTGAGCATCGTCTCTGCTTTAGTAGTGTTTTCGATAATAAGACAATGTCATCCGCAAAGCGAAGGTTTGACAGGAAATTTCCACTAATGCGTATATTCTTCTCGTCCAAGTCAAGTGATTTCATATTCACTGCAGTGCAGCGGTGAACAACTTTGGCGATATTGTATCGATGGGCCGAACCCCTTTTCCAATGGTTACGGCAAGAGGTCAATGAAAGAGCCCTATTTTCGTGGTGCAGCTTCAATAGCATTCTGATAATTACTTATGTACGACGGATCCGCTCCTTGATCGACAAGAGTTGATGGGACTGCGTTCGTTTCGGCCCTGTCGATGATTTCTCATAGTAGATGAAAGTTAGAGTTAACGGCAGGTGGTGCTCCCCGACAAGTTTCTTTGACCCTCGACACGGTTTAGATGTGGTCCTGCTGCAGAATCCCTGTCGAAATCCTGTTGCTTGAATGGCTGTTCTTCAGCCGAAATTCTTAATATGCGCGGAAGGATGATCTTTGTAAAAAGCTTGTAAAGTATGCTTAACAAGCAGATTGAACGGTAGTTGCAAAGATAACTTTGGTCTCCCTTTTTACGGATGATCTCCAGGCGACGTCATCCACTGGTCTGCCAGTTTTTCCTTTGAAGGTAAGATGTCATGCGTATCGCAAGAAGTACATATAAGTTATGGCCTACGGCTTGCAGCAAATCGGAAGAGTTGTTGTCGAGTCCTGGAGCTGTAACTTCTTTCATACTTTCTATCGGTACTCAGACTTTAGAAGGCAGGATCCCAAGCTGTTATTCCAAAGTGGGAATTACGGGGTCTGAGACGGGGATGGCGGAACGGAAAAGATTGGTGTAAATTTTTTCTTTCATCAATTCCATAGTATGGCAGGAAGGTTTCATGATATCATCTCCATTCATCAACGCTGGCAGCGGAACACTATAATCACACAGGTTCCTTCGGCACTTCCTCAGACCAATTTTTTTTTGTGCTGCTTCCAACAGTTTCTCCTAGCGCTACTGACATAAATCCTCTGAAAGATTATGACATGTTTTGAGCCGATAGGTCTAGTGCTATATAGGCGCCTATTTCGTCCTATTGGGACTCATCAGTAGCACCCTCCCTCGGTTCCGTCGATCCCTTGAGGTTAAATAATCCTCTAAAGGTGTCGACGCCGAGTAAAAACTAAGCACCTCAAGTCGGATGATGGTATTACCTGACCAAATACCTGACCTGATGAGTCCCACTAGGACGAAATAGGCGCCTATATAGCACTAGACCTATCGGCTCAAAACATGTCATATCCTTATCAGATTAAATCGTTTTGAGCGGGTCTGTAAAAAAGCAGTTGATAGCAGAAGTATGGTTCCTTTAAAAGATTTTTCGCAGACGAAATTTGATATTCCTCGTGCCAAATGTGTTACATTAGGATCAGGTTTTAGCTTCCTTCGTTTTTCGAGCAACCTTTTCGTGATATGCCAAATAATCATTTTTTAGGCTACGCATGTTATGTGGTCTGCTATACAAGGCTGTCTTATAGAGCCCGATACACGTGATTCGACCATGCAATCTCGTGAGTCGAACAGTTACCCTTTCTCGCCTTTAGTAATCCTGTGTGGGTGCTCCAGTCCCCACACTAAGAGTTAGCGGCGACTAACGTTCTGCACTCTATGTCCAGTGAAATTATCACTAAACATAGAGTTCATGGTGCTATCATCAACAGCAAATAATACGCCAGATTCAAGTAAACACTTGTTTCTAGAATAAATTCTGTTAGTATTCACCAATAGAAATATTTATGATGAGTTATCAATATGCTGTAGTACATATTTAACGACGTAGATTCGTGAAGAAGTTCACCGCATGGGTAGTTAACTTTGTTCGCATGAAGTAACAAAATTGAATAACGTAAAATTTATAATACGGGAAAGCCAGGCAATTTTTTGCACCCTTTCTTTAAACGTTTTGAAGTGAAAGACTTAACAGTACAATAATGCATACATTTAGCAATTTTTAAGTGCCATGAGAGATGCGCAATATTGCAATGAAATCGAAATTGATCTCTCTAAGTAAAAATATTTCCATCTTGGGTATCTCAAAGGTATTCAATCAACTAGAAGCTGGGTCCTTTTAGATAGGATGTAACTATACACATGTTGATTACCTGAGTTCGATGTCACAATAAAGACTCCGATACCTTTTGGTTACACTTAATACATCTTGTTCCAAGCCATGCTTGTTCGCTTCGCATTCAACTACTATGTTCGCGCCGAAACATCTCGGTGTATAGTTCTGTTGAGATTGCTACAATAAAAATAAGGGGATTTGTTAGGTAGATTTGATTTTGGATGAACTACTATTGCCAAGTGACAGATTATTACTGTAAGGTCCTTTATAACGGATTTTTGAATAAAGTACGCTCATTTGTATAATTGATTTTTGCAAAGAGAAAATCACATTTTCATAAGAATAGCTTTATTCAATTTTTTTTCTCTATAATTCACAGCATTTTTAGAGACTTCTCTCCAAAACAGTGACAGCCTATTGATATAACATGCTTTGAGCTGCTAGTCAGGTCTAAGTGCTAGACAGGCGCCCGCTTCGTCCTCCAGTACTCTTCAGTAGCACAATCCCTCGGTTCAGCCGATTCCTTGAAGCTGTACTCTTTTGTGAAAAAATCGAAGCCAAATAGTAATTCTCCGCAAATCAGATGATAAATTCCCCTGACTGGAAAGACCAGCAGTTGAGCTTGTGGCTGGTAGAATGAATCACACCTCACCATTCGACCACTTTATTATAGATTTCGTTCAGAAACAATGTTAGTCTGATGAGAGTTTCAAGAAGATTTCTTGGCAGAGAAGTATAATCTCACTGGCTGAACCAAGGGACTGTGCTACTGAACAGTCCTGGAGGACGAAACAGGCGGCTGTCTAGCACTTTGATATAGCAAACGGCTCAAAACATGTTAAAATTTTATCGGAGTCTTTTTTCTAAAGTGGTTTCCATAGTGCATTCTAATAAGGCAGAAAGAAGATTGTGTTTCACATTCGGAGTAGTTAGCCATTGCTTGTTTGGATTTCACCACAGCTGCAGGCTTGAGAAAGAACATACTTTGAACTCTTTTGATCACATTTTTGTTGCCTGTCTCTTATGTTGTGATGGACAAGGATACAAGTCTCTGATACCGATGGACAACCCCAACCAGCTTTATTTGTTTTCACTTAAGTTATCTAGAGAGATTAAATTGGACGACTTACAACAAATTGTCTTAAAAGCATTTGACTAGAGAGAAAAAGAAAGCGTCAACCGATATATTCCTAAAAATGTTAGATGAAGTTTTATTTCATGTAGAGCAGTGCCACTTACGACTAGCAATTCATTGTTTATCCTGTTTCAAATATAAATGACCTTACTAAATTTTAATCTGTCTCACTGCGCCAGTCACTGTCCATAAATTCGCCTGCTCAAGACTAAACATAATTTCATTATGAAGCTACGAGATAGTGATTTTAACGGGCTCCATCTGAAGGTCGACAACGTCGACAGCGATGCGAAAACATGACACTCCACCGCTTTCTACTAGCAACGACATCTGAAGAGTGGACATTATCTTAAGACAGTCAATTGAAATGAACATGTCTCAAGTTATCAGGTACTTGTCCATTATAAGTTGACAAATGAAAAGCGAGGAGAGGAGTTTTTCATAGAAGAGTCAGTAATTATTAGAAAGCTCAAATCTTTGACTACATGCCCAAGTGGCTGAATTACGAAAAACCCTTTTTCTGACGTTGTTACAGAACGATCTCAGGTGATTTAGATGCGTATTTTTTGGCAAAACGGAGCTCCTTCTTTGAAGAGTTGGTAATTATTTGATAGCGTAATGTTTCCTTATTCCAACGCTGCTCTTTTTTTTCTGGAAATACCGTTTCTGTGCGGGGGAGCAGGCTAAGCAGTACTGAATTTGCATAAGTGGCCTTTGGTCAATTCTTGAGCAGCCGGGTGTGACAGAAATGGAGGTTGCGCAATTATCGATTTTTGACCGATTTTGTGCTAGTACGGTCTTCTTCATATAATGAGGATTGCTTCTCCATTTTGATAATCGTTCTGAATTGTTTCTATTTTGACTGCCACTTGCAGTGGTATGATGTTATAGTATACCCAATATGTGGAGTACTGTGCAAAAACGTTTGCGTCAGCTGGGATTTGAACCCAGATCTCACTCTTTCCGGGAGCGTATGCTAATTTTTAATCTCCATTTTTAAAGAAAAAAAACTTTAGATAAATCGCACCAGTGTGCTGCAAAAAATGTTTTGAGGACATTTATTTTACCATGAGTACGGATAAGCTAATCATCGTTATGATCAATTTCGTGGAGTTCAGAGAACAAGAAGGGCCTAATTGCTTCCAACAGTAGCTCGAAGACATTCAGATACTATTAGATTTTCTTTACTCATTCATATGCTTGAAAATCGATCAATCATTACGTCAGCCCACTATGTTAACTCACGTAGCGGCTCATTAGGTGGCCAAAGACCACTTGCTGGAGCATGTGAATCAATTTTTTTCCTGATGCGTTGCAGAGAAACGGTCTTTCTAAAATACAAGTACACCGCTGGAATCAGCACTTGTTACGCTATCGATTAATTGCTAATAATCCAAAAAGAGCTTTGCCCTGCGATAAAAAAAGGGTGTGAAACGCTAGAGGTTTACGCTTAGAAATGTTTACTAACACATTTATGAGAAGTCTTGTCCAGCTAATAAGATTGGTTTTTCATTTATCGCCCTTATAATGGAAGGAAAGGGGGATATGCTAGTTTCTCAGGTAATAACATGTGAAATCGTTGTCAATCATATCTTAACATTCTAACTACTCGGATATCGCGCTGATCTCCACAATTCACAATTTATTTCTCTCCATCATTTGAGTATATTCGCTGCTGCGTAACGGTTCTCTCCCCGCCTATTCATTCTCGCAAATATCTGTTGTTATTTTTTTTCTTATTCAACTTAGGTGCAGATTCTTAAGGTCACCAAATTCTGCCTCTGAATTATTAAATTTGGACCAACATGGTTGTGCCAAATGATATAAATGAAGACATAATGGACGCAGTGATGGATGAGGTGATTACTTGTATGTTCTACTTTCATGAGTAGAATTTGGTCAGTTTTTCTTAGGAAGATAGTGGAGTTGATCTAGACGAGGACACCATTCGTAGCAGTATGGACAACAAGGATTCGTGACTTCCTTTGTAGGCAATTCTTCAAATCATTTGAAATAAAAACACAGTGAACAAAGTGCCAACTTAGAAATGATGTGCAGTAAAATCCGCATGTACTCGTTCAACCCAGCACTGCTCAATAAAACATGCATCAACGTAGGCAAAATGGGGGCAAATTTGTTAGGAATGATTTCCATCGATGGAGACTGGCGACTGCTTTTGACAAAGACCTGGGATTCCTAGCATAGTAATTCCAGGATCTGAGCGCAAACTTAAGAGAACAGTTTTCGACGAAGTCTTATAAAGAATGGAAAGTCTTCGAACACGAGTCGAAGCCTTATGAAGACACGAAAACTGTTTTGGATGAATGATGAAGAAGGCAGGTATACCAAAGGAAAGCTGGTATCCGCTTGATAGCTCACATCACCTCACTGATACTAAATAAAAATGGCGAGCTTGTTTATCGTCTAATAAAACTTCTGTTGTGATTCGATGATAATTTTGGCTATTTTTTTTTCACACACATAAGAAATTAACCCGTCCGGGACAGCAATGGGAAACGCATCGCGCTGAATGAATTAAAGGACGGTGTGCGATTCCGTCACTTAATTAAGGTGCTTCTTCGTTTTGACGGAAATTAGCTTCTAGTCTTATTTTGATGCAGCACGATTTTCTCCGCTTGTTTACATGATTTTGGAGCTTGTAGAGAGTTCAGCTGTGAAGGAAAACGCTGGCTCACTATTCAGTCATACTATTACTGGCATTCATTCAATAGTAATAAATTGCCCTAAGAATATAACGATATAAATCTTAGAATTTTGTTAAGTTTCAACTTATTTAATGCCAAAAATTCAACAACGGTTGACAGTTTCTAACCACTATACTAAAGCACTATACTACTGTTGAGCCTGGAAAGCTAGAAACAGCTGTCTAGTATTGTGTAAATGCCATATTAGATCTCGAAAAAGGAAGAATCAAAACATGCTAACAGATTATGAGTTTCTTTCAACTTCTGAGTGCTGTATGGAATGAGATAGTCTCAAAACTGAAAGATTGATGCCGTAATACTTAACTTCAGAAATATATAATGATTTACATAGTTAATTATTCAGTTATCAATCTTCAGCGGCCATTAAAAGGTGAACTAATGCCGACATAAGAAATGAACGTTGAATAAAAAGAGATATGAATAGATATACGTCTTACTAAAGTCTCTTCAGTAATTCTCTACACACTAGCGAATATTAAACCCTCCTTAATGACGATCAAAATTTAAATTTCTTGACAAAACTACCAACTTTTCATTGCACCGTACGCGATCAACCGCTATTCATAGCCGGCCCAACTGCCCGCCAGCCTAAAATGGCTGCGGTACCAAAGACGTCAAGTTTTGTATTATCGATAGTTATAGAGACTTTGACGAATTTTGATGTAACTCGGTCATTTCTCTTCAGATCATTGTAGTTGATGGATGACTGCTGATTGCGTCGATAGGGCTCAAACATAGCTGAGAAAGAGGCGAACTATGAGCCTGGTATGGTGTAGTGGATAGTGCGTGAGCTCGTGATAAATACAATCACACATTTGAAGCCCATCTGAGAATCTGAGTTTTGCTCGCATCTCAACAACCTTGTGGTTGTACGTGGAGTTGTTTTTCCAACAATTTTTGTATTTTCTTCCTGAGCCATAGGGAGGAAGACTCCATTCGATAGCTCTTGCTCACTAGGAGATTGCATTTTTTTGCTAAGAAAATCTTCTTCCGTTGTCTTTCCGCGTATCGCTAACGTCTATCCATCTCGAGTCACATTCTAAAACAAAGAGGTACTCAAACACTAATTGTCTTTTCACATCTTTACACCACCCGTTATCACAAATCAATGCGTGGATCTCAGAATTCCCCATATTCGATTCATTTTCTCGCATTCGTTCTCTACAAAGGTCTTCGAACAATTCACATAATGCATCGTTCAGCTGCTTGAGAGTTTCCATTTTTTTATGGGTGACGTATAATGCTAGTCAGGGCAATTTTTCGTGCAGTCTCAAAGGTAGCCGAGACTAGGGCATTTCCTAGGCATTCGGATGAATGATTGAAAGACGGTGGTAGGAGGCGATTAAACCAGCAAAACGCTTATCACCTTCCTTTCTGATACACTGCATTCTTGTACACTGCGCTATCGTGTCCACAATAAGTTATATGCCTTTATATGGAGAAGTTTCCCTCTATAATTCTATCGATTCTATAATTCTATCCTCTATATTTTTATGCAGTGTTTCTTTCAAATTTGAGTAGGTTCAAGGTTAATCCTTTTAGGACGACGTGTTACGAAACGTATCACGCCGCGCGACGTCGCACCACACCCAACTAGTGCAATGGCGGCGTCGCGTCTTGGAGCACAGCTACTATCTGGAGGTGCGATGGACCCACAAATGCTGCCCGCCTGCGACTGCCGCGCGAGGCCGCCTGCTATCGACGGCGGTCCCCAAAGGGTTATTACCTCCTGGTGAATAAAACTCTCTATAGCTTGAGATCGCTATCAATGTTCAGTTAAAAGCGACCACAGCTTCCGCATACTATGAATCCCACAGGGGCACGTAGTCGTAAACTATTATCTATTATCCTGCGAAACCTGTATCACATTTTTACTGTTCGAATCCCAACACTCCGATTCGTTCATTCTCTCTCATTCATTGCTTGCTTATAGACTTCCTTTTCTTCATGGATGTCGTAGAATGCTGGTCAGGCAGATCTCCTTGCAATCGCGAAGATAGCCAGGCTGAAGCGTTCCCTAAGGCGTCCGTGTACTGACTGCCGGAGAGTTTTCGGCAACTGAGAACGAGGATGGGCGGGCCAACCCCGCAACGACAATCACTAGCCCTTTCGAAACCATGGACCCACGGTCTCTACACCTTTAACTGGCAGTTGTGGACGGTCTGCCACATCTCTCCTACATCTCTGATCCCCAGCGTGCCACTGTTAGACGCATCAGCACGCCATTGTTGGACGCAGCATCGTGCTACATCTAACAGTAGCCCGCTGTGGGTTAGAGATGCGGAGAAGATGGAGCAGACAGTCCAGAGTTGACGGTCAGAGATGCAGAGACCGTGGGCCCAGGGTCGCGAAGCGGCCAACCGCTCGGATCGAGTCGTGTATGGTCGATCGCCAATCACACCAGGTCCGCAGTCGACGTGAGGTTAGACGTCGGGAGCTTTGCGGAAAACATGAGGCACCGTATCCGCTTTGAAAAGTTTTTTGTCGAATTATCTTTATTTTACTGTCTAGTTTTTGCTTTGAGTTTTATATTTGATTTTATTTTATTTCTATTATTTAATTGAAGCTGGATAATGTAAGAAGCAGGAAGTGTATTTCTCTCAGTTCAAGTCGATGTTTTTGGTTGTTTTGCTATAAACTTACTACTTATTTTTTATTTTATTCTAATCCCTTCTGTCACAGTGTTGACGACTGGCAAGTGTTCTTTGGTGTTTTCAAGCATTTTGCTGAGCTTTTAGGCAACAAAATGTCGAAAAATCTAGCGGACGACGACTTCTTTGGCATACAATGCCTCTCTTCCGATAGGCGTACATACAGCACAGTAAGAGCGCACGTGGCGCAGTGGTTAGAGGTGCTCTGCGTCGCACATGAGGTCAGTGGTTCGATCTCGCGCTCATGGCTCACCATACCATCCATCCCTTCGGGGTCGGTAAATTGGTACGCAGACAGGTTTCAGACTTGTCTGGGAGGATAAGCAGCACTGACTCGGTTCAGCGGTAGGCCACCGCGAGTCATTGTAAAGGCAAGGTATGCATTCAATTACCTCAAACTCATAGTTAGAAATTGAAGACGAATGCATGGCGCATCCTTCAGGGATTGACCAATACCGAGAGCTTTATCCTTGATCATTTTTATCAGGTCTTTTATGGGCACGGTGACACGACGATTTTCAATCTAGCTGCTCTTCTAGCAGTGCTGGTATTACGATTATTTATCCAATGATGAAGATTCTTATGCAAAATTGTTGACTCTAGGCGGGGTAGAACCCGCGTTTTACCTACACCGAAAGCATATGTTGCCACTAAACCACCGAGACCACCGCTCTACTAGCATTCTGTCCTCGATATACGCCATCGAAGTATCTTTTTCGACAGTTCCGCGTATCATTCAGCATCGTTGGCATTATATTACTAATCACCGACGAATCTCGCCTTCTACTCACTTGTTTAGTTATTATTACTTGTCATTTAAATGCTTGGTCACTTCGACGGTTCGTTTTCACTGATAGGGCGAACCCCAGCACAGGCAAACTGTGCTGGTTTAGCTGTCTTGCTTTCCGGAGTTTCGAGGTAAGCCTAGCTGGGGCTTCTTCAAGCCTTCACCACATCAGTGCAGTTTCCGGTCCTCGTGGATCAGAGGGAGATCATCACCTTGCGACTAGCAGCTACCAAGACTGCGGTCATTTCTGTACGACTAGCTCACAGCTGGGCTTTCTGAGTGCAAATGCTGGACTCCTTAGAGTTGATGGCCCTGCTGTGAGGATGAACTCTCCGCTGTATATCGCTGTCCACAATCCCAGAACACCTCCCAGCCACGATGAGGCAGTGAACCATTTCGGAGGACCAATACTTATTTACAAGTTCTTCTTATCTAATCTTTTAGCGGTGGTATGATGTTATAAATATACCCATGATGTTAAGTGATAGATGCGTTCGTAACGTAGAAAGAGAGCTAGCAAAACAAGCGTCGGTGGTGCAGGGATAGAACACGCGCTCCGGGTAGAGTGAAATTCAGGTTTCGAGTCCCTCCTAACGCAAAAGTTTTGCATCTCGTTCAGCATCGTTGGATTTATTACTTACTTCGTTGTTGCCTAATCTATTATCTATTCCATCTATATTTTAATATTGTATCTATTTCTCTATACTATCATCTAATTTATTATTTTCCACTTATCATTCTTTATCAGCCCGAACAAGTCTTACGAGAAAGTCGAGGTACGCCTCATAGCTTCGCGTATCGTTAGTAAGATTACTATCTCTTGTTCTTCTCAATAGATGGTAATGTAGTTGCAATCAGGACCACTTTTATTTTACTTATCACTTGTTCATTCTTTTATATGTTTTATATCTTCACACTGTTCTCTTGAATTAATTTTTTTTCAGGCTGTAGAAGTGACTCTTCTGGAAAAACGGCGGTGACCAAATCTGTTCGTCGACTTTCTGTGAATGACGACAGCGTAGTGGAGATGGACGATAGCGAGTTATCAGGGACCGAATATTTGGATAGGGTCTTTTTTCCGGAAGCTGTAAGTGTTTTCTCATATCTTTGCCGTTTTTGGTGAAAGTCGAATTATGCGGTTCTTTCATTTCTAAACGCCAACATCAGCAAATATAGAAAACGAGGAAGAACAGCCCAAGGATTTTTTCGAGGAATCCTTCTTCCGGAGAGTAAAATCTGTCGGGTATGTAGTCTAGGTCGATTAAGCTTCGAGTATTCGGTGTTACCATGGAACTAAATTCTTCTAATGTTTTTTCCTTTTTCCTTTAGAAGATAATTATCCAAAGTATCTGTAGAGCATCGACATCTTTCAGTCAGATACGATCCCAGCATGAAAATCCTCAAAATCATAAACGAATCAAACGAAAGGATCGTGCTATCCTCCATGAAGAAAATACGGATTTCTATACGGAAATGAGTGCAGTGAAAGGTCCTAGAAACGAGTCGTTTCCAGTGAGTTGATTTTGAAACTATTTCCACCTTTTAGAATCATTTCAAGCGTATTGGTCGTCACTATGATTTCTTTTGGCTCCATATTCTTTCATAATTAGAGAAGAACGAGCAAATATTAGAACTCATTAATGCTTAAAAATGCGCTTTTCTTGTTATTGAAATCGATGACTGGCATTTCGGCGACTTTTTCTTTCTCAGCGCCAACTAGTATCTACTTTGAACATTTCAATGAGATGTGACAACACATCGGTGAACTTCACTGTATAAGTGGTTAAGTGGCTCCGGGAAAAGTGAAGTCGCTGAAACGCCAGCCATCGACTCTGAAGAAGATACATCGATCTCGTGGAAGTTCTTTATACGAAGAGTCAGTCTGTGCGGTAGTTTTTATTCTTTTGCCGAAATTTGAACGATATGGGAAATTGCAAGAGACGGTACAAATCATTTTAAAGATATTTAGCTTTTCACCGATCTAGCGCTTTTCACGTTTATGAGCATCGAAGATGTAGTGAAGAGGACAAAGAACATCCGACTCTGTGCCCACCTTTTCGACTCGACAATTATCCCTGCCCTAACGTATGCAGCAGAAACCTGGTCGCTACGTAAGCAGGATGAAAGATCACTTGCCGTTATCGAACGCGCAGTCGAAAGTCGATGCTAGGAGTATCCCGTATTTTGCAAATGAGAGAAAGGATCCGAAGTGCCGACCTGCGTCAACGATCGAAATCAGAGACGCCGTTCTACACGCCAGGATATCGAAAATAAGGTGGGCCGGACACGTGATGCGCTTCAACGACAACCGATGGACGAGAGCCGTTACCGACTGGATTCCTCCGGACGTCAAGCGCTCTAAAGGAAGACCACTGACCCGTTGGTCCGATTTCTTCACGAAAGCGATAGAAGAAAGATATGATGCTCAGCGAATCCCTAGAGCTAGGAGGACCCACTGGGCTACTCTTGCACACGATAGGGAAAAATGGAAAGAGTTGCTGGTACCCGCTCGAGTCACTCGACGATCAACGGGACGACAGGTGATACAGGTGATCTAGCTCTTGCCCTGTGCGAAATGAAAGGAGCCCGATCTAGCCCTGCTGTGAAACCCCAATAACCTTGAAAATAAGCCAAAAATCTCAAAGATTTCACTCTAAAGTAGCCTCAAACGCCGCTATCGTTGTGAAAATTGGATGGATCGAGTCGAACAATTAGCTTCATTACAGAATGATTATGATGCGGAAGTAATTCATCCGTCAGAAGAAGAAACAGGCTGGGATAAAATCCGCCGTCAGTTCATACCAGTATGGATGATGAGCCCGGATGAACTCGTGGATCTCATGGTGAACAGGGTTCTCATCAAGAATGGTTGGAAATATCGGTTCATTATGCTACAGATCGTTTTCTACAAGTAACTTTATCTATCTCAGATGATATTGTAGCTTTTGATAAGCCTTATGGCATGGCTTACTCAGGCGCATCGTCAACTGTACCTCAACTAGACAGATTACTTCAGAGAATTAAGGTAGGCTTAAGTTTTTAGATTGCTTTTGGACTTTTTGACTCATAAGTCGATGTATCTCTCCAGTCCTCAAAAAAAAACGCGGACCTCTCCGTGTAATTTCCAATAACGACTATTTCTTACAATGGCGTTGGTCAGTGGTTTATATATCTTGTTTATGAGTGAAAGGCGAGGTTTATCATAATATTGATTTGAACAGCTGACGTTTCGCATGTCTCGCCTTCTTCAGAGCGTGGCAAGATCAGGTTGTCTACGAGCCACTCAGCCAAGCACCTGTATCACTCTGACAGGAAGATCTAGATGGGATTGGAATCTGGGTTTGTAGTTTTTGTGTTGAAGTGATTGAGGTGTTTGGCTGACTAAATTGAGACAACCTGAGCTTTCTAGGCTCTGAAGAAGGAAAAATCCGTCGAGCTGTCAACTTATTGAAAAAATTTCGTCATAAATGTCTTCTTCTTGTGTTAATCAAGTTCAAATTCACTGAATTAGTGGATTTATGAATGAGCTCGACTCCAAGCGGCACTCTTCTGCGAATTTGTGTACCTTCAGAGAACATTGTCTGTCTTTCTTCTAGCGATCAACAGATTAACTATCTTTTCTTAATTTCCCACTCATCTCCTTTTTTCTTGCTTTTTTTCTCAAAAGTTTTTTGATGCAGTTATGCTCACGGGGGATAAATGAAGATACGACCTATTTCGCCGGAAAACAACTTTTCATGACAGTGTTAGTAATCATTCGAGAGTCTGAATCTTCGCCTACTGCGCTACATGGCTGTACTGTGAAAAGTTCTTCCACAGCGCCATAGCATTCCGTATAAAATCTCGATTACACCGGCCGCGCACTTTTACTGTTTGTTCGCTAGAAGCACGAAGATCATATGAACGTATAGAGGAAATCTTGTAATGTAAGAGTCATATATTTTATCTGGAGTTTATAACAAAACGGAGAAAAAAATCCCATTTGAATAACAAAAACTGCACTCTACATGTGAGTTGCTCCAGCGCGATCGATCGCTCGATCGCAGAGCGCCGTATGGAAGCCACAATTAGCACACACCCAGACACACTGGCCGACAAGTAAATGCGCGTCGTATGTCAACTCGACCTTATTTTCCCTGTTGCACTGCAGTGAAACGGTCTTCCAAGAAAACAAGAGGGGCGTTCGATTCGTCGAAACTTACGCTATCGAAGGATTACCCACAATTTGAGCATAGAGTTCATTTGTGAGAGATTTATGCGTCTTCAAAACACAAATGCTTTATTTCTGTCAGAGCGTTATAAAAAGAGTTTTTCAAAAAAAAAAGGCCACGTAGCGCAGTAGTCAGAGGTTTAAGCTCTCCCTTGGTTGCTAACACATAGAAAGTTCTTGTCCGGCGAAAGGAGTCGTTTCTTCATTTGTCCCCGAACTACATAACTGAAACGATTTTTTCTTTTAAACAGTAGATTATTGTTGCTTTTAAGGCTAAGGTCGTTCCAAAATGCGAGCGTCTATATTTGGTGAGATCGTTGGACAAATACCAGTCTGGCATTGTTCTGTTCGCCGCGTACGTACCTATGTTATATAGTGGAATAAGACAGTTTCTCTAGTGAACAGAAATTCTTTGAAATATCCAATGATGCTGAGTGAAACGGAAAATTTCCGACCTCATGCGGGAGTTAAGCCCACGTTTCATCTATATAGAAGACTCGTGGAGTCGAAAGTTTTGAAATCATCCAGGTCTTTGGATTTATAATTATAACATCGTAACACTTTTAAAAAAGCTATGAAGTAAAGAATTTTGATAATTTATCGTTGAAATAATTCTAGCCAAAGTTTGATGTCTAATATTGTAGAAATTCGGCTATGCAATTGGCTTTGAAGGAGGATTTTCAGAAGGGACTGGTAGAGCAGGTAACCAGGTATCTCTGACTTATGAAGGTTTATAATGACTATGAGTCTGTATATGATTGCTATTCAGGTGCATTGTTCGTGACGAAACTCAAGGATTCTCCCATAAAGATTACCATAACTTTGATTAAAACAGTGAAGAGATGTTAAGGTGTGTTGTCGTTTTATTTATTATTTATCATTTGAGTCAAAAAGCGCATGTGGCTCAGTGATAAGTTGTTTTCATCGTGCACGAGGTCGATGCTTCGATGTCGCCCGGATGGCTTATTAAGTCTTCCATCCTTCCGAGGTCAGTAAATTGGCACCAGACCGATAGCATACTTATCTGGGAGGCTAAGCAGCATTTACTCAATAGAGCGGTAGGCCACCGTGAGTTATTGTAAAGGCCAGATAAGCATTCAGTGACCTCAAACGAAGCTGAAAATTGAAGACCAACTATGGCATGGCGCATCCTGCAGGTGTTGATCAGCGACGAGAGTTTTTTTTTTATAGAGTCAGAAGTGTATTGAACCTTAGTCGATGTTTGGTCCCACGCTCAAGGCTCATCAATGTTTCCATCAATCGAGGGTTGGCGGGTTGGGACCAGAGTTCTCTGAGAGAATAGTAGCACTGACCTGATACATCAGTAGGTCACCGCTTGTTCTGACATCCATTGTAAAGGCTAGTATATCCCTGCATTCAACTATAGCGATTATCGATGAAGACGAATGCATGGTGTATCCTTCAGGGATTGCCCAACCTCCAGAGCTCTGCGCTTCTATTCTTCACGAATCGGCATGCATAACTACTGATTTCAGCTTCTTCCGTTGATTTCAAACTCGACGAAGGGCGAAGTATTCTATGTGGAGTCAGAATGCCGTACCGTCCAAGGAAGGCAGTACGTATCAAGTGTAGAAGTGCGGACACAAAGAGGTCTGTTTCTTTCTAGATATTATCTCATGGAGTTTTTTGAATGCTTGTGAGATTGTCATGTTCAGAAGTCTCTCATCGAATTCGTGCTCACTTTGCTATGGCCAGATGTCCGTTAATTGGAGATTCAAAGTACAGCGGTTCGTCTCCACGTCCACCTCGGTGAAAACTGTTTGAATTTTGCCAACAAACAGAGACGCTTGATGCTAAGCCAATTTGTTCTAGATTATCCCAACATGTTCTAAATTCACTCAATATGACCGACTCTCAGGCCGCAAGATTCCAATGTATATTGATTTGAAAGAGGTATGTGATGTTGTGAGGAGCTTATTTATGCCGATGTTAATAGAGTTTAGGTGTTCAAAGTAAACTACCATTTTCTGACCGTTGTAGGTATGTAGAAAACTACATAATAGAGTCTGTGAGAATGTTAAGATCTTTTTCGAGGTCGGTAATTCAGAGGCATATGTACGTTTCGGCGATATCCCTCTTCATCAGTGCCACAAATCCTCACACTGAGTCCTATTTTTATAGCATTGATGACGTTATGGTGATAGCAAGTGCTACTGAGTTATCACCATTTCTTCTTAGTCGATGTCTTAGGGTTGGTAGTGAGTAAGTAGAAATCCTCTCGATTATTATTTTTAAACCTCGCGATAGGCATTCAGTAACCAAAGATTTCCCTATCCCTGCTTCAAAAAAAGGGTCCAAGCTTTGGACGCTGTGGCACTGATGAAGCGGGAGATGACGGCGAAACGTACGCAAGCCACTCACTACCATCCTCAACGAGGCTTTAACCCTCTCGCGATCATGCCTCCTCGGCCTCTGCATCTTTATTTGACAACTCTGGACGGTCTGATCCACCTTCTCTACGTGTCCAACCCCCAGCGTGCTGCGTCTAACAATTGCACGCCGGTGGTTAGATATGCAGAGCAGGTAAGGCAGATTGTCCAAAGTTGCCAGCCAGAGATGTAGAGGCCGTGGGTCCGCGGTCCTGAAAAGGTTAAACGTTTCCATAGACTATATTGAATGTTTATAGTGAGGTTTAAAAATAGTCGACTGGAAGGACTATGTAATAAATTTCTTCAGATGCATTTACCCCCCGCTATATCGCGATCATCGAGCACTCCCATTCGAATATCAGCTCCAATGCCACAGCATTTCGTATGGATGCTGAAAAAACTTCGCTTACTCAAAGTAGGGCAATAGCATCGATTTTTCATACGCGGAATTTTTAGTATTGATTGCTGCCGATATTAATTTACATTGATTTTTGATATCATTGAGCCTATATTGATTTATTACGTGAAATTTCTCTGCGGCTTATCTTCTCATTCTCTTCTTCCTTTCCCTCTTTTTTTCCTTCTTTTCCCTCTCTTTTTTCTTTCTATGTCGTTAGAGCTAATTTAGAACTCTTTAGAAAAACTGGAAATTAATTTTTCCTTGCCTAAGCTATATTCCCTTATGCCCAGAATCACGGAAAGTTGGCTCTTCGCGATACTGTTTACTTTGTTAACGTTTTATACATTGGACATCATCGTTATCAGTAATTTTCAGAGCTCAGGAGGCCTTTCTGTCGTTATTTGTTGACTGTTGATCCGATAAATTTTAATTATCTTGCCTAATAGTTATTTTTGTGCCGTGCATGTGGTCTGTTATTGGCACTTGTACTATGCAATACTAGTGTTTCGGGCTTGCACACCCCGTTTTAGTTGCCCAAGTTTGAAGCACTTTCAAGATCCGAGCCGATCTATCTTGCCTAAATTTTCTGGTTTACATCTTCCGCATAACCGCGATGATTAGACTGTGAGATTGTTTGAAGCCTTTCCGGGCTTTATACGTCATCGTCTTGCGTACGTCCCCGCGGTATCGTCCGTCTCATGAGAGCCACTTGCCCACTCAAGAACAGTTGATTAGATGGACGTCTACAATGCACACCAGCCCTAATTCATTCACTGATAAAAAACCACAATCACGTGCTATCAACATAACACGTCTCTCCATTTCTGCTATAAAATTAGGTTCGGTGTGGACGTGTGAGTTTAACGAAGCGGGTGACACCGCCGAAACGTAGTAAGCCACTGACGTTGCAACCTCGAAATGACTTGAACATTCTCGCAGACTATATCGAACATTTATAGCGAGGTTCAAAAAAGAGTCGATTGGAAGCAATGGTTAGAATTAGGTGTCCCATATGCTACACCTTCTACTAAGCATCTATGGACTACTAAGCGCATTCATTTCTCAAGCCATTCGTCTCCTAACCGTCTAGTATCTTAAAGACATTGCAAACCTTTCATTCATTCGTACTAACGATTGAATCTTAATTTGAACGATTCAATGCTAGAGAGCGCGTCTGGCGCTTCTGTTATTAGCGGAAGCTGGATGAAAGCAATGACTTGGCAGTTTAGTCGACATAGTAGTTCCTGATATTACTATTCCTTTTCACTGATAAACGTTGTTTTTTCTTTGCAATATATGGCTTGGAACCAAGGCCGAGTGGCTTGAGATGCTTGGTGGAGCTCAACACAGAACCGAACCCAGAGCTTCCCAACACTGTTCGTCGGTCAAAAACGAACGCCGCAAGAAATATCGTGGCCTCGCAGTCCTCGGGTTTGCAAGGAGATATGCTCGATTAGTATTCTACGACGTTTATGAAAGAAGGGGAAATTCTGAAGCAAGCGAGGAGATGAATCGAATGCTAGAAATACTCTGACCCACATAGTGGAAACTAAGCTGTGATGCGAGTCAAATAAAATGATAAAGTGAAATAGTGTATATAACTTATGAGAAAGTGGGCTCTCGCCCCAAATGATTTGCGGCTCTGAAGAGGCAAAAGAGCCGAAACATCAGTCACAACGAATATGAACTTCGTGTAAACTCATGAATAGCAGCAACAAGTAAATAACTCTCATCTCTGGAATTTCTCTATATGGTGTTTACATTTAAGTGTATGCGCAACTGTTTATACTGTATATCAGCTCCGTGCTTTGATAATGATGGGTTTCATTTTTTTTTGAATCCTGGATCTTGGCTTCTCACTATGATTTGATCAACCATTGAATTTCATAGTGTGGAGCCATGTTTAGGTCATAGAGCTTAGCATTCGATGAGAAAGGAATTGTTCACGTTGCCTGCAGTAAACAATTTGTGTCACCTTTGTCGTAGTCTTCCGGTCCAGCAATTATAGTTGATAATGAGGGCAATCTGATCTTTTTGGGCTCCAAAGAAAGCAAAACTGTCGAAACGTCAGCTGCCAGAATAGATTGTATAGTGAATACATCGTATTTGATCTAAAAATAAGTAACAAGGAGGTTAATAGTACTGGAAGTCGCATTCGGTTGAGTAACAGTTCATAATGCTAAAGAAAGAGATGAAGAAGCGGACAACATGGTGGCGTTGGGCTATCATTTGTCAGGTGAACATTTTGAGGATCTAAACCACTTTTTTCGGAGTAGTCCTTACCGAACTTTTCTTCCTATAATTTCGCTTCTATACCCTCTTCCACATAGTGACCAAATGTCTCTTACGCCCATGGACACAAGGAGAAGTCATCGTTGTTTTTTGGCTGTTTATTATCAACTGTAATTGTTGCCTGTGAGAACTCATTCTTGTCTTTGTTGGGTGTTACTAAGAAAATGATTTTTTATACTCCTTTAATCAAACTGAGCTTTCACTTGATTTGTTTTCAATCTCGTGAATAAGTCTTTTTGGTTCTCCTGTGGAGAAGCATCTGCCAAGAATGCACTCCACGATGACTAGAGCGTCTCTGTGTCACCTTGTTCATCTCATCCTCACTGGCTTCATCGCTATTCTTAAGCACACCTCATTTCTCTACACGTCCCAACGGACATAGGCCCTGTTTTTTCGTGCATAGCAGCTCTAGTTATGCGTTTTGGACACTCAAATCTCATGGTTAGGAATTTAATGTGGCGTGTATAGTCATTAGGTGTACAAAAATGACTCCTCCGTTTTCTTTTTTCTGCTGTCATAATGGCAAAAATAAAGATATGTGAATTTTTTTGTCTTAAAGTGCGTTAAAAATCCCATTTATTTATATGCTCTTTATGTACAAAACATGTTATGAAGTGGTTTTTGTAGGACTTTAACAAGCACTTTCGAACCCGAAAAACGCTATTTGCGGGAACTTCACTTGGCAGATATACTTACTAAAAGTAGTTGAATTTGCTTGATTTTTGCATCGTTCAGCTGCGAATTTTCTTGCGAATATTTTGGTATACAACCTGCTCATATTTGCTTCAAGATGAGACTGTCGTGGGAACAAATTTGCTTGTTACTATGCGCGAATGGCGCATACAAGGGAAATGTCAGGTAAGCGGCGCAAGATTTATGGAGTTTGGGACGATAATACGGTTCCAGAAAAGACGCTCAGGAAGTGGTTCGAAAATTTCAAAGCTGGAGAGAAGTTTGGAGGATCAGTCGCGCTCGGTCATTCCACAGGAAGCTCCATTAGTGTTACGCGCCACTTCACAATGTAAGCAAGAAAATGCGCAATTGAACGATGCCAAAGTCATGCAATTTAAATTACTTTTAGCTAAGAAATTTGGTGTACATTGCTCTTGTTGAAAACTGTTGAAATGACCTGATATTATAGTCGCGCTCATGGCTCACCAAGCCATGCATAACTCCGCGATCGGTAAATTGGTACTAGATTGATCTCAGGCTTGTCTGGGAGGATAAACAGCAATGACTCGGTGCAGAGGTAGGCCGCTAGAGTCAATGTAAAGGCCAGATATACATTTAATCACCTCAAACGAAGTTAAAATTTGAAGACGTATGCATGATCCTTCTTTCAGCGATTGTGCAACGCCGAGAGCTTTATCCTTTTGCTCCATAACAGTAGTGAAGTGACATATTCTCAACTTGTAAGTAAAGAAAAAGTTTTTTGTGTTGTGTTATCTGCGAATTCCTAAATTACTTTTTAAAGAATTCAAATCCAAAATCATCACAATTTAGTCTCAAATGTGGTTTTCAATGTGATGCGCTTGTTACCCAGAATACTCAACACCCTATGGTTTGCCAATTTATTGCTGCTGAAACGCTGAATATGTATTGATATTCACTGAAAAGAAATCTTCGTCTCAAATGCCGTAGTACATATTCAGTTCCCACCTACGTTGACCATCGCCGCGAAGAAGTTCGATCCAAACGGACCCAATGCCAGCATTCTGATCGCTCTGTTCAACACACTTTGCCACACCATTCTCGACCAGTTCGCCATGATGATGTTTGTGGTCTGCGCAGACAATTTCATGCAAAATCAAGTTAAACAAAAGAAAAGCTGTTCAAACCGTGAGAGTTCCGGATATTGACGTGTGATTGGCGGGAATAGGACCGATTTTTGCTTGCGGGTCCATACACGGTTTCATGTTTTCATTCATATTAACAGTGCAAATTCCCGTCACTGTGTTTCCCACGACGATGCAGTTCTGTGCCTTTTTTTCGTCGGCTTCAAGAAAGTTCAAGACTTAGAAAGACGTTTTCTTTTAGAAGGATAGAGAACTTTTACGAACAGTTCTATAATTTGATTCTCTTATATCATTTGAGAAATCCAAGTCATCACTCGACACCTTGAATACTAAATCATTCACAGGAAAGGTTGTGAAAAACTCGTTGAAACGTGCTTGATTCTGATGATTTCAAATATAGTGTCACTAAAATGCTTTTCTCATAACTTAATCATTTCTACTAGTTTTTCACAAATGGTCACCTTTTTAAGAACTGCTAAACACATTTGTGCTCTTTTCAATAAATGCTACATCTTTGCTTGGAATCTTCCAAATAAATATTCAATATTGAAGGCTTACCCATATCCCTCGTTAAATCACGACTGATTGTCTGACATAGCATCGGTTCATAACTGATAGTGACATTGAGTTGATCCAATATTGTCGAGATTATAGCATCAGATAGGAGTGCGCTACGACCTTGGCTTTCAAGAACATCAAAAACCTGAAGTACATAGTATATCACTAGTTTACTTAGGAATGTTTTCACCAATTTCTGCGTAGCTATTCGAACCATGTTATCACTGCGAGGATAACGAATTGTCAAAAGATGAAGGCCTGTCCCTTACGTTTTTTTTAAAATTTGCGAAAAAAAAAGTGGAGAAAACCTTAAATCCAGGAATTGCAAGCTCACTGTTTGCATTACAAGACGTGTAACAAATGCTTGAGCTCCTCCTTTGTCACCTGCAATGCCAGGAGTCTGAGCAGAGACCGCAGTCGTGTCAGTGTATACCATAGCCACAGGTAAAGTGGCGAAGCCGGTGACAGTGAAGGGCCTAGTGCTCACTGCAATGAATTTTTGTACTTATTTGAGTGAATGACCAAGATTCAAATTACTACTCCAACTGATTTTCATATCCTTATTCCTATTTTATTTTCGGAATCCTTTCATCAAAAACTGTGATTGCGATAGCTCTAGAGTGCTGAAGAAGTACTAGATATGTGTTATTTTCGATTAGGGTTTATAAACTTCTTTTTGAGGTTGGCAATAGCTTTAGTATAATAGCAATCTAATCATTACTTTGACCAGCAGGCATCACTCCACATCCCAACACTGTCGAGATTGTAGTTAGTAGCGATATCACGAGTGAACCGGTCAGATGTCTCGCCTTCCTCGTCAGAATGGTCATTTTTGTCTCCTAAAATCAAAACAAATATTCTAAGTTGAATTGAAAGCGTAGTGCAAATTTTTTGCACAAATTCACATTGTTCATTCACAAAACACAGCAGACGTAGCACTGAGCACTGATACGTGGGTGACATTGTCTTGACCTCTTCGAATATCACAAAGCTTCACGGGTTCTCAATTAAACCAATTAAACCCTTAATCATTCGATGCACGTTTTGTGACAGAAACTGCTATTGCGAATCACAGAGGAATCAGTTGGTTATCAAATGCTAGATTGAATGATGGTGGGCTTTTGAAAAGGCGACTTGAATAGATTTTTCAGTGAATGCTCCAATTCCCGTTGGCGTGGCTTAAATTTGGTTCCCGCCTCATTTTCAATGATAAGACATGAATCACAATTTTCCCAAAGACAATATAATAGCAATCGACAGAACGTCGAAATCATACGTGTACTTTGGAGAGAAAGTTTGTAAAAGCAGATATCGATTGACAAAAAGTAAGCGCAGCTTTCGCTGTGAAAGATTTTTGCAACGAAGTTCTAAGAAGCAGAAATCTCGTTTGGCAATCTTTTATGTTTTTATTGGCCCTTTACATTTATTACGCTCATGGAACCCTTTCTGTTGACGAGGAGGCCGATTATCACTCAAAACAAGTAGTACTACTAAAAAGTTAGCGAAGAAATCACGAGATGAGCGAGGAATAAGAACGCTTTGGAGAATCGTCCTTTAGGAAAAAAAGGAATAGAGAAACCTTCAAGAACTGAATAAGAAGCAACTGTATTAAGTCTCAAATCTTGTCGTGAGGCACATGATCCCTACACATTATAGGATCGGTATGCCTTTAAGATGGAAAATACACTACACTTCTTTGAGAATGCGAGTGAAGTGAGAGTAAGCCGAAACCTCCCTAATCATTTTTCCAAACGTTCCAAGTCTCGTAAATGTGGATGTTTCTAAAATGCAGCTATTTTCCCACAGTTTCTTCACGTATGCAGGCAAAACAAAATTCGTTATCGCACATTTCGCATAACAAAGTCTCATTCCATTTATGTAACGTTATAAATTCTTCAACCAATTATCTCATTTCTGTGAAGGCCTTGGAAAGATTCCATTGGAAAATAAGAGGTTTTTTTTTATCTCGTAACAAACGACTAATTCATCAGTATCTCTGGTCTTATATGTTGTAAGAAATCATCTAACTAAAACAATGCTTCTGCTAGGTAATTTCGTGGATCTAGCGGGAAGAGAGCTGCACTTGATGCTAATCTGACAGCCTCTCTAATGGAGTGCAGTTCGTTATCGAGTTCATTTGATTACTCTGCAGCACAGAATAGCTTGGAAATCGGATTATGATAGGCTCATTACAGATAGAAATACTTCAAGCGTTAGTGAAATTGTTCTGGAGAACGTTATTCCACCTGCGATTTCTCACCTAGTAGTGAATTATGTATTGGGTGAAGTTGAAGGTTTGTTACATTTCAAATAAGAGAAATTTCTCTAACTCAAGGCGTAGTAAGTTCTCTTGTGTCTGTTTTGCCAATGAGAAATAGAGAACACCGTCAGCGCTATAGAATCATCGCCCCTGTTATGAGTCTTATAGTAAACTTGTTTGAAGCAGAGTAAGCAGTGCCATGTTGTAGCAGTCTCGTGTCGTCTTAGTTGAATCACTGGACGATGAATAGCTTCGCTTCACTATTCCGCTTGCATTTGTATACAATCCTGCATCAAGCAAATTTGCTTAATAGTTTTTGGAGTCACACCAATTTTGTATTGATTTATTTTTAAGAGGTTTCGCCCTAGTAAGAGCTGTGTTTTCGGTCAAATCTTACAGCAGTTACAACTGAAACTATCAGTTTAGAAAAATTGAGCGCTCCATGTATGTGAACACTCGAGGAGAATGATGATCAAGTGGTGCGCATTACGAGCTTTCTATTCGCCACACAGTAAATCCATATCAGATTTCACACAACAGAAGGCGGATAGGTACTACGATAAGATCTGGGTCGACTTGCTATCAGAAAGAAAAGTTTGTTTAGGGATGTCAATGTTAATCATACGTTTTTGTTGTCCTTTTTTAAACGATATATTATGGCGAACACCGCTTCTCACATGCTGAATACCATCTAAACAAATCCGACTGCTATAAGACCGCGAATATCATTTAAGGGGCAAGTAATCTCGGCCGGCAACCCCAAAAGATCGCCCAGCTTCACGTGTAAGTCCGCTCACCTTGATTGGCTGGAGTAATCTATGGAAAGCTACTTCATTTGTGCTTTGCTCCATCCCACTCGCTAATCTTAATGTGACATCTATGAAGACCAAAATTGCAGGACAGAGAGCTGCTATGGACACTTGACTCAGATCATCGCGACGCGATTGCGATACATCGAAACTTTGCATAATAAAAATTCGACAGTCTCGTAAAAGCTTGGCAATAGAACTAATTTTGACCTCCCATCTCGCTATTCCAAGATTCAAATAAGATCGTAGTTGAACATTGACACCAGGGGTTTCCAAATTGCTTGTCGTGAACCAACATCTTACAAAGCATGCTTTTAACACTTAATCCCGAGAGTGCGAGAAATTCGTTTAATGAGTCGAAATTTATCTCAAATGTTGATTGATAATGGAATGTGTAAAAAGCACATGAACAAAATTTTCAATGAATGCGCCACTTCCTCAAGTGGCATGGCTTATAGTATGTTCCCGCCTTCTGATCTCTAGTGCTGCGACATAAAATGTCGGCTTTCTCAAATAAGGCTACCGACAGAACGTCGAAATTCCTAGGTGATTTTCTAAAGAACATTTGTAAAATCGAATATCGAGTGACAAAAAGTACCCCAAAATTGCATCGATAAGAGCGGTAGGCATTGGAAATTATTAGTTAATAGTAACATGGTGATTTAAGTAACTTCATTGATTCGGCAATTTCGTTCAACTTTTATTTATTCTCATTTCCAATACTTCTTCTTTCATTTTGACTTCTTAGTAGTTCTTAAAAAAGCTTTTGTGGCGATATGAATATATAAACAATAGTGACGGGATAGAAGCTGAAAACGATGCTAAGTTATTGCTCCTTTTATTGTTACCTGTTGTTCAAACAAAAATAAAGCGTGTGGTTGTCCGTCCTTTTCTTCTATAATCAGAGCGTTTTCGTCTATGGAATAATGAGATAGCATGACTTTTGCTGTAAGGGATTTTTGCAACAAATTTGATACAAGCAGAACCACGTATGCTAGGCTTTGATGTTCTTATTAGCTTCTCTTACTCATAAAATTTCTTACGTTGACAAAAAGATCAATGATAGCTGAAACAAAGAGTTACACAGAAGGATTAACACCAAAGGACTAACGAGACGAACGGGAATTGGGAAAGCTTTTGAAAATTCACCAGTATGAAGAAAAAAATGGGAAATTGTTTCAGAACTGTCGACAGAAACTACTGTATAAGGCCTCAGGACTTATCATGAGACCCAAAAATGACAGAGTTTATAGAATTGGCAGCGTCGATATGGGGAAGTGCAGTGGACGATGTTAAGACCACAACTAAGGTGACAGTGATTGCTATTCTCGTCACCGTAATGGATTGTTCGAAGTTCGTCACTAAATCGATTTTTATTGAAACATTGTCAATTTTTTGGAATTTCTCGATAATGTGCAAACAAAATAAATTCTCAAATATCAATTAGGGCGCTCTTCATGAAACACCTGAAATAAAAGGTATAATATTACAAAAATACCAGCCATGAGCAATCGAGCGTCGAAAATTGCCGATCTTGTGATTTTTCACTTGGCGGCGATTGTGTAACTCGATCGTCGTTGCCTTCCTCTTATAGGGAGCTGGTAGGGGCCCCCGAGAGGGTTGGCTGCTCTAAAAAGATTTCATTTCTTTCTGCAACTGCTTCAAAAATCCGTCATGTCGTGTTCTCATAATAAATAGTCTTTTCGACTCAATCAGTATCTCAGGTTCTTCAGTCATAAAAATTGTTCTTACGCAAAATAGCACTCCTAAGCAAACATCGATGGAGCTCATAAAGAAAAGACTACGCAGAACTGCAATTAATATGGATACGACAGTATTGCAAATGGAATTTGTTCTTCAATTTATGAAATCGTTTTTAATCTGCAGCACGTGATAGCTTAGAGATTTGGTCTTCATAAGCTCTTTCTAGCAAACTCACCTGGAGCTTCAGTAAAAGTCGTTCTGGAAAACATTCTTTTTTACGAGCTTTGCCACGTAGTAGTGATCACGTATTGGCTTAAGTTGAAGATTTCACTTAGTTCAGTCAAAGCGAAATTTCTCTGATTTGAAAGGTAAGAAAATCTCCTTTCTCTTTTCTGTTCCGCGAATGATAAATCGAAGCAGTGAGCGCTGTAGATCCAATGCCTTGTTACGAGTTTCTTTTGTGAGCGTGGAACGAAACTGAATAAGCACTTTCGTCTTGTAACTGCCGGTGTCGCCTTAGTTGAATCACTGAGAGACGAACATTTTTGCTACGGCTACTCGTACTTAAATACGATGCTATACCAAGCAAAATTCAGTCAATACTGTTATGAAATTGTTTCTATTGAAGATCACGTCAAGAGAATTGTTCTATAATGCTATTTTCTATTGTTGTTGTGTGCTACTCAATCAACAGTCTTTGAAATCACATTAGTTTTGTTGCAGCTTAAACTGAAAAGTTCACATGGTAGGAGCTCAGTTATATGTCAAATGTGAACATCCATTACAAGTGAAACTATCAAACAAGACAAGAATCAATTCCTCCTTATCTACGAAGCTTACAAGATGAACGAAATTAAGTGGTGGACATGTTCCAAATGCCTCTCCCATTACAGAGGCGCCTGAGTGCAATGGTACAATCCAAGGTTCTTTACCTGCTGACATAACGAAAAACCAGTTTAGGGACGTTATGCCAAAAATCTATCTTTGCTAGATTCATTGAAAAAATTTTCTGAAGCAAAAAAACCAACACCGCTCTTCATATGTTGATCTCATAATGTTAATCCGACTGCTACAAAATGGATCTTCACCGAGTGGCGAGTGATATCGGTTGCTAATCGTCCTAAGACCATCCAGCATCATTTGCGATGTCGCATCACTTCAACATGGTTTTAGTAAATTATGAAGAGGTAATGCTGAGGGCGTTACATCATACTTATGGTTGAGGAATAAGTTCTGAGAATTTTTTTGAAGTTTCGTTTTTATACGCAAATTAACAACAAATACAGCAATAACTATTTTTCAAATGATAATTCCTTTTCATTCAACCGCTTTTAGCAGGGATACAATGTTATAATATATCCAATGGTGTAGAGCTATGTTCAAAACTTCTGCGTCAATTAGGACACGAGCCCACATTTCACCGGTCGTGTGCTAGAAACGTTGCACTACCAACGCCTGTTTGATCTGTGAGCGTGACTGGGTTTAATGTCGATACCGACTACTTGGACCAAACCGTTAACGGTTGATCGCTGGCAGATAAATGCTTTGTGGCATAGAAAGAGTGGTGTCAAAACAGGGTTTTGCACATCATTCTAAACCATTGGGTGTACTTTCAAATTATAGATCACCATTGCTCATGACTTTGCCATCGTTCTCCAAGGTTTCACTTCTGTTTTAAATCCCTTTTCGGCTCTGTTAAATTGAAAAACTTTTGACACGCTTCATCTTCATCAAATGGTTCAAATCGATGGCCATTAAAAATTTAAATTGATCGAAAGAGGCCATAACTGAAAACTCTCATGGGTATTCTGGCGAGGCTCCTTTTTGACATTGTCAAATTGGTGCAACTTGTTGACAACGGTGTGTTGCGAAACACCAAGCTCTTTAGTCAAATAACGAGTGCTCAATAAGGTTTAACATCCGAGGCGGCTTGCAAGCCACTTTTATCCAAACAGATGACCTGCCAGAGCGAAGCATGTCTTCGAGATCAAGATTGCCTTTTTTGACTCTTCTCATACTATCTGCGCCAGTCGATTTCGTAGCCGCACCAGCACCTTCCCCTTATTAATCTCATCGAAGACTTGGAGACTCATTGAACCTCTGTTTCAATGATGGCTGATCAAGACATGCAAACCATACAGTTCATTAGGCATTTTGGAGCTGAAGTTAATGAACTAGATAATTACATACAAAACTATTAATGAGAAACATCACAAAATTTCAAATGCAACTTTCAGGAATTTCACAAAACTTTTTGCTCAACGCAACATGTGCGATGCCCATGCTGGACGCCACAGGGACATCTGCTGTAGCCTCTTGACTCGAATTAACGCAGCTGTGATGGAGACGAAACCGGCAAAACGATAGCCATAGTAAAGAGTCTAACAATATCGTGTTAATCAAACAGTGTAGCAGAGCATTAGTATGTAGAGTATAGAGCAGGTGGTAATTGAACGTCATTTGTTATTCAAAAACAGTACAGCGTAATTCAACTGATGTCGTACCTTCTAATGATAGGTCAGCTTCGTTTTCAATTTCATCAATATTAATCTCTCTACCTCTCATGACAATTGAAAATTTCTACGACCGCCAGATCCACAAAGCGACGTCTCTAGGATGCTATTCAAAGACAAATGCTCAGGGCTACACAGGTGATCAATTTGAATTTTTCTTGTAGAACGTTTACGTCTCCATGCGAATTAATTATTTTTCTACCTACGAATGTAAATCCGAAGCATCGTCAAATTATCGGCACCTTTACGAGAAATTTGTGATAGGTAAATGTAGGATGAATAAGCAGTTCCTGCACCGTTTTGATCAATCTGCTGAGTGATAACAGTTTCCTGCAATTTTCTTTTTCCTCTTTTAGTGCTGGCACTGTGAAAGGATGCGGAAGACTAAGCAGCGCCCAAATGAACAAGTGCCAATAAATAATGTCCACACATAAAAATGAGAATCCAAAACTGGAACTGGTGGGAGCGGTGTGAGAACAGAGTAAGGAGACCCACTTTGACACGAACAACATGACGGTTTGACTCAGATTCATGAATGAAAAAAGAGGGTCGGTGGCAGAGTTACCAGACGTTCAGCACAGCTAGATGCGAAGTTAATCACTCACCTCCCTAGTATTTCTCCGGCAATCAATAACGAACGCCCTATGAACGAGCTGACTTGGCTATCTTTGAGATTACAAGGAGATTTCTTCGACCAGCATTCTACGGCGTTCGTGAAGAAATTGAACTCCGCAAGCAAGCGAGAATAAAATTGATTTGAATCGCAGAAAGTGATAAAGTGTTAAAAAAATCATAAAACAGTTTGCATGAGTGCATAGCCTAACACTTGAAGTCTGTTTAATAATACAAAAAAATAGGCCAAGAAAAAGTGGAGCAAAAGGAGGAGGAATAAACATGGGAAACTCTTGTATTGAACCGATGCGGCAAAGAAACTTGCAGAAGTGTGCGAAATACTCAGTCTCCGTGTCTTTTATCTACTAAAAGTCCTAGGTCATTGAAAACGTAGATCTTCATCAATCAGTACTACGTTCGTCAAGAATGAAAGTGAGGAGACTTACGGTAACTAGTTAAATAGAGACCAACAATATGAAACCGGAAACATCATATGAAGTTTATTCCAGCTACTCGTCCTCGATGTTATGGATCATGTGGTGTAGGTTTACAAGTTATGATAGAATGAAGCTGTATCATAGTTGTAGAAAAGCTTTACAGAAGCATTTCCTTTACAGAAGCTTTTCTACTAAGATAGTCTCTCTCTTTAACTTCATTGTGCGGTTTTCAAAGTTCAATAATTTGATACTCAATTATCTGTTTATTGCATATAATGTCGACCTATGCACAAGCCAAACGATCGGATGCATACTTATGGATACGACAACAACTGACATGCGATCTGACCAAGTGCCGAACGACTTAATCAAACCATGCGCCCATTTCGAGACAAACTACAGCAACATTCGATCAGCTAACGTTCAAGGAGTCGTCATGTTTGTTTCCTCGTCTTCCAGTTATCACGCATTGTTTCATAATTTAGGTTTTTGTTCAGGTTTGAAGCTATCTCGTCTCCACGGTACTTCAACAGGCTTCGATTATTCCTTATCCATCTCACACTCATAGTTTGCCTTTTATATTCTTTCTTGAAGTAGTAATCAATTCCAAGACCGACTGTCTATTAACCCCGTCATGCTTCAGTAATTCTTATTTTTCTTTCTTCTTAAGAGGGACACGAGGTGTTAATTCCAAACTTTATTCACACAATCAAACAGCCAACGTTTCGGCAGGTCGCCTTCGTCAGAGCCTGGATAGATTAAAAAGAAGTAGTAATCAATGTTAGCTTATCTTGACGTCCGTAATTTCCTTAGATGCAGGCTCTCTTATTATGCTCTTCTAACCTTCATTCACGTAGTAAACTTGAACACTGAACAATGAACTCGTACGACAACATTACTTTCAGTTGTACAATCCGTATGAGCATGGTGGATTGATTTTATCGTACAAGTCTTACGCCATAACGAAGGTTGTCTGTAATTTTTTGTTGTGCATACATTATTGCCTCTGTTTCCATTCTTGTTGTAACTAATGGTATAAAGGCTTGATTTATTGGTTTTATCGATTAAAGTATAAGAAATATAGACAGAATCTGAAACTTAAGATGTTCATGAAATTCCATGATTTCATGATGATATGTGCCCTCAGAACCTCAATTTGAATAATAACTATAGAGATTATAATTATATTATTACTAAACAAATTGCTATTGAACATTCATCACTGGAACAAATTATTATTGAGGAAAATAATTATATTACTATTGAACAATAATTATTGAACAGACATTCCCAGATTATGGTTTTCCTTCCTGCTTTTCTGATGTCCACATATTTACTATGTTTTATAGCTGCGTTATGGATATCTATCAAACCGTGGAGAAAATGTCATGGCAATTGCATTTTCTATCACACTTTCTGTACCAACATTGAAATGAACGTTCTGAGCTCATGTGTCTTACTTGTGTGATTGTTTTCCGAGCGATTTTGCAGCACCTACATAACATTTAAAACAACTTCGCTCGGAGTACCTAGAGCATATAAACATATAAAGAAAGTCTTCAAGTACCACAGACATACATTTAATGTGAAGTTTCCTTCGGAGCGGAGCGAAATTCCTAATTGAATGACAAAAATCGCCGTTCTGCGAGGCTCCAATCGACCGATCGTTGACGTCCTCCGCATCGAATCTCCGCGCATCAAGCGAAACACATAGCTTTCGCTTTTGTAACAATGTCGAAAAGAGGCTTTTCCGATAACCGGCAACGCACAGCTTTAGATAGGGATTTAGCTTGCAGTGACTACTGGCACTCCTATGAAAAGTTCCTGGTCCAGCGAATGAGATCGGTTTTCTCTCTTGTCGCCATATGTGGACAGTACCCAGCCATAAATATCGAATCATTCGAAACACTTCATAAGCCTGATCAGACGATCGCGGCCGTAAAGATGTGAATTACTGCCGGTTTTGACAATCTTCGTTGGTTACACACCAAGTTCAAGCTATGAGGAAGACAAAGTGGAAGCGTTCCATATGCACTTGAAAACATTCCTCAGAGAAACCATACAATCTTCAAGTGATCATTGAGAATTTTAACGCTGGAAAATTGGTGTTTGAAGAACACTTGAAGAAAGCTGTATCGAGATCCACGGATAAGAATGGAACAGAGTGAGAGTGTCTGTCACGGCAAGCAAAATCATTTATGGTATCTCAGAATTTCAAAACCTTCACACGCAGCGGTGAATGTGGAAGTGTCATAATGGAAGAGATCACATCATATATGAACCAATAGCTGCGTCTAACGAATAGAACTGCTGTTTTAAAATTTTTTCAAATGATCAGATCATCACCTCCTCCGCGCAACGTTCCATTTTCGATCAAAGGTGAAAGGCCGCAGAATCCTAACAACGAACTTCCAAAAAACACGCTCAAATCACCATTTGGCTCAGCGAAGAATACCGTCATTAGCAATATTGACGGAAGAATATGACCGGCTATCCAACACCTTTACGTCAGCGCTATGAAAGCCGAGAACCCGAAAGTCCACCAAGAGTTGTTTGAACTCTAGAAAATAACTGGGGCTCCAAAATACTAACGCAAAATCGCGCCAGCCGCGGGCAGGCGAGATCTCATGCCTGACCTTGCAAATGTCGCCAAACAGAATTAAAGAAAGATCTAGAGATGAGAAGAGCAACCAGTGATACTCGAAGGTGCATGAGCTTAGGCAAGCATTCGCAAAAGGCGACAAAGCTTGAAAAAATTGTGGAATACAAACTGGAGTAACCCAATGATCAACTTTTTGCGAGCGGCTGCAGGTGTCTTTTTTTTCTTCAGCCCTCAAAGGTCTTTGTTTTGCTTAACAGAGTTTTTCTACTGAAATTACGGAATTTATTTGAAGGCTGAAAATCTCGGTTAAGACTATGCTTGATTTTGAGGATATAGCCTCATGCGATTACGCTGCATACCAGAGCACTAAAATATAACTTTCATACCAGGAGTGCTGTTTAGCCAGGAAGAGTGTGGTGTATAGCATTCGTTATGAAAAATGTGCAAATCTCTGGCAGTTCCGTGTAACTTGTTTCTTGTAAGGTCTTTGGTTCACTCGCTACCTGTCAGCAATGCAAGGTCCCTATTAGTGGAAAACCAGCAACACCGTACTGTTGTTTAAAAAGGACGGACGCTTCACGGCATAGGCTTATCGCCCAATCTGCTTGCTGGTCCGTTGTCTATAAACTCTTTATTGGAGTCATCCTAAAACAGGATTGACAGAACACTGGACGAAGGACAGCCATGCGAACAAGCAGGGTTCCGAAAAGGATTTAGTACCATAGACCACATCCACACGATTACAAGACTCATTGAAGTTTCCACGAGAGTACAAACAACCACTCTGTCTCACTCCGTTCATCGATCTGAAGAAAGCCTTTGATTCAGCTGGAAACACATGCGGTTATAGAGTCTCTGGATAACCAGGGCGTCCCTACTCGGTACATAATGATCCTTCGTGAGCTTTATAAAGATTTCACGACCAAAATATCTCCATTCTACAACAATATCACCATTGACGTAAGAAGAGGGGTTCGACAAGGCGATACAATTTCGCCAAAACTATTCACTGCCACCCTACAAAACGTCATGCGAACATTAGAATGGGACGATATGGGAGTGAAAATTGACGGTCGACAATTAAACCATCTTCGCTTTGCTGACGATATCGTTCTCATAACACCAAACATCAGTCAAGCGGAACGAATGTTGACTGATTTCGATAACGCCTGTGGAAAGATTGGTCTTCAACTGAAGTCTAACGAAAACAATGTTCATGAGGAACGGATGGGTTTCTAATGCCCCATTCACGCTCAACGGAACGACAATCTCCGAATGCTCCAGTTACGTCTATCTAGGTCGTGAAATCAACATGATGAACGACCTAGCTCCCAGAGTTGAGCAGGAGGAAACGAGCGGCTTGGGGAACGTTTAAGAGCATCGAAGATGTAGTGAAGAGGACAAAGAACATCCGACTCCGTGCCCACCTTTTCGACTCGACAATTATCCCTGCCCTAACGTATGCAGCAGAAACCTGGTCGCTACGTAAGCAGGATGAAAGATCACTTGGCGTTATCGAACGCGCAGTCGAAAGGTCGATGCTAGGAGTATCCCGTATCTCGCAAATGAGAGAAAGGATCCGAAGTTCCGACCTACGTCAACGATCGAAAATCAGAGACGCCGTTCTACACGCCAGGATATCGAAAATAAGGTGGGCCGGACACGTGATGCGCTTCAACGACAACCGATGGACGAGAGCCGTTACCGACTGGATTCCTCGGGACGTCAAGCGCTCTAAAGGAAGACCACTGACCCGTTGGTCCGATTTCTTCACGAAAGCGATAGAAGAAAGATATGATGCTCAGCGAATCCCTAGAGCGAGGAGGACCCACTGGGCTACTCTTGCACGCGATAGAGAAAAATGGAAGAGTTGCTGGTACCCGTTCGAGTCACTCGACGATCAACGGGAAGACAAGTGCATAACAGGGTGAAGGTCTTTGATATGCACCTCAGGAATAAAAGAAGATTAAGTTCCACACTCAGAGTTTATTCAGCGCATGAGAGCTATTAAGTCGTTCCAAAAATTTTGGCGTTGAATTGTAAACACCAATATAATAACAAGGATTAGTTGAAACTGCATAAACTTGTCATCGTTCGAATGCTCATTTCCTTGTAACATTTTTAGGAAACTTGTTATACGTTGCCCTAAGATGGAACTGTCGTGGGAACAAATGCGCTTGCTACTCATGCCATGAATGGAGCGTAGCAATAATGCTAGTGACGCGGCACGCAAGATTGATGGAGCTTCTTGTGGACGGCTCGAGCGCAAGTTATCCTCAAACTGTTCTCTTCCAGCTTTAAACTTGTGAATACTTCTTTGCCAACTTTCTGCAACTGTATCATCGCCCCAAGCTCCATTAATCTTGCGCACCCGCTTCTTATCATTTCCACTGCGCTCCATTCGTAATGAGTAGAAAGCAGATCTGCTCACTACGACAGCTCCGTTTCAAAGCAAGTATAGGCAAGTTGTATTACCGAAATTGCTGGACAAGAAAATGACACAATTGAGCGACATCAAAACCATGCAGTTTCATTAATTGAGTATAATTTGTGTTATTGCCGTGAAGTGTCAAAACCTATAGATCGACGTAATAATATATATGCACAAAAAATATGCGGGCTTAGAACAAGAACATGTAGTATAGTAGTGGAAGAGACGTAAGTTGCTTTCTCAAAAAGAAAAAAATCTTGTCTAAGAATGTAGCTCGCGCTACGCTTGCCAAAACTGATCAACAACCGTTCGAAAAGGGAAAGGAAAAGGGAAAGAGAAGTCCCTCGTAGTAATCTTCTTTATTTGCAAACTTGTAAGCTGCTTTCTAAGAAAAGCGCTCAATCCAGTTTCATTCACATTGTATACTCATATATATATAATTATTGCAGTTAATCGAACTAATCAAAATCCATTGGATTTGGCAGTTTTGCAGCTTCAATGCCACAGTGAACAACGGTTTGTAAAGTAATGGTAGCTCTACACACATGCACATCAATTTCAGTTCCAGTCGACGGTGGCAGTGGCCGATGTGAAGTGCGATCCAAACGGCCCCGATACCAACAGTCGAACCGCTTCGATTCGCTACACCTTGCCACATCGATCTCGACCAATTCGCCATGATAATGTTCGTTGTCTAAAGAAAAGTGTGTCTGTACTATCAGTTCTGAGGGGAGAAGTGAAAAACGACTTCATTTGCTCTGCTAGAAACTTTCACGTGTTGGTCAACCTATTCGAGAGCTAGATTTAGACTACAGCCACACGTCGCCGACTTTTCAAAACACAGCTTTTATACCGCTGTCAAATCCAGAATTAAATTATGTTTCACGTAATCACGTGTTTTCTTATCTTGCTTGTATTTCGCTGAAACAAAACTCCTTCTTCTAGAGCTTCTAGTACTCATTCGATAGCACAAGGCTTTCTGAAGAGCTCAAAAATATTGTTTAGCTCTTTCTAGGAAAAGCTCTTTTGATAGCGCTGTAGGAGAAAGAAGATATTTGTGCATCAAACCTCGCCGGACAGGAGCTTTTACTGGCGACCATTAGCAATCATGATATATTCGCAAATTCCAATAATTCCAACGCCGTACTAATTTTTGGAAATACCATTTGAGAGAAGAATCGATCGAGTGTTGCATTTACTGAGGAACTTTTTCACTGGCTAAATCACGGAGCGCAGGGACGGGTCAGAGGTAGGGCTATCAGTTCCGTTTGATATATGTATTCAATGTGTTTTTTTACCGCATCGACAGAAACTTCAGGTAAAACGTATGAACGAAAAAATCCGCTACAAACTGATATGCTTTTCGTGCTTTCAGCGAATTATAGGCCTGTATAGAAATGAAGAGCTGTACAGGCGGGTATGATACATCACTTTTTTTCTGGATGCTACGTCAATTATACAAGGGTTATTTTTAAAAACCGGCGACGTCGGGCTGTAGCCTGACGTCTCGGATATTCAAATGGCTACTAACACTCTTATGAAAAATTTCTGTCGAGTCAGTGAGGTCGGTTTTCAATCTGTCCCCTGATAATTGGAAAAAACCAATGTTTCTTCGATGAGACTGTACAAGAAAAGAATGCTAATCATACCGAGAGAGATCCTGAGATTGTCAAGGCTGGGCCGGACACAGGTGTTATCTGCACCATCCCACGTTGTGGCAGCTGACATGACTGCCTGCCTGTTGTTGGCTCCATATTGGTGCAAATTGCAGTCACCGTGTCGCCTATGATGATGCAAGCATATTCCATCTTATCGACTGCAAGATATTTGAGATCTAGAGATACATATTCTTCTGATTCAACGAAAACTGGAAAAATAATGCAAAGACAATTTTAAGAACTGACTTTCTTTCATTTTTTGTGGCTCAAGCCATCACCTGACAGACTGAATACTATACCATTCTCAAGAATGGATAAGAAAAAAGTTGTTCCATAATGAGAGCGATTTCAAAGGTTTCAGTTTTTGTTATTATTGTAGCCTTTCCCATACTCTCGACCCTTTTCTACTAACTTCTAGGAACTTTTCCTTTTTTTTGTGGAAACTTATGAGTAAATTTTCTTCATTTCGGATACTGTTATATACGTGCTTCGGATCTTCCAAATGATTGATACTAAATACCTATTCCACTCTGGTTCATCAGACTAGATCGAACATTTGGGCACATCAATGGTGCGTAATTTACTGTCACAGTGAGTTGATTCAGAATAGCCGAGATGACAGTATCAGATAGGAGTGCGCTGCGAGCTTGTCCCTCTAAAACGTTAAAGACCTGAACAGATAGCTTTATTTACTTCAGATATAGCGAAGTTGCGAAAAGCAAAAAATACTTGAAAACTGAGAGGTACAGCTCACGTCTGCATTACAAGGCGCTCTACAAAACTCTTAGCTCCTGCAGCGCTTGTTGCAATACCAGGGACCTGAGCTTGGACATCAGTTGCAGTGGAGCAAACCATGGCAACAGGCAAAGTGAAGCCAGTGACGGTGAAGTTCCTAGTGCTTCCTGCAACGGATTTTACTTTTTGTGGTGAATGAGCAAAAAATGACTTACTGTGTCTGATGACTTTTTCCCTTCTTTATCCAAGTTTGAAATTATTTCATTGAAAAGCTCGGGCTGCTGCACCTCTAGAGTACTAATGAGGTGTTAGATAAACTGATTACGATCAAAGATTATAGTCTTCCTTTTAGGAATAGGAATATCTGTAACACCATAGCAATCTTCTGCTCATTACCTTGCCCTGGAGGCAACACTCCACATCCAAGCACTGTCGAGATTGTGGCCAACAATGCAATCATAAGAAGTTCGTTTGCTTTTCTCGCAGTGTATGCAGGAATATTCATTTTTGCCTCTAAAATATTTTGGAAGTATTATGAGCAGATTTACCAATTTTTTGCAACAAATCATCCACATGCTAGCAGCTAATTTGGCACTCAGCTCTTTTACGGGGGTAAAGTCGCCTTAGCAGCTCTTTGATTTTTTCGAGGGCTCCAAATACTCCCAATTCTTTTGATTATTAGAAAAATTAGCTCTTCTTGATTAGGAAGAAACAAATGAAAAGTTAATCTCATGTTCTGAAGAAGACCTTTCCATAGAAGTCTTTGTAACCATTCGAAAGCTCAGACTTGTGGCTACAAGCACATGGCGCCGGCTTTTCAAAAACCACCCTTTCATAAGAATGTAACATTTAAAACAAGATCATGTTTCTAAAAACCGCATGTTCTTCTCCTTTCTCTTTCGTATTTCGCTGGACAAAACTCCTTCCTCGGAGAGCTGATACTCAAACTCTTTGATCTCCGCTGGTCTTTGCTTTGTGCTTCAAACCTCGCCAAACAGAGCTCTTTCTTTGGACTACTTGCAATCATCTGATAGGGTGTTAGTTTCTAATTCTAGCGATGTGGCTATTTTCTAGAATATACTGTCCAGCAAGAAAAATCAGATTGAGTTTTTACATTTCTGGTAGGATTATTTACACGCTCTTCGACAAGGCAATGGCCGTGGCAGGGGCGGAGCGATGCGGGTCGATATTTTGTTATTCAATCGAGAATTCTTCTTCCTTTTCGAAAGAAACTCTAGATAACATGATTGACTAAAATAGTGCGATAATTTCTCTACACATTAATATCTCTTTTCGGCTTTCAGCGAATTATAGGAGTGCTTAAAATGAAGACAAAAGGCGAGTTTGACACATTTTTTTTATCTGAATGCAACAACGTTATAAAAGGGTGTTTCGAAAACCTTGCAATTTGGGCTGCAGCATGAAGTCCCAGCTTTCGAATGGATACTGGCACTCCTATAGAAACTTCTTCTCCAGCAAATGAGATCGGTTTTTCATTTGTTACTCCCGAATCAAAAAGAACCAAAAATCTTTTGTAGCACGTTTTGTAACAGATTCTGTCCGATCACAAGGAAAATCGGTTAATAAAGTGAAATGCACGATTTTGAATGACAATAAGTTGCGTGGAAAGAGACCATTCAAGTATAAGTATCAGTAGATGCGGCAGTTCTTCATATGACGTAGCTTCATCGATTCCTATTTCCTGATTTCAATGCTGCGATAGGAAATCAAGATTCTCTCAAAATTAAGAGCTCAAAATCGACAAAACGCCAAAACAGCAAGTGCACACGTGAGAGAAAATCCGTGGATACATGTATCGAATGACAAAAACGGAGCACAAATTCTTGCTGATAAACGTTTCTGGTGACAAATTTTATAAAATAGAAGTCGCGTTTGTTAGGTTTCAATGATTTCATTAGCTTCTCACATTTAGTATGCTTATGAAATCTTCCTTCTTGAGGAAGGGGTCAACATATTGTGTAACAAACTTTCACTTTATTTGGTAACGTTCAATGTATTTGGTTTGGTAACGCAGTTTCATGGCTCATCGAATTTCGCTATTGTTTCAGGCAAATCATTTGTGAAATCTGAATCGTTATAATATCATAATGAGCGGTCATTTAGACTTGTTCAGTTTTTGATTGCTTAGATATCCAAATAGGAAGATCTAAGAAATTTTCTATATGGTTTAAAAACAAGAATGTAATGAAACTGTCAAGATCCACAAATATGAGAAGGCAGAAGAGAGACCGTGGCAGAATTAGTCGAGGAGCAAATGACTGCATTAAGGCACCAGATCTCATCGTAAGGTAAAGGAATCCTACACCTCAATCGAACTGACAATGATATCGAAAAGGAAACTACAGTGGACCATGTTAAAAACACCGCGAGAAGAATCGTTCTTTGCCTTTAAGATGTTTGAAATTTCTCACGCGATATGTGTTTAGGAACGCCCTCAGTTCTCGACGATATGCAGAGAAAGCAATATCTGTTGTTGCACATTTCGTATATTGAAGTCTTACAACTGTGTAACGGTCTAGTTGCTTTTCTCATTTTCATTATGATTCGAAAGGATCTTTTGCAAAGTGCGGGACGAAAATTTCCCATGATAAGCGATCAATTCGGCCTACTCATTACTCTAAGTTCGTGAAGTAATGAGACAATCTCCACCTAAAACAACGTTTACAGGTTAAGTATCTCTGTGCTTCACAAGAACGAGAACTGCTTCTATACGATTCTGACATTTTCTCGGTGGACAACAGAGCACTCGTTCTCCAGTTTATGAAACTGTGTGCAGCATAGGTCCGGATTTTGCGAGCTCTTCACTGACTCATGCACCAATAACGAATTGAAAGCACTTGGAAAGCATCTCTCTTTCTTTTTTGGGAGTCTCATCTCAGTAATAATCGACCTAATGTTTTATACAAAAAGATCCATCAATTTCCAGAAGATTAGCGACGATTGCTCGACTAGAAACATAATAAATTCTATCTTATCTACTTCGTGAATGACAAATCGAAGCACCATTAGCGCTATTTGATCATAGGCCATGTTATGAGTCTTGTACCAACGATTATTGAAGCAGAATAAGCAGCTCCAACAGCTCCGCGTTGTATCAGTTCCGTGTTGAAAAATTTCCATGTTTTAGCACTTTTTTGTCGTCTCAATTGAGTCACTGAGCGACGAACAGCCTTGCTGCCGTACTCTCCTCGCTTTTCGAATGCAATAATGTGTCAAGCGGACTCCATGCAGGGATTGTATAAAACTGATCTAACAAAGGTCGTGTAAATAGAATTGCTTCACAACTTTATTTTCTGTGGACCAATGTATGATTATCAGTTATTAGTTTTTCAGATCAGGCCACTTCTATTGTAACTTAATCCAGAAAGTTTTTGAACTTCTATTGTAGCTTAATCCAGAAAGTTTTGACTTGAAGATACTGAGTTTCCTGTCAAATGTGACGTACAGAGAGCGTAAAAGTTCTGTCAATTTTCCAGAAATTTCGAAGCTAAATAATTATGGCTGATACTGATTTTTCACCCATGAATATGGCCTGTTATGGGCACTTCTACAGTGCATTACACGTGTTCCGGTCTTGCAGTCTCGTCAGCTGAACGGTGCCTTTTCGTTCACTCAATTCCTCGAAGATGTACATTCTACACTCAGAAGAGTTGACGAGGAACGCTTTACACTAACAAAGCCGCAGGGTCGAAACACGTGCATTTAACTGTATAAGTGCTCATAACAGACCACATGCGTGGCTCAAAAACAACTATCAGGCACATTGAAAATTGACGAGGAGTAAAGAAACGCTCGAAACTAAAAGTTAAAAAAGTGCTGAGTAAACAAATGACTTCATTCAGTTGAAGGAATAATTGCGTTTATTAGATCAACAATTATAACAATAAATAAAAAAGTTGGTTCTCTCTGATTATAAGGAGACAAATAAAGAACCAAGCTCGTTCTCTGGAAAGGAAGTTCTTATGAAAGTGTTAGCAGCCATCCGAGAGCTGAGACTTTGGGCTACAGTCACATTTCGCCGATTTCTCAAACACCCTTCTATAACGCTGAATGATCCAAAGTAAAGTAGTGTTGCTCCAAACCGCATATATTTTTTCTCTTATCTCGCTTATATTTAGCACGGCAAAAGTTCTTTTTTGAGGTGCTAGGGCTCTTTCGATAGCGTATGCTTCGAAAAACCAAAAAATGCATTTACTTTAAAAGAACTCTTTTAATAGCGCTGCAGGAGAAAGGAAAAATTTGTGCTTTGAACCTCGCTGGACAAGGCTCTTTTTTGAGACTATCATAACCATTCGATATCGATTGTTCCACTGATTTCAACGCGTTCTTGACTTCAATAACATCCCAGTTGCTAGGACACATTCCAGCCCGTCTGACAAACACTCAGATGTTCGCGGATCGTCTACGTAACGCGAAACTGATCAACACGTACGTGATAGAGACATTCGATGCCACTGCTCTATACACCAACGTGTCGAATGACTCCGCATTGCAAGCCACACATGAGCTTCTGATACAACACCAGGGAGCTGTAAACATATGGCTTATCAACTGAACAGTTTATGGTTCTATTAAAAGAGTGCCTGAACTGCTCAATCTTCAGATGGTCCGGGAAATATTATGCTCAAATGAGAGGGCTGGTAATGTTGCAGCGACTGGCACCTAGCCTGACGATTGCCTTTATGTCGAAAGTGGATGCACCAGTGGTGGATATCCGGTCATTACTCTGCTGTAAGTATAAAAATGATTGTTAAGTTATTTGTTCCACTTAAAAGGAGCTAGATAATTGCTTTAGATTGTTGAATAAGCAGTCGGAGCACATAAAATTCACCCAAGAGATACCAAATGACGATAGGCTCTCTTTCTTGAACGTGCAAATAAACTTAAGCGAGAGCGGCTACATAGCAAAGTGGTACCGGAAGCCAAGTAATAAGAATCATACGAAAAAGTCATTAGTAAAAAACATGCTTCGAATAGCAGTCAATGTATGTACCGGGGAGGAGCAGAGAGTGGAATCCGTGAAACTAGCTCGGGAAATAGCCAGTTCTGATGGATGAGAATTTGTAACCCCTCGGCTTAGGTTTAGAGAAAATAGCACGCCTCTGAACGAAAACTCCAATGAAAGGAAAGTCTCTTTTTATCTTCCCGTTTTTTTCAAATAGGATTAATTCAGCTATAGAATGCTATTTGGAAAGAGCAGGTTTAAAGCAACTGGTGGTTATTATTGAATTACCACCGAATACTCTAAGAAGTCAATAAGATCGCAACCGATTATATGACTGTCCCTGTATAACGAATGATTGTAAAATATGTCCTAATGGGAGAGATGGTGATTGCATGAGCGCAGGTACAGTCTACCTAGTCTCTTGCAAAGCGTTTAGCGATAAATATATTGGCTAAACAAGTAGGCCGCTCTATGCCCGTATAGAAGAACACTAGCTGACAAGAGTTAATAGACGGGCAACCCCGCTACGGGCGCATAGAGAACAGGAGCATGACGGTGTTGATTTTGAGATCGAAGTCACCATCCTCGTACAGGAACAAAAAACATAAGCGCTAAAAATTTTTGAAGTACTTTGGATTAATACGACCAGTCCAACTATAAACCGCAGGGAGGAGTGCCTCGTTATCACTCGTGATATGAGTCACTATATAAGACTGTTGTTTGGATGGGTAGGGTGCATTACGAGCCTATGTGATCTCCTTCCGGTTATCTCCACTTGGATAATTCAGTGGAACGCATATAAAGAAGTAATGGAGGTGCTTGACTGATTGGATTGCAGACAGGCACTGAAAAGGAAGGCTCTTTCCACGCTATGAAGAAGGCGAACTGCCGAAACGTCAGCTGTCAAATAAAGATTAATGTAACACCTCATGTTTGGCTTAAAGAAGAAAATCAGGGTTTATTATAGTTTGAAGTGAGACGATCTCATGTGGTAGTTCTCGAGACATAAAGCAGCTGTCAATTCAAAATACTCCTTTATAACAGCTTGATGTAAACCTGTAAAGACTAACATCGGAAACAGAAGCAGCTTCTATGGACATTCTACACGAACTATCGTGGTAGCGATAAAGATGATACCGTCGAAAGACTAGGCAAGATGAATTTTCCAAACGACTTCATGTATGCTTATCAATAAACAATCTAGTAAAAGCTCTTACATGGTAGCAAAATATAAGCTTCGTTGTGCTTTGACTTCTTCAACTCTTCATGTTATTGACTGTAAACTTCTTCATCCGATTTCGACTCAGAAGGAAATTTCGATTGCTGCTTAAGCTTTTTGAGTCAAGAATTTGCTTGTAGAATAACGCGTAAAAAAGGCTGAATAGCTCCTTAGCACTTTGTCCATCATAGGAGCTGCTAGGCCAAATAGTGCTGCAGGTTTATCATTCAGTTGTGAGAACTATTTCGCAATTGGTACTTACAGGTTCCTATAATTTTTGTCAAGACTTATTTGCCATTTGTCAGTCTTTAATAACTTCAAATCAAAGCGTAGAATTTAAAAAATGTTGACCTCCAGATGTGATCAGCTTCACTCCTGTTGAAGCCGAGACAGTTCAGGTAGATTACATTTCCGGCAATATAATCTCGAGCAATTATCGTCCAAAATTCCTCTTCAATATAACCTCTAAGATTGTTCAAAGTCTGACCCAGGTTGTTACGCCAGTGCCAAAAGGACGTTTCGGAGGTGTCGCCCTCTTCATCCAGTGATCCATGCCTCACACTGAACTCTACCTTGCAGCAGGGATGGGAAGCGCTGTTTATGGTGATCAGATGATACTGTGTAACGCTAAAAGAAATGGTGATAACACATATCATGTGTTATCGCCGTGAACAGCGCCTCTCCAACCTTGCTAAGTAGTAGGGTTCAGTCTGGAGCTTGGACCACTTATGAGGAGGGCTACACCTCCTGAACGTACAAACTTCAAAAAAGGCTCAAAACCTGATGTCAGAATGTAACAAAAAATTATTGAGAGTTCAGTGAAGCAGCGTCGAATTCACTTTACAGCATCTTCTTTGCCAAATCATACTAATTCGGATTTTTCAATAATAAGGATGACTATATTACCCTGCATGGGATCGGCTGAACCAAAAAACCCTATACTACTGTTAAGGCTGGAAAGCTCGAAACAGCTGTCTAGTACTGTACGAATACCATATTAGATCTCGAAAAAAGAAGGATCAAAATATGCTATCAGATTATGATTTACTTTGACGTTTAAGTGCGTATGGAATGAGATGGTTCGAAAACTGAAAGATTAATGACGTAATACTCAATAAATACAGATTGATTTACATAGTTGATTATTCAGTTATCAATCTTCTGCGGCCATCAAAAGGTGAACTAATGCTGGCATAAGAAATGAACGTTGAATAAACAGAGAGATGAATAGATATACGTCTTACTAAAGTCTCTTCAGTAATTCTCTACATACTAGCCACGATTAAACCCTCCTTAGTGACGATCAAAATTTAAGTTTCTTCATAAAACTAACAATTTTTTAGTGCATCGTAAGCGATCAACCGCTATTCGTAGCCGTCTCAACTGCCCGCCAGCTGAAATTAGCTGTGGTACCAAAAGGGTCTGTTTGTATTATTGATACACATAGAGACTTTGACAAACTTTAATATACCTCGGTCATTTCTCTCCACATCATTGCAGTTGACGAGTGACTAATGATTGCGTCGATAGGGCTCAAACATAACTGAGAAAGAGACAAACAAAGAGTCTGGTATGGTGTAGCGGAAAGTGCGTGAGCCCGTGACAATATGATCACAGATTTGAAGCCCATTTAAGATACCGAGCTTTGCTCGCATCTCGACAACCTTTTGTTTGTACATGGAGTTGTTTTTCCAACAACTTTGGGTTTTCTTTCTGAGCCATAGAGATAAAGACTCCATTCGATAGCTCTTGCTCACTAGGAGGTTGCTCTTTTTTGCTGAGAAAATCCTCTTTCGTTGTCTTTCTCATATCGCTAAGTTGATCCATCTTGAGTCACATTCTATGACAAAGAGGTACTTAAACACTAATTGTTTTTTCTCATCTTTACATCACCCGTTATCACACTTCAGTATGCGGATCTCAGAAATCCCTATATTCGATTCATTTTCTCGCATTCGTTCGCTACAAAGACCTTCGAACAATTTACATAATGCTTCGGTCAGCTGCTTGAGGGTTTCCCTTTTTTTATGGGTGACCTATAATGCAGTTCAAGGAAATTTTTCATGCAGTCTCAAAGGTAGCCTAGACTAAGGCATTTCCTAGGCATTCGGGTGATTGATTGAAAGACGGTGTTCGGAGGCGATTAAACCAGCAACACGCTTATCACATTCCTTTCTGATACACTGCATTCTTGAACACTGCGCTATCGTGTTCGCAGTAAGATGTATACCTTTATATAGGAAAATTTTTTTTCTGTAATTTTATTGATTCTATAATTCTATCCTCTATATTTTTTTTGCAGTGTTTCTATCAAATTTGAGTAGGTTCAAGGTTAACTCCTTGAGGACGACTTGCTACGAAAGGTAGCACGCCGCGCGACGTCGCACCTCACTCCACTAGTGTAATTACGCGTTGCGTCTCGAAGCAAGGCATACAGGCAGTATCTGCAGGTGCGATGGATCCACAAATGCTGCCTGCCTGCGACTGCCAAGCGAGGCCGCCTGCTATCGACGGCGGTCCCCAAAGGGTTAAAACCTTTAATAAATAAAAATTTTTACAGCTTGAGATCGCTATCGATGTTCAGTTAAAGGCGGCTACAGCTTCCGCATACTATAAATCTCACAGGGCTCGTCGTCGTATACTATTATCTATTATCTTACAGAACCCGTATCACATTTTTACTGTTCGAATCCAACACTCCTAGCATTAGATTCTTTCGTCCTCTCTCATTCATTGTTTGCCTATAGACTTCGTTTTCCTCATGAACGTCGTAGAATGCTGGTTGGGCAGATTTCCTCGCAATCGCGAGAATAGCCAGGTTGCAGAGTACTCTGGGGCGTCCGTGTACCGATTGCCGGAGAGAGTTCGGCAATTGGGAATGAGGGTGGCGGACCGTCCTCGCAACGAAAATCACTAGCCATTTCAGAACCATGGACCCACGCTCTCTACATCTTTAACTGGCAGTTGTGGACGGTCTGCCCATCTCTTCTACATCTCTAATCCACAGCGTGCCACTGTTAAACGTAGCAGCACGCTGCTGTTAGACGCAGCACGCTAGGCGTTAGAGATGCGGAGGAGGTGGAGCAGACAGTCCAGAGTTGACGGTCAGAGATGCAGAGACCGTGGGCCCAGGGTCGCGAAAGGGCCAACCGTTAGGCCCAGTCGGTGTATGATCGATCGCCAATCACGCCAGGTCCGCAGCCGACGTGAAGTTAGAGTCGGGAACTCTAAGAAAAATATGAGGCACCGTATATGCTACAGGAAGTTTTTTTTCAAATTATCTTTATTTTTCTGTTTAGTTTTTACTTCGAGGTTTTACGTTTTATTTTATTTTATTTTTATTAAGAAATTGAAGCTGGATAATGTAAGAAGCAGGTAGTCTATTTCTCTCAGTTTAGGTCAATGTTCTTGGTTGTTTTGCTATAAACTTCCTCCTTTTTTTCCTATTTTATTCTAATCCCTTTTGTCACAGTGTTGACGACTGGTAAGTGTTCTCTCGTTTTCAGGCATTTTGTTGAGCTTTTAAGCGACAAAATATCGAAAAATCTACCGGACGACGACGACGTCTTCTTTGGCATATAATGCTTCTCTTCCGATCTGAACAAATCCTATGAGAAAGCTGAGGTACGCTATATATCCCATATGACGCTAATTGTGCTTCGTTACGTCATTTTCATCCACACATTGATCACCTGACAGCATATTTCAAGTCTTTATGAGGTCTTTCATGAGCATACATACAGTGCAGTAGGAGCGCCTATGGCGCAGTGGTTAGAAGTGCAGTGCGTCGCGCGCAAGGTCGATGGTTCGACCTCGCGCCCATGGCCACCAAGCCATTCATTATTCCGGGGTCGTTAATCTGGTACCAGACAGGTCTCAGACTTGTTTGGGAGGATAAGCAGCACTGATCCGATACAGCGGGAGGTCACCGCGAGTCATTTCAAAGGCCAGATATGCATTCAATCACCTCAAACTCAGAGCTAAAAGTTGAAGACGAATGCGTGGCGCATCCCTCAAGAATTGATAATTTATTTTTTGATCCTTCTTATGAGGTCGTTCATGGGCACTTAGACAGCGCAATACACGTGTTTTGACCTTGCATCTCTGTGTGAATCTCTCTCGAGGGAGAACCTTTTACATAGAGGAATCGCCGACGAGCAGGTTGCATCGCGTGTCAAGTGAATATTCACCGTACCCACAGATAACACATCACTGCATGCCTAGTGACATGATCACCGGACATTGCAGTGATTAACAGTCGATTGCTCGTGGCTAGTGTTTTTGTTTTTCTTTTATTTTACTTTATTTCGTCCTCCTTTACAGTGAAGCGGAGCTCCACCTCCCGAACTCTCTTCGGCAGTCAACAACAACGCCTTATCTAACGCCACGGCCAGGCTATTTTTGAGATTGCAAGGAGATTCGCTCAATAAGTATTCTACGATCTATAAGAAGTCGGAAAAACAAATTTAACGCTAGAAGTACTGGGATTCACACTGTGAAAAAAAACACTGTTATGGCGGATGAATAAAGTGTTAAATTATCTATTCACCTTACCTACTTATCTCACTACCTTATTACTCCTCCACTTATTATTCAGTTCCGTCATCTGATTAGATGGCACCGAAATTTACGAGAATTGTCAATCCAACTGCTCTTATAGCAGTGCCGGTATTATGATTATATATCCAATGATGAAGAGTCTTATGCAAAATTGTTGACTCTAGGCGAAGTAGAACCCGCGTTTAACCTTCACCGAGGATATATTTACCACTACACCCTGAGGCCACCGCTCTGCTAACATTCTGTCCTCGATACAAGCCACCGAAGTATCTTTTTCGATAGTTCCGCGTATCATTCAGCATCGTTGGATATTATATTACTAATCACCGACGAATCTCGCCATCCACTCACTTGTTTACTTATTATTACTTAGCATTTGGATGCTTGGTTACTTTGACGGTTCGCCTTTACTGATGGAGCTAGCCCCAGCACAAGCAAACTTTGCTGGCTTAGGAGTCTTGCTTCCTGGAATCTCGAGATAAGCCTAGCTGAGGCTTCCTCAGGTCGTCACTACATTAGAGCAGTTTCCGGTCCTCGTGGATTAGAGGGAGATTACCACCTTGCGACTAGTAGCTACCAAGACGGCGGTTATTCATGTGCGATTAGCCCATAGCTGGGCTTTCTGAGAGGAAATGCTAGAGTCCTCAGTGTTGATGGCCCTATTGGCAGGCTGAAGCCTCCCCTGTACTTCGCTGTCCAGAATCCAAGAGCACCTCCCAGCCACGATGAGGCAGTAAACCATTTCGGAGGACCAATACTTATTTACAATTCTTCTTATTCATCTTTTAGCGGGGTATAATGTTCTAAATATACCCAATGATGGTAAATGATAGATGCCTTGTTGCATAGAACCCGTCTTCCGGTTCTGCCCGAGTGACGGGTCTGTAAGGACGAAACACGTGTATCGGGCTGTACAAAAGCTCTTACCAGACCACATGACAACTTGGCTCAAATAATAATGAAAGGATCTGCTAAGAATCACTTCATTTTCTCTTTATTGATTGTATCGTTTTAACAACATCAAGTATCAAACAGGTAAGACAAATGTAGACCAATGTTGCAAACGCTCCTGGAAAAGCGCGTCTTTGTCAAAATAACAAGAAAACGGTGTTATTGATCGAAGGATTGGTTTTGATTTGCTATTCACTCTTGACGAAATGATTATCTCTAAGTGCTCAAGTTTCGCTTTTATGAGATGGTAAGTTAATGTGATGAACTGCCTAAATTCAGAGCTGACCAGGAAGAAGCTAGTGGGTCACGATGCGGTCAATATCATCAGGAATGTATTAAAGGAAATGAAAAACATCCGACTTTGTATCTAGCTTTCATCTAAGCCGTTATATTTATTTTAACGTACGCTTTGAGAACATGCTTGCAGTTGATCAGTAAAAAAAATCACTTGGCATTTCGAATGCTCAGTCAAAAAGTCTGTACACGAGTATCCCGTATTTTTCAAATGGTAGATAGGAGTTGAAATTCTGAACTACGTCGACGATTTCAAATCAAGGGCGATGTTCTGTACGCCATTCTGTACGCCAAGATGTTCATGATCAATCGAGAAGGACCTATAATACGTTTTAACGACGACAGATTTTTTCCGAAAAACCTAGAGGAAAGAGTGGATGCCCAACGAATTCTCGCAGTTAGAAGAACATATTTTGGTTTTCTTCAACGCTAAACGGGAAAATGGGCTGTCTACTAAAGCGCGCTCGAGTTCTTGATAGTAACTGGGACAGCATGTGACACAAGATGGCAAGCCATACAAAGTAGTGTTGCGAGACAAATGTAATCATATGATTCCGAATAGAAATTTTTGTTACAGCAGTAATCAAAGTCGTTAGCTTAGTGCAGCATCGTCTTGAAAGTGTAGGGTGATCAATATAACGATATTGCACGTCGATTAGCAATCAAAGTAAAGCGACATGAAAGTACCAAAGTACAGAACTGCTTCCACACGGAATTGTAGCAATACGAAACATCTAAAACAGGAAACTGCGGCAACACTAAATAACTACAGCACGGAATTTCAACAACACGGAAGTGCTATGGCAAGGAGCTGTTTACGCTTCAATCGCTCTTAAAAAACCTCTAAGAAGGGCTATGATTATACAGCGCTAACAGTGCTTTTAAATCGTCGCTCGTCAAGCAGATAACGCAAAGTTTATTATGTTCCAACAGAGAATCCTCGTTGAAAATGAGTGGGATTCTCTGCTTCAAACACAAGTGACCTCCATAGTAAAGGAAACGTGTTTCAGAAGATTTTTCACTTTGTTGGAAACACAACCGTCAGCAAAATGAGCTGCATAGTCCGAAATCCACTCCATCGTATGGCGCATTTCTTTTACATAATATAAATTAGAGTGCCACTGTAATCTACTAACAAAAATGTCTTATTCGCATTGAGTACAGTTCTCTCTCTTGTAGGACACAGCAACATACGCTCCAAATATTGTTATGGTTGAGAGCTTCCGAATTACTCTGAAAGCTCAGAATACGATTGAGTTGCATTGACCGCTTATCAAAAGAAAACTATGCTGTGGACTTCCGAGATAAACTCTCCAAGCGAAAAAGCAAAAAAAGGAAATGGACCACTGAAGTGTTACACAAAGGAAATGAGACTTCATAAGAAATGCACAACAACATGTTCTGTTTTGTGGGCACATTGTGGAAAACTTAAGAGCGGTTAATAAACATCCACTGTAAGAAAAATTTGAAACGTTTGGAAGGTGAGCAAGGAAGCCTTTGTTCAGCGTCATCACAATTGGTTGCTTAAGTGTTTAGTGCACACGTTTCGATAAAGCGGCAATTTTATTGAAGTTAGGACTTTCTCATTTCACATCACGATTTGATTTCTTCATGAAACTTTCTGCCTACGATCAATTTTGGCACCACTACAGTTTTGCTTCTTTTTACTGGTGTTCCTTGAAAACATACCACTACACATCTGTTTCTGAACCCTTCAGTGAAACACCGTAGAAATTTCTATTTGGGTATCAGTCGACATCTTCATTAGCAAAGATATCATAGGTGTAGTAAATGTTAGACAATAGAGCACAAGTGAATAAATGTGATTGGTGTTTTACAGAAAATTGTGGCCAGAAATGTTTGGCAGCAAAGTTCTACTTTATATTTGATAATCGATATCTCTTTTACAAAATTCCTCAAAAGTGCTTATATGAGTTCGGTGTTCTGTCTTCTGCAATTTTTCGTTTTCGAGAGAGAGAGAATTTTATGTGGCAGCATCTGAAATGAGAAGGCGGGAGCGTCAAGGCGCACCATTTCAGAAATTGGTGCCTTATCTGTTTTCGTTCAGTGGTCTATTATGCAGCTTAATGTCATTGAAATTTGACATGCACTTCAGAGCCCCGGGCTCCGAGCAACCCCGGCTCTGGCGAAAGCCATTACGTCGCCAACGAAGTTTTCAAACTTAATCTAAAAATCTAAAAAGTTCTTTTTCAAGTAGAGGAAAGTATCAAATAACATTAGTCGAAGTATTCTCCGTCTACCTGGATGCAATTCTGCTAACGATCCGGCAACAACTCAATTCCGCGCTTATAAAACTCATTATTTTTCGATGTAAACCAATCACTGATACTCGGAATTGATCGTATTTTTTAATGCATTTTGCACTGTTACGATGTTTTCTATATTCTAAGAGAATTGAGTGGTGAGCAAAAACACGACTCTCAGGCGGGAATCGAACCCACGTTTCATCCTATCCCGGGACGCGTGCTCTACCACTACACCACTGAGGCACATTTGCCCGACCACTCATTCTTCAACATCTCAATGTTAGCTATCAGCCACCAACCTTTGACAGGTTTGATCGGGTATACGATTTCGCTTTATAAACCAGTAGAGCTGACATCTACTCTAATTACTATTACTCGAAATTGATCGTCTTTTTTTATTGCATCTTGCACTGTTACGATCATTTGCCCGACGCATCTCCGGATAGGATGAAACGTGGGTTCGATTTCCGCCTGAGGTCGTTTTTTGCTCACCACTCAGTTCTCTTAGAATATAGTAAACCAATCAGTCAATTCTCGATGCAAATAACTGATGTCGTGAAACTTCTTCTTGTCCAATCATCACTCCATTAATCAGAAGAGATGAAAATTGGACGGAAATAGATCTGGCGGCTGTTGCGGATGATACAAGTGCTCCTAGCCCAAATCGGTCAACATATTCCTTGTTTTCTTGGCAATTTGTGGCTTTGCATTGTCTTGAAGCAAAATGACTTGACAGTGATGTGGAATTGCTGGATTGCAGTTGTCCAGTTGCTAACAATATCGCTCAGCGTTAGTGGTCTGACCGACTTGCAACAAGTCCCAATAAATCGACTACTCACTTCGGTCCCACAAAATGATCAACATTGCTTTTCAGGCATATCGATTTGGTCTCGGTGTTGACGCTCCCTGCTGACCTGGTGACAACCACTGATTTGGACGACGCTGGTTCTCATAGAAGATCCACTTTTCATCAATGGTGACAGTTCTGTTCAAAGACGAAGAGCGGCGATGACGACGAAGATGAGCTTGCGCAATGTGCTTTTGATTGCTCTTTTGAGCTTGTGTGATATCGTGCGAGATCCAGTTGCCCTCACGCCATTTCTTGAATGCATCTTTTGCATTTTCCAAAATCTTCCTGATCTGGATATTGAAGATCACGGCTAAATCACCGGTTGACAAAGTCGGATCCTTTTCAATCGCTTCAGTGATTGCTTCTCGGTCAAATTCACGCGGTCTTCCGAATCCTGAATGATCGGTCAAACCATTATCTCCATTGCGAAATTTTGTAAAACATTCATACGCCGTAGTTCCCCCCACAACTTGGAGGCCTTTTGCACGATTAATGTTGTCAAATGCAGTTTGAAAATTGTGCCTCAATTGACACTTGTAAAGCAGTAAGCTGCGAATGATTTCCCATGACAGCTCCATTGTTAGGCAAGCATGTGCAAAATTTTGCCAAACGGTGCTCAACAAAATTCTGCACAAAGTAGGTAAAATGAAAATCTGTTTTGTAGGACGATTTTTATTTTCTAGATCAAGTTCAGAAGCTTAGTAGGAGACCTAATATCACGAAGCTTTTTGAAATACTCCGCATTAAGCGAATTGAACGTTTGAAACTACTGGAAAATTCTGAAAAGCTGTTAAACTGACACCACTTATGTTCAGGGGCTAAGCTCCTAATTCGTTTTTACCTTGTGAATTATCTGGGGCAAAAGTTGCCAATTTGCTTGCGCTGAGATCATGATCTTTGCTTAGCTATTTAGTGGTTAAATATGGTTTTTCTTGTGAACAAAGCTGGAAATCCGACGGACCACTTCATGATTTCGTTGTTGGCCACAATCTCGACAGCGTTTGGATGTGGAGTGATGCCAGCTGGTCAAGGCGATAAATAGCGTATTGCTACGGTTGCTCAAATACTTTCAGTTCTGAAAGCAGCAAAATGAAAATGGGCTCTGAGACGTTGCAGTCCAAGTCCTTTGATAAAAGAATTTGGATTTTCGGTAAAAAAAAAGGAAGAAAAATTGTCCAGTATAGTAATGTCGCTGCTAACCATTTATTAGAAGAAACTATAAAATCTTTTGCAGGGAGCACAAGGAATTTCACTGTTACTGGCTTTACTTTGCCTGTCGTCTTGGCTTACTCCACCTCAAGTGCTGTCCTGGCTCAAGTTCCTGGTATTGCAACTAGCGAGGCAGGAGCCAAAGGATTCGTAGAACGCCTTGTAATGCAAACAGTAAGGAGCAACTCTTAGATTTCAAGCGTTTTTTTGCCTTATATGGTACTTTAGAAAGTGTAGAAAGTGAGCTTCAATCGACTAACAATATTTCGGCCACCCAATGTTGATGCGATTTTCAACGTTATGAGCAAATTGACTTAAACACTTTTAAATAAGCTTTTTGAAATCATGAAAAAGTCTGCTTTTCAGGTCTTTGACGTTCTAGAAAGCCAGGCTCGCAGTGCACTCCTGCCTGATGCTGTCATCTCGGCCATTTTGAGTCAGCTTACTGTGACAGTCAATTACACACCGTTGGAATGCCCGAATGTGCGTTTCGGTGACGGAGGCGTAGATCCGCGTGAGTATTCAATCTCTGATTTTGCGAGACAAACAAAAATGCGATAGGTATCAAAAAAGAACGGCTTTCTTACTATTCGTAATACAAACGATTGGTACAATATTGCTATAAAGGGTCGCGGAATATGAAGAAAACCATCAATAACTCCACCAAAATTCGAACCTGTGACATCGATGTTATTTAGATGAAATTTTTTGTGTCTTTTTCTGAGAATGGTACAACACTCAAAGTCTGACGTAATGGTTCAAAAAGCTACAAATAATGGAAGAACATCAACGCTCAAAACTTTTTCGACTTTTTCGTAGATAAGTCCCTATGAGGCTTACAGTTTCTTGCAGTAATGCCAATGGAAAGAGCTTGCATCATTAACGACAACACGGTGACAGCAATTTGCTCTGTAACCGCCAGGATAACGTGTATGATGCAGCCAGCGCCAGCGAATCAGGGTGTGAAAATAACGCCTGTGTCCGGCGCACCTGTGACAATTTCAGGATCTCTTTCAGTATGAATTTAATTCTTCTATTTATACAACTTTGTCTTGTGAAAAAGGTTCTCTCCAGACCACTAACATTATCATGGCGAGTTGGTCAAAAGCAATGTGGCAAAGTGTAGCAAATCGAGCGATTCGAATGTTGGCATCGGGTCCACTCGGATCGCACTTCCTCTCGGCAGTCGCCATTGTCGGAGGAAACTGAAATTGGACTGTGATGTATTCAAAGTAAACATTTTCAGTTTTTGCACACCACTCTACATCATTGGATTTATTGAAACATCATAACACCGCAGTCGGCGGTCAATTAAAATGATTCCCGATTGATTATTGTAACCCAATATCTGTCAACAGAAGTAGTTTCAATGTCGATAATGACTGTTCCGCCACATCGTAGGTGGTTGGCTGATGACAGATAACGCGTTGTAGTGTAGAAAGAGTGGAATGCAAAACGAGTGTCGGTGGTGCAACGGTTTAGCACATACTCCCGGAAAGCGTAAGACCTGGGTTCGAATTCCAGATGACGCACACGTTTTTGCACACCACTTTACACCATTGGGTTTATTGTAAACATTTCCATTTGGCTCTTATTTACTGCTGCATTACAGCATTATATACGGACATTGCAATCATTTGAGTGTTAATTACTCAGAGTTATGCAATAAATTTGTTACTGTTTTTGGCATTTTTGATACCCAACGTGTAGCTTGCCAGGCTCTAAACGTGGGGGCTGGGTACTCACGAGTAGCTTGCCAGTCTCTCTCGGAGGAGCGGGAGGAGCTTATTTGTTGGAGGCGACTCCTAACCGCCTCCCATGTACTTCCCAGCCGCTTGATTGCAGGCTTTTGGCCGACTTGACTCGTAGAAATAGAGTTTTGTCAAGTCGGCACTGCAGAAGCAGGGAGCTCGTCCCCTGAATCCACCTGCGTCTCTGGGAAGCACACGGTCGCTTTTGGTTCGCGTTTTATTCCCCTATCCACCACCTGGGGATGCGCCACGTGCCCTCGCGACTAACCGGGCGGGATCCCTCAAAGAGGGAGGTCCGTGGCTGAAGTTAGTCTTTTCTATCGAGACCTTAACCTATTTGAAATTTTTTTTTCGCAGTACTCGTCAACACAATCTTTATTGCGCGGATCCCAAAAGTTCTAGCCATCATCTCGTTTTTTGTCTTTCTCTTGAAAGACATGGAATACTCGTGGGGCTTATCTCCCTGCAATCTCAAGGATCACGTGGCTGTGACGTTCCACGGGTGGTTGAACTGGGCTCCACGCGCGCCGTGGCAAACATCACACCCACTCTGCCACGGCCTTCCCTCCAGCTGAACAAGCAGGGTTCAGAAAAGGATTTAGTACCATGGACCACATCCACACGATCACAAGACTCATTGAAGTTTCGCGAGAGTACAAACAACCACTCTGTCTCACTTTTATCGATCTGAAAAAAGCCTTTGATTCAGTAGAAACGGAAGCGGTTATAGAGGCTCTGGATAACCAGGGCGCCCCTACTCGGTACATAATGATCCTTCGTGAGCTTTATAAAGATTTCACGACCAGAATATCTCCATTCTACAACAATATCACCATTGACGTAAGAAGAGGGGTTAGACAAGGCGATACAATATCGCCAAAACTATTTACTGCCACCCTACAAAACGTCATGCGAACATTAGAATGGGACGAAATGGGAGTGAAAATTGACGGTCGACAATTAAACCATCTTCACTTTGCTGACGATATCGTTCTCATAACACAAAACATCAGCCAAGCGGAACGAATGTTGACTGATTTCGATAACGCCTGTGGAAAGATCGGTCTTCAACTGAATCTAACGAAAACAATGTTCATGAGGAACGGATGGGTTTCTATTGCCCCATTCACGCTCAACGGAACGACAATTTCCGAATGCTCCAGTTACATCTATCTAGGTCGTGAAATCAACATGATAAACAACTTAGCCCCAGAGTTGAGCAGTAGGAAACGAGCGGCTTGGGGAACGTTTAAGAGCATCGAAGATGTAGTAAAGAGGACAAAGAACATCCGACTCCGTGCCCACCTTTTCGACTCGACAATTATCCCTGCCCTAACGTATGCAGCAGAAACCTGGTCGCTACATAATCAGGATGAAAAATCACTTTGCGTTATCGAACGCGCAGTCGAAAGGTCGATGCTAGGAGTATCCCGCATCTCGCAAATGAGAGAAAGGACCCGAAGTTCCGACCTACGTCAACGATCGAAAATCAGAGACGCCGTTCTACACGCCAGGATATCGAAAATAAGGTGGGCCGGACACGTGATGCGCTTCAACGACAACCGATGGACGAGAGCCATTACCGACTGGATTCCTCGGTACGTCAAGCGCTCTAAAGAAAGACCACTGACCCGTTGGTCCGATTTCTTCACGAAAGCGATGGAAGAAAGATATGATGCTCAGCGAATTCCTAGAGCAAGGAGGACCCACTGGGCTTCTCTTGCACGCGATAGGGAAAAATGGAAGAGTTGCTGGTACTCGCTCGAGTCACTCGACGATCAACGGGACGACAGGTGATACAGGTGATGCAATAAATTGCACTGAAGTGTGCAATGTGATGTATTTTGATTTAGCGCTTCATTTCAAAAGCAGGTGAGAAATTTGCAAATGAAAAATTTACATGAAGGAATCTCTCGCGTCTATAATTCAAGAAAATACTACTGCTGTTGTATCATTAGTGGCCATAAAGATAGTAGTTGAACAAGGATTACTTGGAACAAAATAATGAAAGATTATTGTGAATAACTAGAATAAAATCAACTGCGACAGCTTTATGAAGGTTTCACCGAATGACATCAAAAAACGATCAGTCTGCATGACTACTGCTCAACTTTATCTTGAGCACTTTGAAATTCTATTTACATGCAGCGACGAAATTTTACATTAATAACAAGTATATCAAATTAGATCAAAACTCAATGACATGTACTGAAATACGCTATGCAAGATATTTTAGTACAATTTGACAATTCCTTGTCAAACAAAACACAAACTCTTACGTTTTTCTCTATTGCTGATTCCTTAACCCCTAATGAAACATGTGTATCAAATATGATACACGAGCGTTTGTAAGCTTTCCTTGCTGGATAAAAGTTTTCTCCCACACATTTGGAATTCAATCAAAAGCTTAAATCTCTGTAATCTTGGAGATAAGTTTGATTTTAAAGAAGATTTATCACTTGTTGCAGCAGAAACAAAATCATGTTTCATACTCAATTTGCTTCATTTGTTCGGCTGAGTCCTCGACATGGCTTTCCACTATAGTTAATATAATGATAATTTGAGATAGTTTGTCTGCAGTGTTGCATTTCACTCGGCGCTCATGTTCTCTTGTTGGGTGTATGGAGCTGTGCCTTTTTTTCGTGCTTTCTATCGTAAGTTAAGCTTCAGAACGTAGAATCCCAAATGATTTTTCTCCAGTGGGGATTGCGGGGCCCGAGACGGATGGTGGAACGGGAAAGATTAGTGTAGAACCTCTCCGCTATCAATTCCATATCATAGCGGAAGTTTTTGTAATCCCATCTTTGTTCATGAACTCATGAACGCTGACAGTGGAACACTACAGTCACACAGATTCCGATGAACTTTTTCGGGCTAGATCTTCTTTGTGGCGTTTCCAACAACATCGTCAACTTCCCTTCACTAACAGAAACGTCAAAATCAACGCTGCGAGCTATCAGCATCGAGTCTTATGGGGCGCACTAGAGCCTTGGAGTACTCAGTACTTTGGTGTCGACGAATTTGCGCTTCAGCAAGACTGAGCTTCTGCGCATTCGGCTCGCTTAACGATTGCCATCTGTTAATGAGTGCCCCCAAGGTTTTGGAGCAATGAAATTTGGCTGACAAACTCGTCGGATATCAAGCCAGTGGATTATACCTTGTGCTCCATATTAGAGAACGAATTGTCGACTACTCGCCGTGTTAACGCAGACGCTTTTAAAACGGCTTTGACACGTGGTTGGAACGGAATTAGGTGGAAATGTGTGCGAGCATCGTTAGAAATTTATGGAAGCGACTTCTTAAATGTATAAATGTTTATCGAAGGGGAAGACTGAGAATTTGTTACATACTTTTTTGTTTACTGTTATGACTTTGATCTAATAAACATATTTAATCCTTCAATTGAATGGATTCATTTGCTTGTGCAGCATTTTCTTAGTGTTGAAATATCTGAAAAAAAAACCGTGAATTGATCACATGTATTAGAAAAAACGACGCTTCAAGCTTTTCAGATGATCTTTTCAAAGCATCTGCAGAAATGAGATAAACCATTAAAGAGTTTCTCACCTTTGCACGAATGAAATGAGACTGTACTGTGCGAAATGTACAACAATGAATAATGTTTTGTCTCGAAATTGCGAAGATATTGAGAGCGTTCCAAAAACATCGACCATATTGAGAAACTTGGGACGTTCACGAAGGAAAGCGAGAAAACCTCTGCTCACCGTTACCTTACTTGCTTTCCTAATAGCAATCACTGTACCTTCTCATTTTGATACACTTCAGATTATATGAAGTGTAGAAATCTCGTAAATCACTAAAAAACCCGGTATCTTAATGTAACTGTTTTTCCTACGACTAACTCTGGCACGATTTCACGATTATTTCTTTGTGTTAGCACATTCTTGGTGACACCTCATTTCTCGCTTGTTTCTGAATCCTTCAGTGAATTTGTGGAAACTCTTATCCAAAATATCAGTCGAACCCTTCATCAACAAAACAAATTTTATAGACATACTGAGTGCGCTTGGGCGTCTAGCCTACATTAATTGCTCCATCGGTATACTGCAGCCTGTAGTAGCCAGAATGGCGTTGCGTGACATTTAACAGACTAGAAACGACGATGTTTGTCAGAATATGTCGTTCAGAAGAAATTATGTGACTGCAGTAAGAACAAATATTTGGTGCCAACATCCCTAAAGTAGCTTTTCTTTCTTCTAAGAGGAAAATCGACTGATGTCGTCACATGACACTCCCCGCACTTGTAATCAGAGGAAATTTATTATTTGGTGAAAAAACTCATGAAAACTTAGTCATTTATCGTTCTCATCGCGTGCTTCGAATACATGTTGTGACTGACTTTTTTCAAGGTAGTAGTCTCTCTAGTAATCGATCTTGTACCTGACAGAAGGCTTTTGCGAGTCAGGAATTTCTTCAAATAAGTTGCAAAAAATTGGTGTGACTCCAAAAACATTAATTGGAGGTCCACTACACAATGATCAACCAAATACGGAGCTGTGAAACAATTGCGCTCACATGAACATGACCTCAAAAAGCAGTGGTTGAAAGTGCTTGATTCTACTAACGGACTCAAAGTTCAAGGAAATTATTGTTTTGAAGCCTTTGTATCGCAGTGGCTCATAGAAACGATACGAAGCTACTGTGACACGGTACTGCTTATTCAGTTTTATTGTGCGTACATAAAAGCCTCGTAACAACAGCCATAATTCTACAGCGCTGACGATGCTTGCAATTTCTTATTTGCGAATCAAACAAAAGAGAATTTGTTATCTTTGGAGTCAGAGAGTTTTGCTAACTCACCTTAGAAGAGTGGAACCACCAGTTCTACTCAAAACATGGACCTTTACGATGGGTGCAACAAGCACAGTAGAATGTTTTCCAGAACAATTTCTAACGCCGTTTGAGGTGATTCTGTCAGTGAAGAGTTAATCGAAATTTATTTCCATGTCATCCTATGCTGCAGAACAACATACTGTTATCCATTAGCGGATTTATCGGGATTGTATCAAATGTAGTTTCACGCAGCTATTTTTCTTATTAGATTCAGCAAGGTTCGCTCAGAAGCGTTGTTCTAACTGAGACAAAATTCTTGCAATATCGAAAACCGAAAATTCTTATTGAGTCAAATTCACCACTCGATATAAGAAATCGTTTTTTCAGATTTTTGAAACTAAACTTTTTAAAGCACTTGCAAACTGAGATGAAGCACTGTTTAGTTCTTAAGCGTTGCACAGTGAAATAGACTTCTCCTAGCATTCGATTCGTTCGTCCTCTCTCATTCATTGTAGACTTACAGACTTCGTTTTCTTCATGAACGTCAAAAAGTTTGAAAAACGGTTTCTTATATTGAGTGGTGAATTCGACTATCAAAATTTTTGGTTTTCGATATTGCAAGAATTTTGTCTCAGTTAGAACAACGCTTCTGAGCGAACCTTGCTGAATCTTATAAGAAAAATAGCTGCGTGAAACTACATTTGATACAATTCCGATTAATCCGCTAATGGATTACAGTAAATTGTTCTGCAGCATAGGATGACATGAAAAAAAATTTCGATTAACTCTTTACTGACAGAATCACCTCAACGGCGTTAGAAATTGTTCTGGAAAACATTCTACTGTGCTTGTTGCACCCGTTGTAAAAGTCCATGTTTTGGGTAAAACTGGGGGTTCCACCCACTTAAAGTGAGTTAACAAAACTCTCTGACTCCAAAGATAACAAATTTTTTGTTTAATTCGCAAATAAGACATTGAAAGCATCGTCAGCTGTAGAATTGTGGCTCCTGTTACGAGCTTTTTATGAAAGCAGAATAAAACTGTATAAGCAGTGCCATGTTACAGTATCTTCGTGTCGCTTTTATGAGTCCCTGCGTGACAAAGCTTTGAAAAAATGTTTTCCTTGCCCTTTGAGTGCGTTAGTGATTCAAGCATATTTCAACCACTGCTTTCTGAAACTAATTTACCATAGAACATGAACGCAGTTGTTTTACTGCTTCATATCTGGTGGATCATTGTATAGTAGATCTGCAAATAAAATTTTTTGGGATCATACTAGCTTTGTTGCAATTTATTTGAAGAAATTCTTGACTCGGGAAGAGTTTTATCTTCTGTTATATACAAATATCTATTACTAGAGGGACTACAACCTTAAAGAACGTCAATCACATCACGTATTTGAGGCACGCGATAAGATCGATAAATGGGTGAGCATTTATGAGTTTTTTCGCCAAATGATAAATTTCCTCTGTCGTCGTTTCTAGTCTGCGAAATGTCACGCAACGCTAATCCAGCTACTCCAGATTGCAGTATAATTATGGAGCAACTGATGTAGGCTGCAGTCGTCCAAAGACATTCAGTATCTCTATAAATTTTCTTTGTTGAGGAAAGGTTTAATTAACATTTAGGATAAGTATCTTTACAGATTCACTGAAGGATTCACAAACATGCGAGAAATGAGGTGTCACCAAGAATGTGCTAACACGAAGAAGGAAACGTGAAACCGCGCCAAAGTTAGTCGCATGAAGAACAACTGGATTGAGATACCAGGTTTTTTCGTAATTCGTGAGGTCCTACACTTTATACAATCCACAGTGTATCGAAATTAAAAGGCACATTGATCACTGTTGAGAAAGCAACTAAGGTAACGGTGACTGGAGGCTTTCTCGCTTTCCTTCTTGAACGTTCCAACTTTCTCATCATAGTCGATGTTTTTGGATCACCCTGGATTTCTTTACAGTTTGGAGACAAAACATTATTCATTGCTGTACATTCCGCATAGTGCAGTCTCATTCTATTCAAGCAAACGTAAGAAACTCTTCAGTGGTTTATCGCACTTCTGCAAATGCTTTGGAAAGATCACCTGAAAAGCGCGAAGCGTCCTTTTTTATACATGTGATCAATTCAGCGTCTCTTTTTTAGATATTTCAACACTAAGAAATGCTGCACAGGCAAATGAATTTATTCAATTGAAGGAGTAGTTGCGTCTCTTAGATGAACTATAATAATAATAAACAAGAAAGTATGTAACAAATCCTCAGATCTGCCCCCTTTCATATACATTTATACATTTACGAGGGCGCTTGCAGAAATTCCCAACGATGCTCGTACACGTTTCCACCTAATTCCGTCTTAAGCACGTGTCAAAGCCGTTTCAAGGGCGTCTACATTAATGTGGCGAGTAGTCGAAAATTCGTTCTCTAGCATGAACCACACGGAATAATCCATTGGCTTGACATCCGAAGAGTTTGACAGTGAAATGTCCTTGCTCCAAAAGCTAGAAAGCACTCCACAACAGATGGCAACCGTTGAGCGAGCCCAATGCACAGGAGCTCAGCCCTGGTGAAGAGCGAATCCGTCGACACCAAAGTAGTGAGTATTCCAAGGCTCTAGTGCGCCCCGCAGTACTTCATGCTGAGAGCTCGCAGCGTTGATTTTGACGTTTCTGTTAGTGAAGGGAGGTTGACGAAGCTGCTGGAAACAGTACAAAGAAGATCCAGCCTGAAAAAGTTTCTTTGGAATTTGTGTGATTATAGTGTTTCACTGCCAGCGTTCACGAACAAAGATGGGATTACAAAAATTTCTGCTATGATATGGAATTGATAACGGTAGAGTTCTATGACATGATTTTGTTTTCGCTGCATTAACGGATAGATTTTTTTTTTGAATTGAACTATCGCCAGAATTGCAGAGATTTAAGATTCTAGATGACTTCCAAATGTGTGTGGGAAGAACTTCTATCTAGCAAGGAAAGCTCTCGAACAGTCGTGTATCATATTTGATACACATGTTCCTTCACGGGTTAAAGAATCAGTAATAGTGAAAAGCGCAAGAGTTTGTGCTTTGTTTGGCAAGGATATGTCAAATTGTACTAAAATGTCTTGCAAAGTTATTTCAGTACATGTCATTAGGTTTGAATCTAATTTAATATACTTGTTATTGGTGTAAAATCTGGTCGTTGTATGTAAATAGAAATCAAAAGTTCTCAAGATCTGAAAGTTGAACACTAGTTTTGCAGATTGATCTTTTTTTATGCTATTCAGTGAAACCTTCATAAAGCTGTCGCAGCTGATTTCATTCGAGTTATTCAAAACAATCTTTCATTGTTTTCGTCCATTTGATCCTTCTTCAACTACTATGTGATTATGGCCACCAATGATACAACAACAGTACTATTTTCCTAAATTATAGATGCAGGAGATCTCCTCATGCGAATTTTTCGTTTGCAAATTTCTCAGCTGCTTTTGAAAGAAAGCGGGAATTAAAATTCATCACATTGCACACTTCAGTGCAATTTATTTCATTACTCTAAGTAATTAACATTCAAATGAATGAAATGCCCGTCTATTGCTGGTGTAATGCTGCAGTCAGTGACAGCCAAACGAAAGTGTTTACTTCAAATACATCACAGTTCAATTTCACTTTCCGCCGACAATGGCGACTGCCGAGAGGAAGTGCGATCCGAGTGGACCCGACGCCAACTTTCGAATCGCTCGATTTGCTACACTTTGCCACATTGCTCTTGACCAGCTCGCCATGATAATGTTAGTGGTCTGGAGAGAACCTTTTTTACAAGACAAAGTTGTATAAATAGAAGAATGTAATTCATACTGAGAAAGATCCCGAAATTGTCACTGGTGGGCCGGACACAGGCGTTATTGTCACCTCGTCATCTGGAGGCAGTCCGGGCACCAGGTGACATGATCTTTCGGCTGTTACAGAGCAAATTGCCGTCACCGTGTTGTTGATAATGATGCAAGCTTTTTCCATTGGAAATACTGCAAGAAACTGTGAGCCTCATAGAGAACTGTCTTCGAGAATGTCGAAATAGTTCTGAGCATTAATGTTCTTCCTCTATTTGTAGCTTTTTGAACCATTACGTGGGACTTTGAGAGTTGCACCATTCTCAGAAAAAGATATAAAGAAAAATTCATCTGAATAGCATCGATGTCACAGGTTCGAATTATGGTAGTGTTATTGATGGTTTTCTGCATATACCACGACCCTTTACAGAAATATTACAGCAATCGTTACATTACATAAAGTAAAAAGACAGCCTTTTTTTTTGGTACCTATTGCATTTTGCTTGCCTCTCAAAAAACAGAGCATAAATACCCACGTATTTCTTCGCCTCCCTCACCGGAACGCACATTCGGGCACTCTAACGGTGTGTAATTGACTGTCACATTAAGTTGACTCAAAATGGCCGAGATGACAGCATCAGACAAGAGCACACTACGAG